>JACWFT010000131.1:0-278747 GCA_019775415.1 Penicillium sp. VS I D KN
GCCCGTCGCCGGGTCCCAGAGCCGCACTGTCTCATCCTTGGAGCCGGATGCCACCAGCCGGCCATCAGGAGAGAAGGCCACCGAGTAAACCGCACTTGAATGGCCTTCAGGCGTCTGGGTGAGCGCGCCCATCGCCGGCTCCCAGAGCCGCACTGTCTTATCATAAGAGCAGGATGCTAGCAGCCGGCTGTCTGGGGAGAAGGCCAAGTGAACCGCTCTTGAATGACCTTCAAGCGTCTGGGTATGCGCGCCCGTCGCTGGGTCCCAGAGCCGCACTGTCTCATCAAAAGAGCCGGAAGCCAGCAGCCGGCCGTTAGGCGAGAAGGCCACCGAGTAAACCGAACCTGAATGGCCTTTGAGCGTTTGGGTGAGCGTGCCCGTCGCCGGGTCCCAGAGTCGCACTGTCTCATCCTTGGAGCCAGATGCCAGCAGCCGGCCGTCAGGCGAGAGGGCCACTGACAGAACCGAATCCGAATGGCCTTCGAGCGTTTGGGTGAGCGCGCCCGTCGCCGGGTCCCAGAGTCGCACTGTCTCATCATGAGAGCCGGATGCCAGCAGCCGACCATCAGGAGAGAAGGCTACTGAGTAAACCGCACTTGAATGGCCTTTAAGTGTCTGGGTGAGCGCCCCCGTCGCCGGGTCCCAGAGCCGCACTATCTCATCATGGGAGCCGGATGCCAGCAGCCGGCCATCAGGAGAGAAGGCCACTGAGTAAATCGCACTCGAATGGCCTTCGAGCGTCTGGGTGAGCGCGCCCGTCGCCGGGTCCCAGAGCCGCACTGTCTCATCCTCGGAGCCGGATGCCACCAGCCGGCCATCAGGAGAGAAGGCCACTGAGTGAACCGCACTTGAATGGCCTTCGAGCGTCTGGGTAAGCGCGCCCGTCGCCGGCTCCCAGAGCCGCACTGTCTTATCATGAGAGCCGGATGCCAGCAGCCGGCCGTCGGACGAGAAGGCCACCGACAGAATCGCACCCGAATGGCCTTCGAGGGTCTGCAGTTCTGGGCCCCACCTTTCCTCGACTCGTGGTAACTGGCATATCCAAGTTGGAATCTCTCGTTTGAACTGTGCACGGATTATTGCTGCCTGAGGTGCAAATATAAGGCCTGCACAATAAACTTGAAGTGGCGCTAGATCAATAATTTGGTAGTTTTTCAGAATAAATCGCTTTGCATCATGAAGAAAATCCGTTAAAGAAGATTCATTGCCCTAGAGCTGTCAGTGCGAAATATATGACCTCTCTGCGAAACTTACCGATATGGCCGCTTGCAGCCGATCAAGAATGCCGAGTATTTCCGATGTAAGACCGATGAGGCTCATTGCTTCCACCCAATGAAGGAAATGTTGGTGTAGGAAATGCCTCTGGAGAAACAACAGAGCACTAAATGTCATATTGTTCGAGTTCGCGCATTTCACTAGATGGTATGCCCAGTATCGACAGGCGTACTGTAGCTCCGAAGGAAGGTTACTATCGACAGTCTGGCAATCAATCTCTGTACGTTCAGTTCCTTCGCTTGGTAGTTCACAGATATTTTTCCGTAGACTTTGACACATCAGGAGGCATTGTTTAGCCAACCTATAGTGCATCTCTGTCTCATTTATCCCTAAAGGTGTTTTTTTCAGGGTGTCTGGATCAAGAAGAAAGTCTCGAAATGATAGGTGAAAGAGCCGCACAGGTACCGTTACGTTATCTGGCACTCTTAGCACGGAGTGTAGTGGGTCTAGTCGAAGGCGAACAAGCCGCTCCGGCAGGTCCAGAAGCTTTGCAAGTGAGGCCACTGAAAGTGGACTTTCTAGTGTCACGAGGGCTCCTATCACTTGCTGGAACTCAGAAACCAGTTTTTCTTTATGTTTGCCGTGTTGTCTGCCGAGAAGACGATCAAGGACCGGAAGATACGTTCTATCCAGCTTAGATTGGTCATTCTGGCGTGTTAGGATGTCGGTGAGACTGTCTATCGGGTCCCAGTCAGGCTCCTCAAATATCCGACAGATAGTGGCAGCAAAAATAAATAACGGAACAGATAATGCCACTAGCTTTTGTATATCTTCGTCGCCGGGCCAGTCTGATGGTAGGAAGCGTTCTAATCTGATCTCTGTCAATCGGTGATCAAGGAATAGCGATATATCATGCTTGATCACTTCAGGGGGGATATTATGGAGAGCAAAGTCCCTATGCTCATCGTCTGCAATCTTCAAAAATCCAAGGCGAACCGGTAAATCAGGTCTGCTGGTCAAAAAAACTCGTAGACGCCCAGCCGCTAGAGTCTGTAGCTGGGGGAGAAGTTGGAGCATTAGTCGAATGTCACTATCTCCCTCGCACTCATCCAATGCATCAATCACTATCACCATGGCCCGGGTAGGGGTTTTAGATCGCTTGAGGCTGTGGAGTGGCTGAAGAAGGAGTTTTTCGAATTGTTCCCGCATCGTCTTTGTTATGATACCTGGGTTTTCGCGGACTGTTTCCTGGAGCACTGGGGCGATCTCAGGAATGCTGATCGCTAGTTGCCTGGCGATTGTCGGGAAAAACTTCCTTGCATTTCCTCGATCCCCTTCGCCTCTCTTGAAGAAAAAACTTGCTGCAAGTGATTGGGATAGGCAGAATGATTTTGCCATAGTTCGAGAGACAGCCGATTTTCCTGTTCCCGCTATTCCATTCAACCAGAATATGCATCTGCCCTGTGGTGACAAAGCCCATTCGCTGATCTGGGAGAGGAGATCGGTTCGCGTGCCTGGAAGACATTGATCTTCATGCTGATCTACGTATGAATCGAACGCAGCCCCAGGCACAGGGGATAACTTGTCGTCAAGATCTGCATAGAGGTCAGCATAATTGACGCTATATAAAGACTCTCAAAGAATACCCCATACCCCATGGAAGATGAAACTCGTTTGTGACCGAACCGTGGTTAGCCCCTATCTGTGATCCATAATTGGAGCCATGGAATGATGCGGTTGAATCCATGATTTATGGAAATAGAGGAACCTGGGCACTTAGAAGGAACTTGCGGGGTTAAACGACCTGAAATGACACCAATCGCGTATCTACATGTCAGCTTCTTGGTCCCGCTATCGGCAGGACTGTCGGCCCGAGCCAGCCTCCCCGTGCTCAATTCTGCACCATTAGCCAGCCATAAGTATGGTATATTCTAACTTAGGTTAGTTATTGTCGGTCCGCAGGTAGCTACCGATCTCGCGTTGAGTCAACGTGCCAAATATCCTGAGAGTGCCTAGCAGCAATGCGGATAGTCGACTCGGGATACCGTAGTAAGCCAGCCGTCGGACACGTTTGGAGGGGTGATCCAGTACGATCTTGGAAAATGCTAAGTGGTGGCTTATTCAAGCGAACAGGGATGCTTAACCGACCTCCTAAAGTTCTGCTGACTGCTCTCGCTACTCTGCAAGCACATCATTTCACTGAAGATAGTCAAGTTGTCGAATTTGTTTCCAACATCCAGGCCAAAATCGCCCCTCACAAGGCTAGAATGTTCGCGCGACCAATACAAGAGGATTGTTTATTCCAGGCAGATTATGATCATGTCGCATCTGACACGTGTATGAATTGCGATCGATCTAAACTGTTTCCGCGACTCCCACGAGAGCACCAATATCCTGTCATCCATTACGGGCTTATTGGATCCGCCAATCAAGTGATGAAAGATAGTAGGCGACGAGATCAGCTGGTTCGGGACTTAGGGGTATCCTGTGTAGACATGGAAGCGGCGGGGCTCATGAATGACTTTCCATGCCTGGTCATTCGGGGGATCAGTGACTACGCCGACTCCCACAAGAATGAAGAATGGCATGGATATGCGGCGGCCGTGGCAGCGGCCTATGCGAAGGAGCTTCTCCTAGCCCTTCCGGCTGACCGACCCGGTGTATCTGTGTAGCGTAAATGCATTCCGAGATTTTTCAACCATGTAGCTTAATCTGGAAGGTCTGACGGGTGGCTTCGATGACTTGGCTACCTATTTTGATTCCTTTCCTTAAGATCTGCTATCTCCCCCGTGCGCGAGTATCTGCCGCATAGCTCCTGTGCGGACCTAGCACCAAACCTTGACCACTGAAAAGTTAACCCTAATATGCCTACATCCGTATTCATTATTTGTCACGGACTCTTTTTGGAAATAATGCAGAACGAAAAACTCAGCAAAGTCATGTATCGTTACAAATCTGAAAGATTAAACTGTCCTCCCGGCCCAGTCCGCGGTCAACAATGCGGCTTCACTTCTTAATCGGAGAGTATTAAAGTCGTGGTTTCGGTAGCCTCGCAGGCTTCAGAATATATTTCCAAGTGTACACCAGCTTCCTTTCCATACGCGTAATGTAATTTTGGGTCATATTACTGTAACATACACGGCGCATTTTACTGTGCCCCTCAGTTTAATGCGGCCCGCTCAATAAATGATCTGCGCTAATGCCTTGGCGGTGGGGCCGACAAAGGGAGTCGAAGTGTGTCCTGGTCAAGCCGATTTCGAGAATGGCTATATATTACAGTGTAGCTTTAATTCAATCCTCGTATTTCATGCTACTAGTGTGGAAAATGCCCGCCTCCTATGTGCCCTCCTCGTACGAGTCCTCATTCTGTAGTTTCATCCTCTTTTATTCTCCGAATACATTTATCGGGTTTCCGTGTATTATCCGCCTTCCTCTTTCTAGTTTTAATATTGTATGTTCTGAAATATTCCCTTAGATCCTCTATCGATATATCTAATTCCACCCGTTCCTCCCGCTGCCTTAAGACTAGATTATCTCTTCTAGTGGCTAGTACCAATCGAGTTCTTACTACTTCCTTATAGGTTGTATTTATGTCTAGCGTCCTAAGCCTAAAGTCATTAATGATAGCGAAGACAAATTCCCTTAAAAGATCCTATAATATAGTTTATAAGCTAAGTCCTCCTCCTAGCCTAAATTTATAATAAGCCTAAAATTCAAACTTAAAAATAATAATAACTTCTTACTATAACTATAATTATATTATAATAATTTCCTTAACCTATTATCGCCTAGCTATAAATATTCTACTCTTTATTAGGGTAATATAAGTTAAATCTTTAAATCTAGCTACTAAAGGCTTATTATAAGTTAGGTCTTTAGCCTTTATAGCCTAGGGGAATAGATTACTAGGCGCTCTATCTAGATAAGGCTCTATATTAATAGGATTACTTATAGTATAATATAATATAATTTCTAGACTTTAGGAGTACTAATATAATATAATAGGGAAAGTATCTATTTATATCTCCTAGCCTATAAACTAATTTAAAGTAGACTAAACTAGTTCCTTAGATATTTTATATTAAGTACTAGATATAAGGCTAGGTATAATATTATAATTACCTATATACTATAGGAGCTTATTTAGTTTAGTTAGAGCCTCCTTATCTTATATTATAGGCTTAATAAAGTTCTCTTTATATTATACTATTAGTTCTCTAAGGGTTCCTATAATATATTCTATTAGTATATTAGGAATCTCTTTATTTTATATTACTAGTTTATTAATAGTCTCTTTAATATCCCCTAAAGGAGTATTATAAGTCTCTTAAACTTACTCCCTATTAATATTATTAATCTTATTTCTAAAGAAGGAAATTAGGATCTCTCTTATAACCTTAATAGAAGTTAGAAATTATATAGCTAATTAAATAGGACTAAATATCTAGTATAAGAATAGATAGTACTATTACTAATTATACTACTCTTATATTAGTTTATTAAATCTATACTTTATCTCTTAGCTAGGGTTATTAGTTATATATTAGGCGATATAAATAGTTTCCTCTAGGTATCTTTAAAGGATTTAAACTAAGCTATTAAGCTACTTTAATACTAATTATATTTTAGAATCTCTAATATTATAGAGCTCCTCTTTATAGATAGACTATATAAAACTATTTTTAATTATTCTATTTATGTTCTTATTTCGAAGATTTCTAATTTAATCTAATTAAAACCCTAAATATATAACTAATAGAGCTAAATTTACTAAGCTATAGTCTTTAATAGATCTTATAGAGTGGCGTTAGTTACTCTTAGATTAGGGCTACTAATAGGCGAAGTGCCTAACTATAAAAAGCTAGAGCTATATTATATAGATTATAAAGGAGTTATTATTATACTATATGGTTATAAAGCTATACTTAGATTTTTAAATTTCTAATAGCTTATTCTAGGCTATTCTATAATATCGATATATAACCTTTTAAAAGCTAGTACCCTTAAAATATAGGAATAGATAATAAAGGGCCTAGGTAGATTCATTAAGAAATAAGATATCTTATATTAGTGTCTTAAGAGATAGAATTCTACCTAGAGTAGAGATAAGTACTTTTAAAATAGCCTATCTATCTCTAGCTCCTATAACCTAGGCGAAGATTTAACTAGATTCTATAAGTTTAGTAATATAATCATAGTTACTTAGAGAGGACTTAGGTATTATACCCTTAAGTAAATAGACTAAAGGGGCATCTAAAGATAAATATATTGCCCCTAAAGGACTTAAGACTATCTATTATATATTAGATTTATATATTAGTAGAGTATCTAGTTCTATACTAATTAATAGATAAAGTAAAGTATCTAAAGAAGGATATTCTCTATCTCTAGAAATTTTAGACTAAGTAGTCTTTTGATTTATATTGACTTTAAAGCTTTCTAGAGCCTAATAAAGGGTAGTAGCCTATCTAGGCTAATAATAAGAAGCTTATTAAGTTATAAGTATTTAATATCTTTACACTAACCCTTAGATCTAAGTCTTACCTATTACTTACTTTCTTAAGTATTATTCTATAAAAGTTAGTATAATCTAAGAGTATAGTATATTTCACTATCTATAAATTTAAGACTTTTTATGGATTCTTCTCTAAGTTAAATTAGAGTATCTAAAGATATTACTACTAATTATATTAAAATATTATTAGGCTAGAGCACTAGGACTACTAATTATTTAAATATATATCTATAAGCTACTATTTTACTCTAAATATATTAGTAGCGGTCATATAGTATCTTCTATAGATATAAGATAGTTAAATATCCTCTAATAAAAAAAGGCGTGACTAGTTAATAGGATTAAGTAGTAAGTGTATTATAAGATTTAACTTTAAAAGTGCTATTTATAATATTTATAGATCTATAAGAGTAAATATCTTATATTCTAGCTCTAAGTTACTAGAACCTTTAATTTTAAAAAGATTAATAAGTCTATTAATATTACTATTATTTAAAGACTAACTACTAAGCACTATATTTATATTAAACTTTAAATAATAGAGCTTAATAATAGTATATCCCTAAAAGTACTAAAGTCTCTAAGTAGTAAGTTTATTTATATATTAACTAAATAGGTTTTCTAAAGAATCTATATTACTTCTAGTAAGTATAAGGCGAAGCTTAAGAGAAGGGGTTATAAGATTATAGTAGATAAGCTAAGGAGATATAGCTTTAAAATATTATATATAAATAATAATATTAATAATTATTTTTTTAGTCTATATAGGCTCTTAAATTTCTTAATAATAGCCTTATTATAGGATTTACTATAGTAATAAGTAGATAATACTAAAAAAATAACTATAGAGATAGATCCCGTTATAGAATATAAAAGGCTACTAACTTCTATATTAGATTTAAACTAATAAGATATATAGTGAGTATATCCCTAATTTTTATTTAGATATATCTATACTTTACTATAATATAAGTAACACTAAACGAACTATAGTATTATCTAAATCTCTCTAAAAAAGAGGAGAGACTTTTACTAAAGCGATTAAAAGCTAAATAGCTCCCCTAGAAAAAGTACTTAAGAAAAACCATACTTACTATCTAAGAGTTCTAATTATTATAGAAAAACCCTACTAGAAAAAAGTAAGCCCTAAGGAGGGCTTACTTAAAAAGTACTATAGGTTATATAATATTAATTAAGCTAGGCTAAGAGTTATTATATTAAAATCTTATTAAGGAATATAAAGCCTAGAAATCGCGATATACTTAAAATCTCTAGGCTATTAATTATATAAATCTAATATCCTTACTTAATGACTTTTAATTAGGATAAATAGTTTATTTAGTATATAAGTATAAGTATCTTATAATTAGTCTAGGATATATTATAAGTATAGTGGACTTTAGTAAAGTAGATATAGTAACACTATATAAAGAGATACGTAAAGGGTTAAGATATATCTATATAGAGCTAAAGACTTTATATAGACTACTTAACTTTAGTAATATTATTCTTATCTATAAAGGCGAGGTTAAGATTAGTATATTTATTCTATAAATTTAGAGCTTTACTAACTTAGCGAAGCTAATATCGGCGAATCTCTATTAGCTAAAGAGCCTTTAACTATAGTATAGAAAGATATTAGAGATATTAGAGAGATTGTGGTAAAACTAAATAACTATATAATATCACTTTCTATCTCTATAAAGGAAGAAGATATGCGATCCCTTTCGCGATTAGCCCGGTCTTTTTTATATAGAATAAAGATAGAACCCATCGGTACTTTAATAAAGGTAGCCTATCTTTTACTCTATTTAAGAGAAATAGTGCTGATATCTATAGGATGAGTTTTTACATCTTGCAAACCCTAGGGGGGCATGGAGCTTGAAACGTTATTACTTTGAAGCGTTACCTATGGGAATTCGCATTAGGAGCCATTCTGCGAAGAATTAAGACTTCACTATATTTGTTTTGATAATATGCATCAATCTATATATTCTATATAACTACATTATATAGGATAAACCGAAATCAATTTCACCACTTTACTTTCATAGAATCTATCTCGAACCCTTTCCTGAAACACGCTAACTCTTTTCTGACTTAGCTCGGTTTTGAGTTTTGCATTGTATTGAAAGGCTTTAGCACGTGATAGACTGTTGTATTAATCACCTGTAACACTCCTGTCAAGAATGCTGACATAGCCCCTAGGTCGCTCGTTGACGACTTTTCTTCTGCTTACTATATCTTCAATCGCTTCGTGGCGGTACTTCATGAAGTAATGAGGTTGATCTCTTTCGTCTAGTGCGGACTTAGTTGGCTTATAGTGGGAAAGATCGGCTGGGGAAATTAACATATTTAGCAGATATCGCCATGTGAATATGGGATATTCAAGTATCTAGCTTATTTAGGCATTTATATATAGGCCCTTCGTTTCCCACTCTAGCAATGTCTCAGAATTATATAAAGTAATTGGATGTTCCAGGCCGTGTGTTTGCTTCTGCTTGGTTAAGCAATCTCGTAGCAGATTAATGGCTTCGGCATCGTGACCAGATGATTTCCAGGTAAATGCGAGATTGGCCATACTCGACAGCGTGTCAGGATGGCCCTCACCGAGCTTCGTCTTGCTCTTCTCCATCACCTGCACCTCGAGCTGCTCGGCCTCCTCCAACCGGCCCTGCTTATAGTACGTCGATGCCAGATAGACGATTTCCGGGGACTAAGGAAACCTCAGAGGGATTATGTTGCATTAGGACTTATTTTCGCAGGTTTTGTGGGAAACTTTGAAGTGCAGGAAAGCCCAGAAGAGACCATTTCATCAGGTTTAGGTACGTCACCTGATATCGGCGGCCCGTTGGTACGATCCGAAACAAGGTCCCCAGAAACGGTTTCTACTCCTGGACTTGATGGAGGACCTTCCTGCTATTCCACCCCTTCTACTATATGCGTTGAAACCCCACTAATGGCGGAGCAACTGAACTTTCCTGGGTTTGGGGCCACTTCACTAACCAAACCGGCTAAGACGAACAGCCCGGATCAGACCATCCTTTGCTTGCTGCGTTCATGCAAAGTGTCCATTAGGCGCGCTCGCCAAGCTTAATATTCCTGTGAATTATTGGAGAGTCTTAATGATCATCGAATTATAAGAATTCTAGAGGTAGACTCTTTGCTCATCGCCCAGGACCCCAGTAAGGTGCTAAGACCCCTCTTGGACAAGTGGGATATTAACAAGTCACTCAATCTGCCAGCACTTAGATTGCCCCCGCAATGGAAAGGAATATAAGCAGCTATAGATTACCTTCGACTGCTAGATGCTGGCCCTGAAAAATCTGGCATAGATCCCATCGCGGAGCGACTAGGACAGGTCCTTCTTTCTCTCAATTACAAGGAACTTTGTAAGAATTCCGAGAATTATTGCTCTCGGTTACCTGGAAAGTCCCAAGCGACCTCTGTTCTGGAATCCATTCTTGATTGCTACACTGATGATTCTCGCTTACCCAATCTACGGCAATCTCGGCGCAATAGGATAACTACTTATCATCTACGACGAGGCAAATGGTGGTGGAGGCTTGCGAGTAATTATGGAATCGGCTTATTCTTAACCGCCGACAGTTCCTTAATTAAAAAAATGTACGTTTCCTCGCAGTTGACCTTAGCTTGGCTAGACTAACTCAAATATTTTAGGTGCAATAATACGTTTATCGAGCCTCAAATTGATGTTCTCGTGACTTTAACTTTAAACACCCGCCCGGGAAGCATTCGCATACTCAATGAATTAGAGTCTGTTGTCAAATCGCTGGTGTTTGGGAATATTACAGATGACCCGCGGCCAGCCATCCTCGATGAAAAGGATGGTCTACTTGGAAAATAGAGTTTGGCAAAAGTCTTGGCAGAGGACAAGAGCGCATTTGCGTCTTAACGAATCGATTTCCCTTAGCTTATAGAGGATTCAAAAGCGAATGCCGAGCGGGGAATGACGGGGGTTTCCGACAGTTAACGTGGTACTAACCTGAGATCTGCATAATTTGCCCTTCAGAGGACAAAAGTTGTCGGGTACACTTTTGTCTTGATTTTTGAAGGTTTACGATATACCATAAAGAGTGTTTATTCCATTATTGGTTCGAATTGATTGTAGTATTGATATTAGCATTATGATGATTATAATGGATTCCATTCTGCTTTTGGCTTCCACGCCGCCCTGGTTCGAGTATAGTTCACCTCCTCTCACTTTCAGGCATGTGATGGCAACCTCTCTTGTTTTATGATTCTTCCAAGCGAGGCGTAGACGAGCAAAATATACGTGCAGATATCAGAACAACGCTTCGGGGTTGAAGATTATAGCCACATTGGCTTACACTGTTCAGCTGTCATTGCCGCAGATGCTCGAGGGACTTAGTGTTGTTGGAGGGCGGCTCACATCCAATAAAAACAAGCGCTCAGTGGTCGGCTAGCAGGGGTAGGTATGCTAAACCATGGTTCAGCGTCAAAAGCAAATATTGCTTTGAAACGTTTCCTTACGAGTCTTGGTCACTAATTAACCCCGGCGCTTATTGTAAGGCGTCAAGGGACAAGGTGATTCGGTTTTGAGTCAGCACATAGTATTTATCCGTACGGCACACACTCCTTGTAGATGATTTTTAAAGCTCGAAACCAGTCTGGATAGCAGGTTTCATAAGTGTGGCAAGTGGACAGTGATATATGCGCTTGTTTCTTTGAAGTAGAGTCGATATGCGCTTGTGGTGTGCATAGACAACCCATGCGTTCTCTGGCTAACCTGGCTCTAACACGCGTCACCCAGGGGCCCGATCTGCGAGCTATTACCGTGGAGCGCTACGCCACTAAGAGTTGCTCTCAACGGTTTCCTCTCCTGTTAGGGTAAACCGACCACTCCCAAAATCTTGGTCGACTGGTGTTACGCAGCGGCTATGTCCATTGCGCACGGGCATGATGTGATGCAAGCTGCGGCACTATGCATGTAAGAACGTCGTGGTTTACGCTGATTGGCTCACCGGGCCCTCATACGATTGGTTCTTCTATCACAGGACCATTGAGCCTCTTACCCCGCATCTCCAGGTACCCAAGGCATAAAAATGGCCTCGTGTATTGACCGTAGGCAGGCAATATTGGCAATAGAAGCCCTCGGCGCTGTATCTTCAATCTTCCCGACTTATAACCAGACAAAAGAATGTGGGAAATGCTTGCACCGCCTCAAGCATGATTTCCGAATTGCCAAGCAAGAGGTCAATCTCCTCGCAGACGAGGTATGCTCTTGCCAGAGCCTCTTTGGCATTTTCAGCCATATCAGTCATCAGCTGGAAAACCGAGTGATGCGATTGACCTGCGACCAACGACTGAAGGAAAAATTGATTGTTGAACGACTTTCGCCTTCGGGCAGATTTGTGACATTCTACTGAAGCTTGAGCCTTTGAAAAAGGGGCCAATGCTAGTCGATTTGACCATTCTGTTGCGAAAATCCGATGGCATCTGACAAAAGAGAACATTCCGGTTACACTTATCACGCTGAGCAGCGTGAAGATAAGTTTGACGGCCTTTACTTGTCTTCTGGTCCCCGATTCTTCTATGGCAAACCTGCAGAGGCCATCCATCTCAAATGCTGAAAAAAATCCCTAATTTTACAGATGTCAGGATAATTATCTCCCCGAAAGCTTTATGTTCACACCTCTGATGGTCTATTTATAAATTCAGAAAATAGCTCAGAAGGACGGTCAACCGCCAGGAGAAATGTCTGCGACATGTGGCGAATAGAATGAGTAAAGTTATTTACGTACATTCCCAGCCGAAGTGTGTAATAAATGCAATATCAATGGTCATAATTATACAACAGATGAAGCAAGAGCCGATTGCTGAAGCACAGGACTTGATCAGGGCGCATCTTTCTGATTCACCCCTCCACAGCTGCGGAATTCCTCTTTCTCCATTCGGTTTCAGATAGGGCAATTTAAGGATTCTAAACTCTCTCCACCACCCTATCTTGCTCAACTTTATGCGCATTGCACGATGTAAGTGGAAGTCTGAAGACCCATGGAACCATCCGCTTCTTACTGTACTGGTGTTCTCGCGAAAATTTGCTGGAAATACTTGCTGTAAGAATGGAGGGTTCCTAAAAAAAAAAAGTTCCGATCAGTTCAAACAAAGTGCGGGATTGCCGTAATAAGATCTGATTTCAAATGCGGGGAAAAGCCGGGACCGGCCTTTTGCACCGGGTTTTTCCTTGAAAGTTCTATCTTCCGGGGAAAAAGAAAAGTGGATCTTGAATCCTCGGATCTTCCGAGTCCTTGATTTGAACTAGTATTTAAAAGGCCCCATTCTCGCTGAATAGTCATGCGTAACCAGGTCGCTCATTCTGTCGGACTGTCCTGCCATCTCCAATCTGTCCTGCCCTGGTAGCCGCTATGAGGATCCTTGATCATTTAAAGTTTGGGTTGACAGCAACAGGATGGCTCTTGAGTATCCCTGGAGCTGATTCAATGCCATTGACGCAAGAGCTTCCGAGGCTCTGTTCCCAAAACTCAGTTATCGTTGCCCGAAATTCGTCCTCTGTCTGGCCGTGGCAGGAATATACATCGTCTAGCGCAAAACCGCCATATCTGGAAATTAATGCCACCGGCGAGCAGCTTGCGCCGGGTCTCATTTTTTTTGATCCCCAGATTGGCATGAATGCCCAATCCTACATCCCTGATAAAGCTCCCTTTATTATGACCGACACCGGTGATCTCATTTGGTCAGGGCCTGTTACCCCAGATGCCTCAAACTTCCGTGTGCAAACCTTGTACGGGGAACCAGTGATCACTTATTGGGCCGGTAGCGGTGGTGCTGCAGAGTCTAGCTCTGCATCCCACGGTTACGGTCATATTGTCATCCAAAGCTCTTCATACGACCAAATTGGGATTATCTGTCCAAAGTTAAACTTGACTCTACCTCCTGGAACATCTGCACCCTGCCAGGCAGATGTTCATGAATCTTTCATCACCAAAGACAATACGATGCTCATCACAGCCTACAACACAACCAAAGCTAACCTGCGAGATATTGGTGGCCCTGAAGATGGGTGGGTCCTTGATCCTCTCGTTCTTGAGATCGATCTCCGCACCTCAGAAATCCTTTTCTCATGGAGCCCCCTCGCACACGTGCCAATAGCAGATACAAGACTCCCACTTGATGATGCAGGTAAAAACACCAGCAACCCATTCGACTTTTTCCACACCAACTCCATCCAGCCCTTTGAAGGAAATTATCTTATCAATAGCCGCAGCACCTGGAAGACGTACCTAGTTGACAAAAACGGCGATATCCTCTGGCAAATTGATGGCGAGACGGGAGGTGACTTTGGGAGGCTGCCTGAAGGGGGTCGATTCGTAATTTATCCCTCGTCTGGGTCGTTGAAGCTGAACTAACCATTGGGCCCCTTAGTCTTGGGAACATTTTGCTCGAATCGAACGTGCCTCCGATACCCAACTTCAGCTTAGGTACTTTGCAAACAACAACGGTGACACAACCACAGCAAATGCATCAGTCGGTCTCGAACTCCTGTTGACGGTTCCCCCGACCCACGACCACCCACCCCAGGTACTCAAGAACCTCTCAGACCCACTGTACCCGGTTGTGTCTTTAGCCATGGGATCCCACGATATCCTCTCTAATGGCAATCATTTCCTTGGCTATGGCATCCAACCTGTGATGAAAGAGTTTGGCCCACAAAATCCACAAGGCCATGATGTTCGTTGGTCAGCGCGGTATAATTTTGAGAGTGGCGCTGCTAGTTATCGCACCTACAAAACTCCCTGGAGAGCTACTCCCTCCAGCAAACCGGCCCTTCAGATTAAGAAATCTGGCCATAGTAGCGATACCTTTCATCGGCTTAACGGCATTGACTGCGGCTCATCAGCGATCCGAGGCTACGTCACTTGGAATGGTGCAACTGATGTAAAATACTATGTGGTGTACACGGGCGGCAAGAAGGACTCAATGACAGCGGTTGGAATTGTTCAAAAGCAAGGCTTTGAAACGGAGTTCGTCATTCCTGAGAAGCAAGGACATGATCTATTCCAGGTGGGCGCAGTTGATAATGATCACTTCGGGGTGATCAGGAAATCCGCTATTATGAAAATGTGATGTCAACAAATAATTTTTCGAAGCATTTTAAAGTTGATGGATAAACTGTTCTCGTATTTACTGATGGGCACCCTTAAATTACAACGACTTCCAAATTAATTAATTTGGTCGAAGAAAGGCAATCGACTTTGTCGACATAAAAGGGTCGCCATGTTACTAGTGCGCCCGAGAAATATTTAGCACCTCCATCTGCCTGACGACTTCAAGGCCCCCAACTCTTCCATGGTTATGAAAATCACGCTCTCAAGTACTCAAAACAGACATCGTGCAAGCACTTTGAACACCTAGGTCGTGTATACTAGACTAATTCCGCAGGGGCTTTGTAGCGGCCTGAGGCATGAGTAGATTCCACCAGGCTTGTGGGGCTCACAATTCTGACACGTATTTCACGGGATGGTCGCGTGGATTGCTCGGTCGTCAACTCTTGTGGACGGTCTGGATCAATGGTCCGGCTCATCCGGCAAGCCGCGCGCATAATATCTTCTTCTGGATCGAGGCCGCGGATGATCGCTGGTAGATTTTTAAAGATCCTTTTACTGAGATAGAACTTCAAGAATGTGCGAGTATCGGCATGATGCATCACCAAGTTTCGCAAAGAATCACTGACCACCCTGTATGCTATTGGAGGGTTCTAGAGCCGTTATTAATTGAACATTGTCTACATGTACCCGCTCCTACCGGCTTGGTTCCGTGTTCAGAAACTGGATTTCCTTAGCCGTCATAGCTATACCGTATGTACGGAGAATCGATAACGTCACGGCATCCGAACACATCATCCGAACACATATGTTCTATTCGCTCCGAGTGATAAAAAGATACATTATTCATAAATAACACGGATTTTGGCTCGGGCCATCTCCCACAATGCTCTAGAACCTGCGCAATAAAATCCTCAAAAAACGGACGCGTCGGTTTAGTCTTGAAACATTCGAGACAGAACAATACCATCTTCGGCATAAGCAGGCAGTATCCGATACCGCTTATCACGATGGAATTTAGACACTTGTACTAGTGCCACACCTAATGGAGACCAGCCCTTTCGCCTGAAGCCTATTCTTCTATCTCATACAGACTCATCCAAATACATAGTGATAGGACCGTAAGTCCGTGACGAAGTGACGACTGATGCGTGATTTTGTTACATGGATGGTGAATTCGTCCCTTCAGAAGATCACCATCTCATCAAGGTAAAGGGTTGGCTTTTTGAGCAGATGGTCACACAAAGCCTTAACCTTGTCTAGACTGATGCTAGGGGTCGTCTACCTTTATTAGGTGGTGCTTTGACGCTGCCAAACATTCGTATATTAGAAGACATCCTCAGGTAGTACTCCTATTGCAGCCCGCAGCCTTTGCTATCTGCGATACGGATAGTTCGCCACTGTGGAGCATGTCATGAATAAGCACATGCTTAGAAAGGGCTAAGCTTGGCGCCAAGGCGGTTCAGCCACTCATTGTTAAGATCCAACGTCCATGGAGGCTGGTTTGAAAGATCGCCCCCGCTGCTTTTCCTCTTTCCCGACTATTCATACCTCGCGACGTAGATCTCACTGGCAAGGTTCATTATTAGGACTGCACCAGTCGGAATGCAAGATCGACAGTGCGCTAGTCAGGTGTTTTGACAGAGTATTGATTCAGCAACAACGTCTAAATAGGTTCGTTGTCTGGCCCCGCCAATGAAAGTAGTACCTCATCTAGAGTTTCGTGTGGATAAGGAATATAGTCAGGCATGTCGATCTCATCCCCCAAGATGCCGAAAGAGGGCTGCAGAGGAAGGTCAAAACCTTCTGTAGCTCCTTGCTCCGGGAATTGTGCGTCTACGCCGGCGCTATCGTCGTAGCCGAAGTCTTGAGTACCAGCGAATTTTGAGTACGATACATCGTTTTTGCATCGACGTTGCTGATGAGACTGATCGGTTGGTACCGTCAAACAATGCTCATTCGATTCGGTTTACACGGAGACAAACCCGTTAAAGTCGAAGCCAATTGGCGCAATACGTCGAATGCACTCGTTGCAGATTTCGAAAGCCCGGCGCGCGGAGGCTTCTGTTTCCCCAAGGCAATATAGCCACCGGAACGCCTTCTTGGCCGCGGTACGGACAGCTTCAGTATTGGCAGATTCCAACGAGCCAGGCAATGGGCCAACGTCCAAGCCACTGGTGTAACTTTGGCCCCTTTGCTTCTTGGAAGTCGAGTTTTCAAGTGAAATGTTTATAAGCAAAATCGTCGTGGCTTGAACCAAGAAATGAAGGACGTTCCACCACAGGACGTGACAAGCCCAAATTGGATCTGGCTGATCAGGAAAAATGGAAAGAATCGCTAGAGCCGAATGTAGGCAAGTCATCGCGCTCTCTTGCCTCGCGCGAGAATGATATGGATTGATGATGCGTTTCCCACCCGCCCTTCGTTGCGCTTCGAGCCGCTCGCGTTGCTGGTAAATTGTCCACTTTAGAAATGGGTTCTCAGATGGCCGTTTTAGACGGGCTTCTGGCGTGTCATCATGGGAATATTCCACATTTTCTTCGATGAGAGGCGGGGGTGCAGAACAAAAGCTGTTCCCCAAGCCAGAGGCCCGTCCAGTCATAACAGAGAGGAGGTTTTCTAAAATAAAAATTGACCACCAAAGCCTATGTCGAGCTTCTAGAGCTAAAGTGTTCAGTCTGTTATGCGTAGCTCTGAGGTGTAGATCCAACGCGATGGCGGAACGAGTAGCCGTACCAATCATCTTCCACGCCCTGTGGGAAGTCAGATAGATGGTCATATCAGAGGGATGGCCTATTTCTCGCTGTGCAACATACCTGTTGATTTGTGAGGAAGTCAATAAAAAGAACGCCGCTAGCGTCTCCGCCTGCACTTGCTGCAAATCTTCATGGTCCTCCACCAGACTTTCGGATATGATCAGCTTTTGTGCACGGGAGAAAAATTTGCTGTCGTTGCCTTGAATATCTTGGCCGGACATCTGACATAACTTGCTGCTAATGGCGAAGATCAGGTTCAGCACGGCCAACCACTTTCTGCCAGGATGTATTAACTCTCCCGAGTAAAAAGAAAGAAACTGGTCTACGAATAGGGCTTGGCGAATAATGGGTAGAGATGGCTGCACACTGTCTATGTACAGCCTTAGCAAGCGTTCTGCTAGGGACCTTGCTGGCAGGGCATAAGGGTTTTCGTCTTTCAGACCGGGATAATCTATAGACTCAATATGATAGTCCACAGAGGCCATCGAATCGTCGATCGCCGACCGGAGATTCTGGCTGCCCTTGGAGACCCCTTCATCTACTACGTGAACTCTAGCGTTTAGTGCCAAACTTTGCATCCAGGCGACTTCGGAACTCTTTCCAAGGTATCCCGTAGCTATGCTCGCTTTACTCCGATTGACGTCTTCATCGAGGGTGTCCAGAGCGTCCAGGGAGCCAATGGAAGATGTCGAGGAGGTACTAGAAGCACTGCTTAGCTCGCCTCGAGGCTCCTGCTCTGGGGGCGAAGGCCGCTAAACGGTCAGTTAGCGTGGACGAAACCTGCGACATTACTTCAAACGAACCAAAGCTTTCATGATTTTCCTCGCAACAGATACATCGACTTCTTGAGATATCTCTCGTAGTAATTCCTCATAACGGTCGACTTCACGGTATGCCGACTCTAGCTGCTGCCGCTCCCGGTCTTGCTTCGACTGTGAATAAACGCAATTTTCCAGACCTGCACTAGCGCACTGAGCGCATGTTGGTTTGTTGCCGTCGCATTTCGTTTTGCGCGCTCGACACCCATCGCAGGCGCGAGCCGTACGATGTGTTTTCGAACCCTGGTGCTGATTCGGCAAACGTGGGATGGGGATACGGTTGAGCATCGCCTTGATGCCTGAAGCCGCAGTGTATTCGTGTAATTCGGTAGGGTCTCGCTGGAACTATGGCAAGCATTTGATTAGCTTCCTGGCCCTGCATTAGTTGTAGAGGTAACAAATTCACCAGTGACATTCCCACTTGCCCCTCACTTTGAAACTGGAGGCTAACCATGGTTGGGTAAGCTCATCGTCAACTGACTGACCCACACGGACGCGGAATTGAGTCAGGCATTGCGCGGAATACTGGGCCTTGCTACAGCTAACAATGAAAACGAAACGACCAAATGCTCTTTTCTTCATTTTCAACAACTAAAAACGAGAAACAAGCGAAAGGGTTGACTAAGAAAAGCCTGTGGCGGGTAGAAGTAGAAAAGATATAGCCCACTGTGCGCATCGTATACCATGATCTATTGAACCTTGTCCGTAGCCGTCAGACCCGAACGGGGGTGGCGAATATTGAACTCTAAACTGCTATTGCAATGGTCGAGGTTGACTATACCGGAGTAGCAGTATCAATGGCTATTTGTCTCGCACGTGCCGTCGTGTTGGTTTGGGATGATGAGTTAATATCTCTTCCTGCCTCTAGAAAAGACATAGGTACTATGGATATTTCCGAACGCTGTCTCCCAATCGAAAGTTTTCCGAGTCCTGCAACAGGCCCTCACCTATTTTGGATCAGTGCCACTCGCGGGAAAGGGGAACGGGGGATAAAAGGGCATCCAGGTGACGTAAGTATTGCAGTTTCCTGTAAATTACATCGTCTAATGTTCGGGATCGTATTGTAACATACTTTTACTATGTAAGTAAGCGGTCTGGGAGGCGGACTGGCACTAGGTTCTCCATATTGGGACTAGCGCATATCGGTCCCTTGCTCTGGAATCAAGATGGAAGAGTGTAGATAAAGCTAATTTCGAAGATGTATCTATCCATTAATGTATTTAGCTCATACGCAATAAGTATGACGTTTATCGGCGCGTGACCGATTGGTCAGAGATTCAAAATACGTAACGTAGTCAATTACGCCTAGTATCTATAACGAAACGTATGTTGATATTATTAGCTCACATTACGGGTTAGATTTGATATGGGCTAGTTGAATGAAGGCGGTGAGGGCCAGGAACGTTCATTTTAATGCGGTGCAACATTCGTGTTTTGTGTCTACATTCGGATGGGGTCCAGCGAAAGGCTCGGACTATGAGCTATTCCGCTATGTCGTCGACCATAGAAGAGGGAACAAAGGTGGTAGGGACGACTCGAAACACAGCCGCTGTCTCGCCTTGGTGACTTTTCTTGTGCAGCACGTAGCTTCCCCTAACGGACGGAGGCCAAGCAATGAGTAAAGGCATGCGGTAATGCACCGGGGTGTCTAACCGTCGCTGGGCCCCGAGAATGACAAAAACAGCCATATTGAACTAGTTCGTGAGGCCCTTAATCGCTTTATAAACCAGGTGATTTCGACGCTAGACTAGCAGGGTGCACTTGCCTGTCACTCTTTTCCCCTTGTGCATTTGATTACTCACCGGTCCTGATTCCGGACGGCTTATCTCAGACAGTCATTGGATAATTGTTGCAATTTCATTGGTGCGACCAAGAAAGTATGTTCCTGGAGATCCTTTGGCGCCTGCCCCAGGAACACTAGACCTGTCTCCTGGAGTCATTCGTGAATCTTCTGCCTTTCTTTGCCGATAACCGTATAACCATATTTCGCGCAAGTAAGTTTGAATGGGCCTAGATTTTTGGACGGTCCCAGGGCGACAGGGGATTGAGATGGGTTATTTGATTCCATTGGCTTAAGCCGCTCCGGCACCAAGCAGTGCTGAGCCAGTGGATCCCCGCAGTGGCCTTCGCAGGGATGCACTGGACATAGCCGTCGCCCAACCAGGGGCACGGACGGCGGCCCAATCGCCGCCACGCTATATAGGGCTAAGCGCTGACGATTTAGTTCCATTCAAGTCTAAGCGGGTGTCGGATTTTTCTGGTCTTACTGCGGAGTAGTGGACTGTAGAAAGACCCCTGGTGAAGAAGCAAAGAAAGATCACTCCTTCCTAGTCACTCGCATGTGCCGGAAATTTTCAAACTTGATGTTAAAGTACTTGAGCGATATCCAACATGTTGAGGAATGTGCTTAGATCCCCTTTGCCCGGGTTGCTCGGTGTAGCTCTGGTCTCTTCTGGTTAGCCAAGCACATAGCCAACCCCAGCAAAGCCCTCTTCTAACTTAGTTTTGAACAACAGGTGTGCTGGCTATCGACTGTGGCTCCGTGAGTATCACTTCAGCTGCCGATGCAGAGATTCTCCGCCAAAGTTGCCCAACGGTGACCGGAAGCATCACCATCGGCCCATTTACACAACCAGCAACACAACACATCAATCTAGATGGGGTAGCAGTAATTCAAGGGGACCTTCAATCATACGAAAATGATATCAACTATGAAACCGTTGCTTCCAGCCCATTCACCGTCTCTAGTACCACTCTTCGTGAAGTGCATGGTGCCGTGGACTTTGCGAGAGGAGCTACCCAGTTGTGGAATCTCAGCCTCCCCAATCTGACCGCTGTTACTGGCTCTTTTAGTGTTTCGTCAGCTCCAATTTCCTATTTGGATATTACGTCTCTTGAATTTGCATCCAATATCGCTATTCAGGCGCAGAACCTCACAACGCTTCGCCACACCAAGTTGACCAATATAACCTCATTAAACATCCAGTCAGTGCAGGTCAACTCGATCGACAGCTTCCTCAACAATGCAATCGATGTCGAGAATGTATACGTGGCTGGCCCATTGCCTAATATCGACAAAATTACCATTGGCTTTCCATCCGTCATCTCTCTTACGATTAGCGCCAGCGTCAACGTCACTCTCGGGGCAGCATCTACGACAAAAATGGACTTAATCCACTTGAATCTCGGTGGTGGCCTTACAGGTGTAAATCGCAATCCGGTTCTACAGTCTCTGACAGGATACTCGCTTCGTCTATCAGACACAGCTCTGACTCGTCTGGATCTTCCGTTTGATAATCTCGGGTTTCTATGGCTAGGATACGATACTGAGGACAGCACCCTTGAACAAATCCGTCTCCCTCCAGTCGCCGTGAACTGGACTTCATCGAACGGCTTTTGGTTGATCACAGAGTCATCTCCAAGCCTGAATCTGTCTTCTCAATACGGAACTGATGATGCGGGAAACCGCATCCAAACATGGTACTGGCCGACAAATATGACCTCTATAGAAATTGACAACACCATTGTTGGTAATGATTTCTTGTATATTACCTCTTGATTGTCTTGTCTATGGTTATATAATTGACTCAATATTACAGTGAAACTTTTGTATCGCAACAAATGAAGCCTTTGACTAGCACGCCCCCACCTGCTATTTTGGAATATTTCACCGTCACACCAACCGCCAACTCCAACTTCAATTGCACCCCGTTCAATACCTTGCGCGGAATGGGACGATTGCCAAGCTCGGCAACTTACTATACTTGCAATAATGCCATGGCATCGGAAAGCACTGACAGCGGGTCCAATGCCATCCGTGTGCCTTATTTTATTAACGTGAGTAGCCTTCTTGGGTTGATTCTGCTGGTTGTCCTTTGCAGGTGAGGGTGGAAATAATTCAATTGGCAAGTTGGAAAGGAGCTTTCACAGTCTTTAGGTAGATTTTGCAAATCTTCTCCTGGATGATACAAGAAACACTGGAGGCGAACACGTTATTTATAGGGGCAGGGCCTGTTTAGCGCTTGACATTTCTACATAAGTCATCAATTTTGAGCAGGCATCGATGGAAATATGATCAAACCTCCGATAGCACCACAGTAATGTTTGCATCAATTAAAAATGCATCAATTTAAAAGCTTCTGGTGGAAATAAAATGGTGGATAGCAGCTGTGTTGAAAGCCTCATATTCTTGCAATCATAAATTTCCTTCGATCTATGGAGAATTTATTTATCCCGCATCATTAATTTAAAGGGAACAAGAATAAGAAAGACAAAAAAAGAATAAGAGGAACACCATCGTTTATGATCAACGGGATTCATGACCGGAATACGTCAAATAAGGGCCTAACAAATAAAAACAGGGGAACCAAAGATTTTCGGTCCTCTCAAAGAAGAGGGACCCCAATGAGGTTGCTTCAATTTTAATGAGCGAGAGCTTGGTCGAATAGTGTGGCGACGTCGCGACTAGGGAGAGGTGGAATACCCCATTCTCTGTGATAATCAGCAGAAGCATTTCGGACTCCCCCCTTCGGCTTGAGTCTCGGGTCGTCCGGCCATGGCTTCTTTCCCTTAGGGTTAGCGCATCTCTTTATTCTTGATCAAAGTAACGCCAATCCTAGTTAGGAAGTATATGATTACCAATTAGTCAATTCGATGCTGACCTCCTTTGCATAAAAGCAAGAATGGTGCAAGACGAATTTTCCTTGCCAGGAAGCGGTTTGAACGATCCTCTGGAGGGTTTAGCTGACTATGTGCAATTTTTAGGTCATGCAGGGCGACGTGCTCCCTCCCCACACTGCTATATTCAACTGATGGGAGCGATATTGGTGCTTAATAGACGCTCCTATGTAAGTTGGAAAAAAGAAATTTCTCATTCATAAACCTGTTACAATGCGTTAGAATTAGAAAACCAGGTCTATAGGGGTCTAAGTAGAATTGAAGGGGAAAACTACCCTAAGTCTCCGCCATCCGAGGCTTTTCTCGTGGCACATAATCAGCTTTTTCGAGCTGGACGTAGTGGGTGATCCGGGCTCATGTAGTCGAACGCGTCGATCGTCGGCACGGTGCCTCCAGCTCTCGGTGATCCTGTCTCATCGTCCTCGTCACTTGATTGATAGTCATTGTCGTCTGAGGATACGTCATCGATGGTGTCCGCTTCTCGTCCAATAACTGTGTTTCTTCTAGTTCTCATTCTCCCTGGTTCTTCAGTCATTTCAGAATCCTGCACGTCAATATGTGCTCTAAGCGACATCGTATTATCTTTGGTCTGGTTGTCTGGTTGTCTGGTTGTCTGGTTGTCTGGTTGTCTGGTTGTCTGGTTGTTTGATGATATGTCAGCTGGAGTACTGACTAAAAAATACTCATGTATTCGCTATACGTCTTTGTCTGAAATATGGGGACTTACGGTCCCGGAGAAAATATCATCCGAGGACCAATCGCGTGCTATGTAATCTGTCCTGAATCCTGAATCAGGACGTTTCTCATGTGCGACTCTCCTCTAGGGGCAGCGACTAGAAGCGATTGTGTGTCAGTCGGGCTGCAGTCATTAATAAGCTCTGGATGACAAGCTTTTCGAAACTCCCCACCGCGATGTACAATAGTATAAGGAGTAAAAGGGCCAGGTAAAAAGATAGTAAGAGAGATCTAAAACGAATATAAAATAGTACTAATATGGTATGGATTTGAAATCCAAGGCAATATAGTCATATTGATTTTTAAAACTAATTCTTAAGGAAGGGAAGAATCAAAAGAGAGGGATTCTTCTTCTTCCTTAATATAAAGGGAGTGAGAGCTAAGTGAGCGATTCATAATGATCTTACTTCTTTTATCACTTCATCATAGACTAGCTCTAGATAAGCCTAGAGCTCACTTTTGATCTAGATGCTGATTCACTTCTGATTCAGCACTGAATCAGCACCGTTTTGGGATATCTAAGATATCCTATGATTTCTGCCTTAGAAAAGTGGTAACCATCTTTTCTTTTATAATAACTATTCTCTCTCCTTCTATAGAATCGACCTCGATTCTACTTAAAGAATAATATAAGAATCAAGTAGAAGTTTAGGGAAGAGACATTAAAGAAGGTTGGCGGTATATAATATATAGGTTTCTTTATTCTTTATAGTATATAGTGGCTTTGAAATTTTAGCTTTTTCTTAGTTATACTTTACTTCTTAATCATTTTTATATCATATCTATATTATAGTTCCTATAATTCGCTATCCTAGACCTATTATTATAATATACTTATAATATATATAATATTTTTATGCCTAGCTAGTTAATTAAACTCTAGTAGAAACTATAATAGATATCATAGCTAGAATTAAAGCTTTTACTAATCTAGATAAGCTATTTAGAATCTCTTACTTATATTAAGGTATCACTACTATCTTATATAAATTTTGCCCTAAAAAGAATTATGAAAAAGTAGATACTAGTATAGTAGGGGATATAGCTGATTTTAACCTCTATATAGAATAGGCTATAAAATTTTAGGAACCCCTAGGTCTTAATAATAAATTAAAAGAAGATTAGTTAGAAGATAAGTTTCGTTTAAGATTAAAGTAAGTAGTTTATAACCTTAGTTAGAGCTTTAGAAGCTCTTTAACTACTTATTATATTAAGTATAAATTAATAGTAAAGAAAAAGGTAGCTTAGGTAAGTTCTAATTTAATACTATTTTAGAGCTAATTTACTAATATTTTACTTAGAATTCTAAGATAAATTATTAGGTATATCTTACTTAGTATAGGTAAGATACTACTAGGCTTTAGTAAATAGGCCGGGCCTAATAGGCTAGGCTAGGCCCGATCTAAAAATAGGCCCCTATTTACCTTTAAAATGGGCCCCTATCTTAGGCCTATTTTAGTGGGTCTAAATTTATGTATATTTTTTATAAAATATATAGAAATATTAGTTTTAGAGGGGTAAATTACTACTTTAAATACCTTATATATTATATATAGATAATATAAAGTTGGCTTTTAAAGGTATAAACTCTATGGTTCTACCTTATTTTTTCAATTTTTTTTGTTCTTTTTATATATAAAAGCAAGACCTATAAGCCACCCTAATACCCTAGCACCTATATAATCAAAAAAAGCACCTATAATCAACTAAAATCAGTAATACGTGTATTCTGCTTCATCCCGTCTCTGCCTAGTAGCTCTAGCCCTTCTAGAAACCCTAATTAAAGGTAATTCTCTATCATCTAACCTTTCATCTAAAGAATCTTTGGATAAAACCTCCCTTATTCTCTTCTAAGGCTGCTAAATTAGGCCTAGCTACTCTTCCTCGCCTAAGCTATCTAGGTCTTGATCCTTAATATCACTAATATCCTTGAGTATTACTTAAGTCTCTAAGTCCTTTGATCCTACCTCCTCTTTAATCTTAAGAGCTTCTACTAGCTGACTAAGCTCTTCTATATCTATATCGAACTTTATAGTGCGTTTATATACCATAAGATCTTTTATAGTAGAAGTGCTAAGCCTACCACACTAGTAATAGCATATATCATATACTATATTAAAGAGTCGCTCTACACCAGCACCAGTTACTAGAATAGAGAAGAGATCTTAAGCTATCTAAGCTAGGGTAGGGTATTTAGTCTGATTATTCCACTAGAAGATATAGGGTTCCTCATTGATTAGCCCTAGTTAGGTTAGTAAAGGGTGGCTAGGGTAGGATATAGATATATAGTCTATATAGATATAGAGTCTCTATAATATAGAGTCTATATCTCTATATATATATCTATATATATATATATATAGACCTAACCTACTAGCTTAAAGGTAATCTCCTAGCTTATCTACTTATATAGGTAATATACTAGCTTTTAAAGGCATCATAGACTAGACTACTAGCTCTATAGTAGTATATCTCTAGGCTTATGGACTCAAGATCAGGTCATCTAGCTAATAGGATAAAATCAGATCCTATAAGCTTAATCTATAGACCTTGGTATAATCAATTATCTTATCTTCCCACTCTTTAGATTAAAAGAATTAAAGCTTATATTATAGGGCAAGGATCGTTCTATATATATATATACTACCTAGAGCTGGGTCTATAGTCTAAGAGTAATACTCTCGAAGCTTAGATTTAGCTATATATAAAGCTTTAAGCATATCTTATTTCTATAGAAGCTAGGGTTATATAGTTAATATAGGGTTATATAGGGTTATATAGCTTATAGATAGGTTATATAAGCTTATATAACCTATATATAAGCTTATAAAGGTTAAACATACCTTCTTTTACTAAAGCTTAGTAATAGAAGACTCGATATACTAGAATAAGGCATTATAGACATTAAAATACTATATATAGTGATATCCTTTATCTTATATAATATAGTAGTAAACATAAAGAAAGGCTTTATAATATATAAAAGATAGGTGATTTAACGCCATTTAGCTGATCTTATATATATTTTACCCTAGAATAGCTTATAATAGCTATCTAGAGCTGGTTTGATCTAAAGAGCTCTCTCTAGTATTAAAAAGGTTGAGTTCTAGCGAGTCTAGACATCCTAGATAGGGTATAATAGGTCTTTCATCCCATCTTTTGACTACTCTACCTAGAAATCAGCCCGTCTTTATAGGCTTATATTAATATAGACCACTAGATTCCAGACCTTCTAGAGTATATAAGTAATTCTAGTCATCTAGCTAATCTTATGCTTTTAGAGATCTTTAGACTAGACTAGCTCGATATTATCATTTTTAGGGTCAACCCTAATCTTCCTATAGAGCTACTTTAAGGATAGCTAGATTATATATACTATATAAGGGACTTAAGGAATTGAGGTCTCTAGATAAGCTTCTTAAAGAGATAAGATCAAAGTCTTATTATTCAAGGCGTTATTTATAGTGATAGCTATGATCTAGTTTAATATATTATGTCTTTCTAGTATTAGGGTAAGTATATATATAAGGTTAGCGCCTAGATATAGATATATTATATATTAGTATAGAGATATATGATATAGATATTATATAGTGCTAACTAGTTATAGTAAGTATTACTTATAGTGGTTATATATATATATTAAGGCTCGTCCTTAAGTCTTTAGTCATAATTATACTATTATTATTAGGCCTTATATAGGCTTAGATCTATAGAATAGACTCTTATTAGGTAGTACTAGATAGTAGCGCCTAGTTAAGCTATGCTTAGGATCTATATCAAGTAATAAGAGACTAAGTATACCTCTCCTAGTAAGTATGATTATCTTAAGTATAAAATAAGTTATAAAGCTAGAACTATAGGTTCTAAGTAATAATATATGATTAAACACGAAGAACTAAATATATATATAGTAATAAGTATTCTTATATATCTAGTCTATCGTATTACTTAATAAGTCTAGGGCTTATTACTAATCTATTCTAGTCTTATTATATAATAAGTTATACTCATCGCCTAATAAGTTATTATATGGTCTTCTTTCCTAAGACCCTAGGATCCTAACTATCCTAGGATCCTATCTATTATAGGATGCGCTATGGTTATTAGTAACCATAGCTTATTATAGGGTATTACTAATCCTGGGATACTCTATATCCTGGGATCCCCCTTATTAGGCCCGAACTATGGTTTATTATAGGATAGTTTCGATTATAGGGCGGAGTCCACTATAGGATCTCCTTCTATTGGGGTAAATTATGGTTAATTATAGGATAGTCCTTATCCCACGATTTCCTTCGTTATATAATCAGCGGGTTCCTATGGTATATAGAACTGTGGTCCTTTTGCTATCCCCCTTGGTTATTTAGTATTATTCGTCCTATATAAATAAGCTATGGTTCCTTTAAACCATACTCTATATATGACCTATATATCATTCCTTCTATCCTAGATGATTAGGTATAATTACCCCGCGGGTAGTATAGTCCCCTATAGGTCCATAATAATAGAGTATATAGATATATATGATATAGAGCTATATGATATAGAGCTATATAATATAGAGTATATAGATATATATAATATAGAGCATATAGAGATATATGATATAGGGTGCCTAGGGTTAGACTTACCTAAATAGGGGCTATCTAGGGGTTCAAACCCTAGTAGGACCTCCCTATAATGCCAGTCTAGGTCTAGGAAATAGCCTATAATAGCTATATAAGATTAGGAGAATAGAGATATCTAGCAATCTAGGGCAATTAATAGCTTAGAACCTTCTAGAAGCGTCCTTAGAGCGGTTATTTATTGATTTAAGCTTTTATCTTGTAGGCGACGAGATAAGGTTCGAGGGGAAGGTAAAGATGGGACTAAAGCAAGCTAGGCCGTTCCTTCTATAAAGGCCTTAAATTACTGACTATTTAAGATATTGAAAGGTAGGTGGTGGGTGGTAAAGAAGTTCATAAGCAGCTTGAACCATACCTTATAGGTTATATGCTGCTTTGATTGAACTGCCTAGGTAGGGTTAGTATATGATATATAGATATATAGATATATAGATATATAGATATATAGATATATAGATATATATATATATAAGGTAGTGGGTTAGTGGGGTAGTGGGGTAGCGGGCTTACAGTAGCAAAGGCAAAGCTGCTCTCGATTGAAGCCTGGCTAGGGTTAATAACCCTAGACTTACAGACTTTCTCAATATGGCGAAGAATCGTAGAGGTTCCTCTAATAGTGCTTCCACTACCACTCCAATTAGGGTGGCTTAGTAGCATATCACATGCTATACAGCGCACTTTTGGTAGTCCAGTCTGAACTTCTGCAACTTGCTCAATATGGGACCAAATCTTCGAATTTCCTTGTTTAGCCCAGTTTAAAGCTGGTTTAACAACCTTTAACCCATTTAGGGTTGTTTTCCACCATTTTAGGAAGGCATTATGGTTCAATTGGGACCATATAGCATGATTTCCTGCTTCAGGTGTGGAAAACTGCGGAATTCCACTAGGTAGGGCACCTAGGGTGGATAGGTCGCTTGGGGTGGGTAGGGTGCTCTGGGTAGGGTAAAACGTTGAAATTAACTCAGAAGGAGCAATTAGATCGCTCTGGAGAGGGTTTAGAAACCCTAGTTCTGACATGCTGGGCATATGGAGCTGAAAGAGAGCTGAGATGAAAGGATTTTTGAAGATATTACCTTCTAGAACCCGATTGGCTGGATATTATATGCAGGTCTAACCCTATAACCTTGATTGGATACTGCCATAGTGGCCTTACCCGCGCGCCATATAATCAGGAACACCAGTTTGATCAACCAGGATTTCTATAGAATTCTTACCTAAACTAGTTAAAATAGATCGCTTTTAAGCTTATATATAAGGTTATTACCTTATTATATAGCTTATTCTTTGTTTAAATTATATATATAAAGGGCGGTCAGGGTAGAGATATATATATATAGTTGGTAAGGTGGTGAAGCTACACGTTCTACATATATATATCTCCCCCATCAGCGTAGTCAATCAACCACTTCAAAAATTACCACCCTATATTATACCTAGCTACCCTAAATATAGGGTAGTATAGGGTAATATAGTATAATAAGCTTATATTAAGCTATATTACATATAATTACAATAGGTATGGTAGGATATTAGAGGAAAAGTGGTTGCTATATACATATAGACCAGAACGGACTATAATTAAAAAAAAGTCTTGGCAAAAAATATGCAAAGTCAGGCAGAGATCAGGCAAAATTAGGCAAAATCAGGCATCAATTTTGAAAAAATGGGCCCATGGGCCCCTATATGGGGGCCCATATGGGGGCATATATTTTATGGGTTGGGCCAGGCCCTGGAATTTGAAAAATGGGGGCCTATTGCCGAAGCCTACTCCCCCATTAACTTAGCAAATCAACCGCTTTGAAAATTACCACCCTATATTATAACCAGCTACCCTAAATATAGGGTAATATAGGGTATTATAGTATAATAAGCTTATATTAAGCTATATTATATAAAATTACAATTAGTATGGTAGAATATTAAAGAAATAGTAGTTACTATATATATATAGACCAGAACGGATGTAATTAAAAGAAAAGTCTTGGCAAAGAAAATGTAGAATCAGGCAGAAGTCAGGCAGAAATCAGGCTAGATCAGGCTAGATCAGGCCAAATAAGGCATCCACACTAAACCTCGTTTAAATGGGCCCAAAAATAGGGGCCTATGGGCCCCCATAGGCCTAGTATGAAATTTTTGGGTTGGGCTAGGCCCTAGATTTTAAAAAATGGGGGCCTATTACTGAAGCCTAGTGGATACTCTTATATCTAATGCTTCGTATTTAATCTAATAGTTGTCGCTTACTAAGACTAATTACTTACTTTAGAAGAAATAGCTATACCCTTAGATTAAACTCCCTAGCCATTTTTCTTTTTTTAGAATACTTTAAATAGCTACTTTTAAAGCCTTAGGCTAAGTAATCCCTATAACCTATAACCAACCCTTTTTCAGTCGCGCTATCTATCCTCTTATAGTTAAGTATAAGCTTCCACGTAATCGTATAGCGAATATACCCTAGAGATAGCTTATTATAATCGATGTCTATGATCCTATTCAGTAAGTAGGAGAAAACTAAGCTAGTCCAATTAGACTAGATTAGTAAGATAAACTAGGGTAGGACTAGGAGAGAATATAGCTAGCGTACGACTAAAGTAACTAGGAGTGGGGGCATACTATAAATCTTCGTCCTATATATGATCTATCTAGGGTTGATAAGTATTGTCGCTATAAATACTATTAGCTATTGTTAAAGTGGTGGAGGGAAGCCTAAGCAGATTAAACTAGAAGCGATTAGCAAACATTTCTGGCGTCCAATAAGATCTAAACAGATGATATAATGATAGTCGCGGGGATTATAAATAAGCCTTACTATCGATCGAGCCTTATATAGCAACCTGATCCTAGATAGATACATAGAAGAGTACTAGGTGCTTTATAGTAATAAAACCGTAAGATATAAATTACCTATTCAATAACTACTCTATTTATATGGTTTATATAGAATCTTCTAGCCTAGTAAGTTAGGAGTAAATAACTTTATATCTCATACTTATATTTTAGAATTAAGGTATATATTCCTTAGTTAGCTATAAACCGGGTTAATTATATACTACCCATATCTAGATTAGTGGATCATATGATTATAGTTTGAAACAGCTTCTCTATGTTTCGATATAGAAGGCGAAAGCGGTCGGCACTAGGCTTCGGCATATGGTGCACCATGGGCCTGTTAGATGCCTGATTTTGCCTGATTTATGCCTGGTTTCTGCCTGATTTTGCATATTTTCTGCCAAGACCTTTTTTTAATTACAGTCCGTTCTGGTCTGTATGCGTATAGCCACCACTATTTCTTATACCTTCTACCCTATCTATTGTAATTATATGTAATATAGCTTAATATAAGCTTATTATACTATATTACCCTATATCACCCTATATTTAGGGTAGGTGGGTATAATATAGGGTGGTAATTTTTGAAGTGGTTGATTTACTGCGCTGATGGGGGAGATATATATATGTAGAACGTGTAGCTTCACCACCTTAACAACTATATATATATATCTCTACCCCAACCACCCTTTATATATAATTTTAATAAAGAAAAAGCTATATTATAAGGTCATTACCTTATATATAAGCTTATAAGCTATAATTTCCTAAGGGTTATACTAGATGTGGTATTTAAAGTGGTATTTTACCCCTCCAAAACCAAAATTTCTATATATTTTATAAAAAATATACATAAATTTATGCCCAAAAAAATAGGCCCAAATAGTGCACTATATAATGCCTAGGCCTATTCCAAAGTCAAATAGTATACTATTTTTAGGCCCATATATTATAAAAGAAAAGATAGTTACCACTTTTCTAAGGCAGAAATCATAGGATATCTCAGATATCCTAAAACAGTGCTGATTTAGTACTAAATCAGAAGTGAATCAGCATCTAGATCAAAAGTGAGCTCTAGGCTTATCTAGAGCTAGTCTATGATGAAGTGATAAAAGAAGTAAGATCATTATGAATCGCTCACTTAGCTCTCACTCCCTTTATATTAAGGAAGAAGAAGAATCCCTCTCTTTTGATTCTTCCCTTCCTTAAGAATTAGTTTTAAAAATCAATATAACCATATTACCTTAGATTTTAAATCTATACCATATTAGTACTATTTTATATTCGTTTTAGATCTCTCTCACTATCTTTTTACCTAGCCCTTTTACTCCTTATAATTTCTAATTCTTCTACCTTAGGCTACCTAAGAAGATAGTAAATACACACTAAACCACTTCTAAAGGAAGTATAGGATCTATTTATATTATTCTATCTTCCTAAATAAGTCCTAATCCCAAAATCTAAGAAGAACCAGATTTATCTATTAAAGAATAGCTTTACTAAGCTTAAGAAATAATTTAAAAATTATAAAAAATCTAGACTAGAAAAAGAAAATTATCTTTAGCTTCTAGAGATTATAAACCTCTAATAGCTCTTAGATTCACCTCTAATTTACCTTAGAAAGGTAGAGATATTAAGATTAAAGATATTAAAACCTTTAATAACTAGTTCTTAGTTTAAAAGCGATATAAATAGCTAGTTAATCTTAATCTTACTTTTCTTACTACTCCTTTTAAATATTCTTTAAAAAAGTTAAAAATTCTTAGTGGACTAGTATATATTAATAATACTAGTAGAATAAAATAGGTAGAATATATCTTAGAAAAAACCCTAGAATAATACTAAATTAATACTAATTTATAGGAATATTTTAAGAGATAGACTCTTACTTTAATTTAGAACATTACTAATTTTAAGATAGATATTAGAAACTAAATTAAAGCTATATACTAATTAATTACTTAGTATCTATTTAATTTTAAGATATATTTAAACTCTTTAGAAAAGTATCTTCTAAGAGAGAATAAAGAAAATTAAGCTCTTACTTTCTTCTCTAAATTATTATTAGAACTAAGGCTAGAGATATAAAAATATATAAGATCTTTACTAGAAACTAGAGCTAAAATAGTATTACTTATTATACTATACTAGAATCTTCTTCCTTTAAAATTAGCTTTAAAATAATATTATTTTACTTCTAAATTAGACTTATCTTATAAGAAGCCTAAAAACTCTAATAAAAAGTCCTAAAAGTAAGAGAAACCTAAGAAGAAACTAAAGAATTAATCTAATACTAAAAGGGGTATTTACTATTATAGTTATAATAGTTCTAATTATATATAACTAAATTACCTATAGAATACCTAAGTATAGTAAACTATAGCTAAAAAACCAAAAAATCAAAAAGGATTAAAATAAGCCCTACTACTCTAATATCTCTTAATTTAATAGGGATTTTATAGTGTTTTACTATCCCTATAGTAATAGCTTAATAATAGACTTCTATTAATCTTAATATAGTAGCTAAAGTTAATATTATTAGCCTAAAATATATTTAAAAGCACTAATTTAAATCTATAAAACTTATAATTCCTAATATCTAAGTGGTTAGAAATCTCTTAGTTCCTACTTATAAAGCCTTTACTATTCCTATTACTTTAATAGATAGTAAAGGCACTATTAAATTAATAAGATAAGACTATATTACTATAAAGAGACCCTTAATTTAGGATTAAAGTCCTATTATATTATTAATAATAGTTTTAATAGAACTAAAGATTCACTTACTACTATAAAAAAGAAAATAGTAGTTTAAAAACCCTATCTTTAAAATTATAATAGCTTATTAGTTAATAAAAGCCTATTAAAATCAAACTTATATCTTTACTTTAATTATAACTCTAGAACTACTAATAAAGGAAATAAGAAGTAAGCCTAAAGTAAGTTTAATTTAAGGTTAGAATAATATTAGAGTAAATAAACTATTAATTCTACCTAAATTATAAGAATATAAACCTATTTTCTCTAAAGCGGATTCTAAGATATTATCTACTAACTAAGTAAGTAATCATTTAATTAATTTAATTAAAGGCTCTAAGCCTCTATATAGGCCTATATACCTATTATCTTAGAATAAATTAAAATTACTCTAAGATTACTTAGTAGAAAATCTTAAAAATTAACGAATTTACCCTTTAAAAAGTCCTACTAGAGCCCTTATACTTTTTATATTAAAGAAAGATAGGACTCTTCGCTTATATATTAATTATAGAGGTTTAAATAAGGTTTTAGTAAAGAATTAATACCTATTATCTCTTATTTCTAAGATCCTAGATAGATTATCTAGCTCTTAGTATTTTAGTAAAATTAATATATAAGATATATATTATTAAATTTAAATTAAAGCTAGAGATAAGTAGAAAACTATATTTCGAACCTAATATAATTATTTTAAATATATAGTTATACCTTTTAGATTAACTAATATATCTACTATCTTCTAAAACTATATCTATACTACTTTATATAGAATTCTAGATAAATTCTATATTACTTATTTAGATAATATTCTTATATTCTCTAGAATAAGAAGTAAGTATATAAATTATATTAAGTAAGTACTAAAGCGCTTATAAAAGGCTTAGTTATATACTAAGCTATTAAAGTGTATATTCTATTAATCTTAAGTTAAATTTCTTAGATATATTATCTTAAGAGAGGGTATTTTAATAGATTAAGAAAGGGTAAAATCTATTATTTCTTAGTCTATATCTAAGAGTTTTAGAGATATTTAAATCTTTATTAGATTTTACAACTTTTATTATAGATTTATATATAACTTCTCTTAAATTATATAACCTCTTACTTTACTTTTAAAAGGAAGTAAAAATAGGAAGAAGCCTAGTTTATATACTCTATTAGAATATAAAGAAGAAGCCTTTTATAAGCTAATAGAAGCTTTTAAATTAGCTCTACTTCTAGCTTACTTTAACCCTAAATTACTTATTAGACTAGAAACTAATATTTTAAAATAGGGTATAGCTAGTATTTTATCTTAACTAGACTAAGATAGAGTTTTCTACCCTATAGTATTCTAGTCTTAAAAATTTACTAGTCCTAAAATAAATTATAGTATACCTAATTAAGAGCTATATACTATAGTATATTCCTTTAAAATATAGCGTTATTATTTTAAAGGAAGTAAGTATATAATTAAAGTGCTCTTAGATTATACTAATTTATAAGCTTTTATAAAGTAGTAGAAAATTAATAGTTAGTAAGTAAGGTAGTATATAACTTTACTATCTTTTAACTTTATTATTAAATACTAATCTAGTAAAACTAATCTAGTAGATACTCTATCTAGATTATTTAGAAAATCTAAGGACGCTTAGAATCCTAGTCTTTTAATCTTACTTTAGTATTAAATCACTACTAATTTAGTAGTAAATTAAGAAGTAAAAGTTTTACTAATTATATATAATTTAGATCTAATTAAATAAAAAGTCAAAGTTTAAGGGGTATCTCTATATATATAGGAAGATCTAGCTAGAAATCATTAATCCTATATTAATATAAATATAATTAGAAGTAATAATTTACCTAATATATAGGATATATTATTAAAAGATAATCTAATAATAGAAATCCGCTAAATTTAATCTAAAGATCCCCTTACTTTATATCACGCGCTAATAATTAAAAGCGCTTAGAATAGTATACTAAATAAAGATATAAATAAATACTAATTAATATTAAATTTAGCTAAGTTAGATAGTAGAAATAATATAGATCATACCCTATTAGGGCGTTTTAGATAGGCTAAGTAGAAGTTAGGTTATCCCACTATAAAGTAATCTAAGTAGAAGTTAGGCTCTCTTACTACTAGGCGAAAGTTAGATAAGAGTAAAGTAAGCTTAAAGTAAGCTTAAAATACTACTAAATTAAATCCCGTCGCTAAGTTATTAAAATAGATAGCGAAATCATAGATTATAAGTCTAGCTAGTATAAGAAGTTATAACCCTTATTCTAAGTAAAAGAAAAGTAAAGGAATAACTAAGAATTAGTCTCTTAGTTCTAATAGACTAGTATTATTTAAAAAGCGTTATTATATCCCCCTAGTAGTAAATCTAAGATAAATCTTACTAGAATTATATTATAATAACCCTCTAGCTAGCTATTTTAGGGAATATAGAATAAGTAAGCTATTAAAAATAAACTTCTATTAGGAGTAAATTAATTAAAAAGTAAAAGATTATATTAAAGGATATATAATATACTAAGATATTACTTTATTAAGACACTATCTATATAGTAAGCTAAATTTACTTCTAATTCTAGCTTAATCTTAGTCTAAATTAATTATAGACTTTATTTCTAGCTTACCCTAAATCTTCTTTAAAGAATTAATTATTAACTCTATTTTAGTTATAGTTAATCGCTATATAAAAATAGCCCTATTCTTTGCTATTTCTATAATAATTAATTTAAATAAGCTTATAGAACTCTTCTATAATAAAGTAGAACTAAAATATAGAGCTCTAAATAGAATTATATCTAATTATAGATTAGTTTTTATAAATAATTTCTAGTCTAGCTTATATTATCTCTTATATATAAAATAATATCTCTCTATAGTATTTTACCCCTAAACTAATAGCTAAACTAAGAGAATAAACTAAGTTCTAGAATATTATTTATATTACTTTATTAATATAGAGTAAACTAACTAGCTAACTCTACTTTAAAATATAGAATTTATATATAATAACACTATTAATTTAATTATAAAACTTATATCTTTTAATACTTTAATAAGATATTAGCCTAACTTTTATATATATACTAAGACTAGCGCTAAAGAGAGAGAGGTCCTAAAAGCTAAAATAAGAGTTATAAAAATAAGAGCTATCTAAGAAAAGCTTAAAAAATAGTGGTAAATCGCTATCGATTTATACTAGAAATAATATAATAAGAAATATATAGATATTATCTTTAAAAGAGGAGATCTTATCTCTCTCTTAATAAAAAACCTATAATTAAAGGTTCTAATAAAAAAGCTTACCCCTAAATTTATTAGCCTATTTAAAATCCTAGATTAAATTAGCTAGTAAGCCTATTAAATTACTCTATCTATAAAATATTATAGAATCTATAATATCTTCTATATTTTATTACTAGAACCATAGATAAATTAGAAGTAAGAATAAGATAAAACTATATTATTACTACCTCTAGAAGATAAGGATAATTAGGAAGTAGAAGAAATTAAAGAAAAGAAGAAGATTAATAGAGAAGATTACTTTCTACTAAAATAGAAAAACTAGCCTTCTAAATATAATTAATAGGTACTAAAAGAAAATATTAATATACTAGCTCTAATTAGTAAATTCGAAAAATCGAGAAAACGCGTTTAACCCTTACTTCTACTTTAAATTAATCTTACTTCTATCTTATTTTATATTTAAATCTTAACTAATTCTAAAGGAAAAGATCCCTAAAATTCTATAATATATAATTCTATAGGATTATTATCCTTATAATTTCTATTAGCGTTAACTTTATCTTTACCCTATATAATATAGATTACTTATTTAATCTCCTCTAAAAATATATACTTCGCTATTAGCTAATAGATATATCCTAGGTTACCTTCCTAAAGCTAAAGTAAATATTTATATTAAAGGGCTATTATATTATAACTAAGTATAGTAGGATAATATAAAGTAGTATCTTACCTATACTAAGTAAGATATACCTAATAATTAATCTTAGAATTCTAAGTAAAATATTAGTAAATTAGCTCTAAAATAATATTAAATTAGAACTTATCTAAGCTATCTTTTTCTTTACTATTAATTTATACTTAGTATAATAAGTAATTAAAGAGCTTTTAAAGCTCTAACTAAGGTTATAAACTACTCGCTTTAACCTTAAATAAAACTTATCTTCTAACTAATCTTCTTTTAATTTATTATTAGGACCTAGGGGTTCCTAAAATTTTATAGCCTATTCTATATTAAGGTTAAAATTAGTTATATCCCCTACTATACTAGTATCTACTTTTTTATAATTCTTTTTAGGGTAAAATTTATATAAGATAATAGTAATACCTTAATATAAGTAAGAGATTCTAAATAGCTTATCTAGATTAGTAAAAGCTTTAATTCTAGCTATAATATCTACTATAGTTTCTACTAGAGTTTAATTAACTAGCTAAATATAAAAATATTATATACACTATAAGTATATTATAATAATAGGTCTAGGATAGTAAATTATAGGAACTATAATATAGATATAATATAAAAATGATTAGGAAGTAAAGTATAACTAAGAAAAAGCTAAAATTTCGAAGCCACTATATACCATAAAGAATAAAGAAACCTATATATTATATACCGCTAACCTTCTTTAATATCTCTTCCCTAAACTTCTACTTAATTCTTATATTATTCTTTAAGTAGAATCAAGGTCGATTCTATAGAAGGAGAGAGAATAGTTATTATAAAAGAAAAGATAGTTACCACTTTTCTAAGATAGAAATCATAGGATATCTTAGATATCCTAAAATAGTGCTAATTTAGTGCTAAATCAGAAGTAAATCAGCATCTAGATCAAAAGTAAGCTCTAGGCTTATCTAGAGCTAGTCTATAATAAAGTGATAAAAGAAGTAAGATCATTATAAATCGCTCACTTAGCTCTGACTCCCTTTATATTAAGGAAGAAGAAGAATCCCTCTCTTTTAATTCTTCCCTTCCTTAAGAATTAGTTTTAAAAATCAATATAACCATATTACCTTAGATTTTAAATCTATATTATATTAGTACTATTTTATATTCGTTTTAGATCTCTCTTACTATCTTTTTACCTAGCCCTTTTACTCCTTATACCATACCATACCATACTATAGGTACCATACTATATACCGAAGCCTAGCTAAAGCGCTTATCTACTCTTTTACTCTTATCTCCTAAATAGAATAGATAAAACCCTAGGGTAATAAGTATATAGTGGAATATAAGTATTCTATATTAAGGATAAAGCTTATTAAGATAATATTAATAATACTTAATCTAAGTCTCTTTATTAGAAAAAAGCTTAATATAGAGATAGTAGAACTAAATAAAATTATATAATATATATTAATAAGCACGTTTCTTATTACTATAATATTACTAATATAGTAGGCTATTAAGGAATTTTCGCTAATACTATAAAATATATTTAGCCCTATCTTAGAATAGAATACTAGTTATATTAGAATATATTCTTAAGAATTAATCTAAGGAAATATACTTAGATATAGCTTTAAAGTAAATTAGATATTAGCCCTATTTAGGTGATATATTAGGATAGTAAGTAACTCTTTTTATAAATATATAAATAGTTACTAAATCGCTAAGATACTACTACCTAACCTCGCTATTAAGACTTATTTCTTAAAAGAGGTTTTTACTTAGGTAGGCGCGCTCTAGAATATATTTCTTATAAATCTTAAAAAGTAATATATTATTGCGTTCTAAAAAGTCGTTCCTAGTAATATACTTATTATATAAGATATCCTACTATTTTTTAATAAATTTATCCTTTTAGTATTATAGTATTATAGTTTTAATACTATATAGCTTTAATCGCTAAATAATAAGGTCTTTATAGTCTTAAGGCTTACTATTAATTTAGTATATTAAGTTAGAAATTACCTTCTTTATCTTAATAATATCCTTATATTCCTAAAATTTAGCGAAGATCGCTATATTAAGCTTCTATAGAATATTAGTATCCTAGTAATAAGTTATACTTTATTCTATATTATAATATTTATAGTTAGGCTCTAAATCATAATATAAAGCCCCTATATCTAAAGTCTTTAGTAAAGCCTAGTACTTAAGAAAGGTATTATAATCTTAGTAATTAAGGGCCTAATTATAGATAGCTTTAGAGGCCTTAGCTAAAAGCTCTTAGTAATTAAAATAGTTAAATATTTCTTAATACTTATAGTTAATCTTATTTATAACTATATCTCTAATCCTATAAACCTATAAGTTATCCTTAAATCTATTATACTTAGTAAGGCTCTTATTATTATAATATATTAAGGAAAAGAATAGTACTTTAATAGCTTCTAGGCTATTAAGAGTAACTACTTAAAAGAAAGGGAGATCTTTTATATCTAGATCCCATTTAAGAGTCTATAACTCTCTCCTTTTAGGTAGCTTTATACTAAGGATATTTTCCACTATAGGAAGGCCTTTAAAGGCTCTATTAGCTATTCTATAGATAATAACCTAAAAGATAAAGTTTTTTCTAAGGACTAGGTGGCCTCTAAACTAATTTTTAGGCCTATTTATATTTTATAAGCTTTCTATAGTAGTAGAAAAGGACCTTATAAGACTTATATATCTATATTATCCTTATACTAGTGATCTTTAAGAAACTTAGGGTTAATTATTACCTAGTGTACTAGGCCACTATTTTTACCTTATTTAATATAAAATATAATATACTTTAGAATAGTTATTAGCTAGTCTTAATATAAGATATTATAGGAGTATAAACCTTATAATATAAGTACTTATTAGAGTTATAATATAAACTTAATTCTATAATAGCCCCTACTCTAGACCCTAAGCTAATAAATAATAAAAAAAAGCTAGTAGTCTATATATATACTCTCTTATACTTAAAGTTATAATAGTCATAAGTAAAGAGATAATAAAGAAGATAATCTATATCTTTTACTATAACTAGAAACCACTCTCTAGGTTTTATTAATAGTCTATAGTCCCCCTAAACAAAAAGCATTTGTGCTGAGGCGGCCGGTTCTGGCGTCAAAGTGCGCCGAAAATGGCCTCCTCGGCACCACCATTCCGCACACGCACTATCGCCCCGGAGCCACGCGCCACCCAACTGCGCTCTTGTAACACGCACCGTCACGTTCTCGTTCAGCCATGTCGGTGCCTGGACGCGTGGCTCCCTTCCCCTGCGTCCACGCCCCGCTCGTGCTTTCCATCGACTTCTACCCACCTCCGGCCCAGCTCTTTGAGCGCTACCATGACCCTTCGTATGGTGAGGTCGCCAAAAATGGCACACTCCATCCCAGGCCCATTGGTCGCTGGGGCAATGGCGGTTTCATGGCCATAAACCGCCAACAGTCCCTCACTCTCCTACCCAGTCCCCCTCTCCTCTAGTACTTATTTGTTGCCCGTCCCTCCTTCAACCCATGCCTCAGTCCCTCGTCCTTTTTTCATTCAGCTGTCTACTTGCCTAGATCGCCTTTGCACACATTTTTGTTTCTCCAGAGGCAACATGAGCGACGTTGCAGACCCATCCTCAGCGTTTGACAGTGACACTTCCGGGGTTTCTTTCCAGCCTGACTTCGATGCCACCGACGACTCCGATTCTGGGGACGCCTCAGATTCTACCGGGCTGACCACCCCAGAGCCCACTTGTCTTCCTGATGATCGTAGTAGGCCTTCAACCCGTCCAAAACGACCCATGCGCCACCCAGCGGACGCTGGTGTTCTGCCCGATTTCAGCGACGACCCCGACGACGACACAGACGAGGACCTCGCAGATGTACCACTTGATTATGGGCACTCGGAGAAAACCAAGGTTCGGGGTCGACGAATAGAAAAGCGCTGGCACAAGTGAGCATTGATTCAGACCTACGCAATGTGGAGGTGGTTACTGATGCGAGGCGTAGGTACTGCCGAGTGAAGGCGGCTCAGCCTGGTGCGCTTTTGAAATGGGATGATCCGGAGGAGGCATTGCGCGAGGTTACCCCTAATGACGTGCATCGATTTTTCAACTACTGCATGAAGCTGAAATACGGTGAAGGTGGTCGACATCTGAAGGGAATGTCGAAAGCTAGCGCCCTGAAAGCTGAATGGAAAGGATTTCGGGGTTACTATCGGAGAATTACACGGACAAGGATCACCGCTGAAGATAGCGAAGAGATTAATGCGGTCAGTCATCCACCGTAAGCCGATACTCGGAGCTGACTGGGTCCAGGGTATCCGGAAACTCATCGATAAATTCAACCTCGATCAACAAGAACGGGGCAAGGAGCCGGTGTACGTCCAAGACTTGACTGAATTGAACGAGACGATTCTCCGAACTCAGGAAAGACGGTTTCATTTTGGGTACGAACGAATCCAACTCTGTCTCTTCAACATGCTCGGTATTTTTACCGTGAACCGGCTGCATGCTCTTCTTTCGCTACAATTCAAACATCTACATTTCTCCATACAACACAATCCGGATGGAGGCCCTCCCGTGCTATTGGCGGAGATCAAGTCGGAGCATACGAAGAAATTCCTCGGAACTTCGCAAGTGTATGTATCATGCATTGAAGCCGGCAATTAAGATCCTAACATTAACACTAATTCTTAGTAACAATTTTCCTTTTCCTGAAATCATCAACGATCCGTCGCTTGTCTTCAGTCCTCATACATTCATCTTCGGTATACTTTTTTGGCTTCAAGCCTTCGAAGTCCCTGCGCTTTCCTCCATGGAGCGCCTTCGAAAGCTGTTCGTCGAAGGCGGTCGACAACAGATGGAACTACCCTTAAAGCGCGAAGTCGAAGACTATTATGTCTTCTGCAAGACAGACGTAGTCAATGGACGTGCGGTTCTCCAATGGAACCAGCCGACAACCGAGAGCGCCATGTCTGGACGTCTGAGAAATCTAGGGGAGATCCACGGCTTCCTTCAGTCAATGTTCGCCCATCGTTTTCGCTATGGAGGGGGGAAGATGTTAAACGAAAACAGCGCAGTCAGCGAAGCACAGCAAAATCTGATTATGAAACACGCTGACACTCGCACTTTCTTGAAGCATTATCTTCCACGCCACATCGACACCGATATGCAGAGCGTTATGAACGGCCGCGAATCCAACAAGGCTCTGATGCGCGCGATCACCCGGATGAGTAGGTGGATTGACAAGAGACGCCCTCGGCACCTTAATCCGGAGCAACGAGCGTCCCTTCGCGAACATCCAGAATATGTCGAGGCCACTCGGCGAATGAGGGAGCAAGCCGAAGAGTGCAAATACGATCCCAGTGCAGCGATGCAATCGCGATTAGAGAAATTGACACGCGAAACCTCCAATACACTCGGTCGGTTGGAAAGAGCACTGAGACGGAAGGTCCGCCATGAGTTCGACCGCAAACAGGCTATAATAGACATTGAGCGACAGCTCTCGGGGGCCGCTGTTGATGACGAAGAGGCGAAGAAGGTACTTCAAGTAGAGGACCAGATGCTACCGGAGCAGATTGATCTTCTTGAGAAATTATTCACATGGCCTACTTCTCAATCCCTGGAGGCGGAGTGGCAAAGAAGGAACGCTGCTGTGGCTACGATCTCCCGATACTGTTGTTTCCTTGAAGGTGGACCATTGCGTGGGCGACGTAAACGGGCTGCACCAAGTGACGGGTTCGATGAAGAACAGACCAACGTGTTACCAGAGCCAGCCAAGAAGAGTTGCAGCTCTCCGGAGCCTTCGCGGCAGGATATTCTTCTTGTGAAAGCCGAAAACTATATCAAAAAGGCTAAGAAGCCTCGGCGATGTTTTCAATGTTATGGCAACACCGAACTTCCCATTCATCGCCGGACGCAGAAATATAGCGAGTACAAGTCGACTCTACGACACTTTCGAGAGAAGCACTTGCAGGATCGAAGGTGTCATATGTGTGACAAAGATCTGCTACATGAGATGCATCTTCGCAGGCATGCAGAGGAGATTCATCGCCTCAGCACCGAGCGGAATTACTACGCCAAAGAAGATACGGGATCGGACATTGATACCGACTAAAGTAGGAGGCTTGCAGGTTTTCTGTCAAATTGAAGTACTCTCTATCTTGTCTTTGCTCAAGAATAATCAACATTCAGTTCCTCATAAGGTTTCCCGTGGTTGTGCTCCGGTTTCCAACTCCTTCAACTGGAGCTAAGTTCTGTTTGATATATGCTCCTCGTATTGAGAACCCCCTCTTAGTAATGTTAACCTTCCTATTTACAGCAGCATTCGTGGAGGTAAAAGAAAAGCCCCCCAAAACGATAGTCTTGCTGTTATCTGAGCGTGCCTTCAAATCTTTCCAAAACAGCTTCATTCATTAATACGAAGGCTTTTGTGCGCACCTCATCGCTCCTGCAAGATATAAGCGACCAGCCACTCCAGAGACCCTAATCTTTTATTCGTGAAGTGTCTGTTCCTGGGGACAGTTCCTGTATTGGTGGAGACGAGCCAGCCAGTACTCAAGTTCTCTGATTTCATAGGCATTCTCAGGCCAAGCTCAACCCAACTCTTCACCTCCCTAACCTCCAGCCCAAAAATTAGAACGACGTTTGAATCATACAATCATACATTCTCGACGAGGTTCAATTCGTAGCCCCGGATTAAAGGGTAGTTGCAAAGAGGGCAAGTGGAATGGAAATCGGAATACCAGCGATCGAGACAGATCTTATGGAAAATATGCGAGCAATACAGCTCATAAGCCACGTCATCTGGTAGCACTTCTTCCAAGCAAAAACAGCTGAAGATGATTTAGAGACAAGCGTGTCTTTCTTCCGCCATAGGCGGACTTACCATGAATGCGATTCTGCAGGATGAGTAGTCCGTAAAAGCAGATTTTGAAGTTCGATAAGTCTGGGACACGCGCGCGTACGCTGAGCTTCGCCGGACAGAACGGTACGGTGCTGTAGAGACCTATTGGAGTGAGGCGACCGCATGCTCCATTTCCTAAGCACAATCCTGTTAAAGTTATGAGCGAAATTATGTCTAGACCGGTAAGGACATTTAGCTATAGTGAGTTGAAATACTGACGCGAATGAAAGAACGAAGAGGAAAAACGCCACGGCGGGGACGGCGATTCCTAGAGCTAACTGAAAGCTATGCGAACGTCGAACACTCCTCAACGTATTTTTGACCGAGCTCATGTTTGCCTTAGGGTACGGTATGCACATATTTCGAGTCCATATGTTGTCCGGTCATCACAGCGGTGATAGACTGAGGTCAAAAAGCAGTTGCAAACCCGATAGATAGACGGGGAGTTATCGATACAGTAAACTGAGTTAACTAAGTTAGTTCTAAATAAGTTAACTAACTAGCGCTAGATAACATACGTCACTCGCCCCGCTGATCCAAACTTTCCTTCGCAGCAAAGTCCAGTATGCTACCGGCTCTAACTTAGTTCCGTCACTCAAGCCCAGCAGGTGACACAAAGGAGTCTTCATGGAGATAATAAATTCAATAACTCGCTAACCCCGCACTGGTAAAGCAAAGTTTTATCTGAACACCGACTAAGTCACTGCACGTTCTACCATCACAATTGTTGCAAATAGCTTTCCGGTCCTATATGGCGAATATGTATCTATTTGTTCCGTCCCCCGAGAAAAGTGGCCCGTTAACAGCACACGAGCTACATGTCGCAGGCATGCCATGTTTTTCAAGGTCCGAAGATCACTCCAATCCGGGTTCGTTTCTCCAAACAAATTGAGTGAAGATTGCAGGTGCAGTCAAGTCAGATAGGAAAGAAGCTGAAAACTAAGATCCATACAGGTTGTTCACACGATATCTCACTCCCGCATGGAGAATGCTACATCTGCCTGGAGGAGCTAGATCTGGCATCTGTTTTTCGCAAGCTGCCTTGTGGCCATATTATCCATCGTCCTTGCGCCGACACATGGCTTTGTGTTAGAGATGCCAGCTGTCCAATATGTCGCCAAAAATTCCATTACCTGCGAAAGCCAAGATTCCTGCTTCTGGATGAGGTGGCGACTGCTGCTCGTAGGCCAAGTCCGCAAACTGCAGGCCATCATTCATTGCATCCGGTACAAGCTATCAAAGCATGGCTTGGGAGAGGCCTTTCTGGAATCTCGCGGATTTTATCTTCCCGTAGTGGTTGATATTTCTGCTGATTTGGCGAATTTTCGCTTTGGGCCAAGATTTTTGTAAGGGCTAACCAGTTAGTTAACTGTGTATTCTCTTGACTTAGTGTCATTCATTGCTTGTTTGCTTTTGATGCGATGCCTCTAGCTATTTATACCGTATGTTGTTCTGGTGCAATTTTCTAGATTTCTTGTGGCTAAACCCCTCACACTTTATTTGCTCGATAAACAAGCTCGAAACAATGTCTTGGTACAGACGTGGCCCACGTGGTCCTTAAATCACCTAGACTTCCGCCTGATGGGCATAACGGCAACCTGGCTCCCCACACAGGCAGTTTTTCTTCAGTTTTCTCCAATAAAAATCCGAATAGTCGACTGTTATTTCGCTGCCAGCTGATACTCCGCGAGAGACAACAAGTACACGTTCTATCCCACGCCAGTAGAACCTCTGAAACTGACTGTTGGGGCGACACGAGTGATTGATGAAGCGTGTAAAATTGCCCATATTGCCTTGAAAGATCTGATAAGGTCGTTCTGGGGTGCCACCCATCATGACGTCTAGCCCGTCAATCCCATAAGTAATGAAACCGACAAACTCAGCAATAGCTGTGCCTCTTTCAAAATGCTTTCAGGCGTTAGTCATAATGTCATTAAGCACGAACCGTCATGAATTCAAAAAGGGGTGTGTGCGACGTACACAACGGGCGACCACCCCGTTATTCTTTCCACTTGCTGTGTGATATATCTGGACCGGCGGAGGGTAACGGACACTCCCAAACAATGTCGGGAAACAGGAACAGTGATTGGAGACCATGTCATCAGCCTGCTGTTTCTTGCATATTCGGCAGATATTTGGATCTATTTCTGGCTCGCGGCGAGGGTCCTCTAGACCAAAAACTTCTTGGTCGATCACACAGTCGTTCACAAACTCAAAATTGAAGCCACCGGGTAACGAAAGATGGGAGTATGTGTTTTTAAGCGGCAATGCAGGCCCACTATCGACCGTGACCCACTCATGAGGGTGACCAGAATATCGACGTTGCTCGTTCTGATTAACGATTCGGAGAAGATCTCGCCATCCAGGGTGCAGGGTATCTGCGGCAACTTCGAGACTAGACGCGATGTGACGCAAGCGAGTAGCCAGACCATCGTTAAAGCCAATCCTATATTTGCAGAGGCGATAGACCCCAGAACCGGCAAAAATAAGGCTAGCCCAGCCCCCATAATCCTTTATTTCTTTGTAGCCACGCCAAATCGCCCTGGCTCATTATCTCATTATTAGTGTCCATCTTCCAAAGGGGCGCGTAAGAGAACGGAGCAAATTATGTACGATAACCAACATACAGCCGGTTCCTGAGTTCCTTCTCCAGCCATCCCAACGTGCTGCAGGCTTCTTTTAGCGCTATGATTCGGGCTTCGGATTTCGTACAGCTTGGGCATTCAAGAAGAATTGATGCGATTCGAGCTTCGTAGCATTCCACCCAATGGGCTTGGACCACCATTTCTAGAGCCCGCGAGGACTTGCTTTGGTTATTATATTCTTTGCATAGACCACTTATAGCGCGAAAAACCTGTACAGCCAACGAGATAACGATAAGCCAAAATGCGCTATCAATATGGAGTGAGATTGTACATACTTCTCGACTAACACCAGTACTGAGACTGATTTCTGGTCTGCGGTCCTGTACTTTTGTCTGAGGTCCTGGATCTCATGAGCATATTTTGTTAAGGAAACGCACCGGAAACGACACACTCAGAGTGATTGGTGAATGCAATTGCCACCAAATGCCCGAGATAAGTTTATCTATAGAGGAGGGTTGCAAGGTAGGCACGCTTGTACCCTTCGTAGATCCCCTGCGCTGAGGAAAGCGGGCGTCGCTGTGGAACTGACGAACCGAAGGCTGAACCCTCACATCGGATGATTGCAGATCAGCTCCAGCATTTGAATCGCTATCCGACTCTGGATTCTCTGTCGTCGCCATCAGAGCTGATGACTTTGATGGCCGTAGCCCACTGACAGTTTTGCGTCTCGGGTTGTGAGACTCGTTAAATATAGACTGAGGTGTCACTGGGCCGCCATCACAGCCAATCTGCGAAGTGGAGCCAGGCTATCTCGAACATCTCAGCGTCGGCATTCGCATGCCTTTGATATGAGATTAATGCGATGGACCTTACTGATAGTGAAGACCTCAGGGACGCAACCTGTCTCGGCGTTATCGTCAAAGTACGATTGTTTTCCACACTCAACCATCCCTAGGGAGAAACCGGATTATTCAAAGGACGCAGAACCATCTTTTCGAGTTCTCTGGTGCTTCTTACCAGCGACAGCGACTGGTTATCCTCTGGGGCTATATTTGACCTGGAAATATTCGATGCGCAAACTACTGCGTCAATGCGCAGACAGACCCCTTCATCATCCGGGCTGACAGAACCCAGAACGGACGCAAGCTGAGGAGTAAAGTCTGCATTCCCGAAAAGCTCTGATAGTTTGGTCACAACAGGATGGTGCACGATCGGATGCATGGTCGAAGGGTAGACAGAGAAGGGAGAGAAGGGGTCACAAGTTTCCTGTTCCGCACTAATCCAGGTCTGCCTGAGCTAAGTGTTCTGACTCAGCGCGGCGGAGGCGGGCCCGTCGGTCATGGTGACGTGTTGGCTTCTGTAGGCTAGAAACCACATCATTGGATGGGAGTTGTTTGCCGTTCCATTTCTACCTGCGATCCTCAATTTCCTTACCAGTTAGCTACAGCCAAACGCCATCGGATGCAGCGCAATCCGGAGATCTACGTTTCATGGCGGACCGGTTCATCGCGCGTACGTGATACTATGTGTTGAATAACTTGAATTCATTTTGACCTGACCGGAGTCTATCGTAATCCCGCTGGTACAAATGGGAAAAGGATTCTATTAGCGAAATTTCTAGCACCCTCCTCTCGAGTATTTCCTTTGCAATTCTTGATGTAGGCTCAACGGTGGATGCTGCCAGCTCTCTGCCTGCTAATGCCCCTCTTCTGCTGCGAGTAGCGGCGTTCAAGTCCGTACTCCCGGGGTTCTCTGGTTTCCCCAGGAAAGCGGGGCGCTCCACCTAGACTGCTCAATACGGCTTTATTGTCGGCCGTCATGTCATCGAGGACGCTGATTTCATCCCGGGAAAACCATTTAGGAATGATCCAGACCCTGAATGGAATGAGCGCAATGATTAACACAGGAAAACCTAGACCATGTCGGACTCATTAGTAAACTGGCTTGAGATAAAGTGGACGGACATGTCATGTCATACCAATCGCGGCGATCGTTTCGGAAATCGCAACGCAGGCGGCAACACCAACAAGCTGACATACGATCCATAGCAAAATCTTACGGCTTCGGACTTTCAGAAGAGGTTCAGCACGCTGTACAAACCGATCTTCCTGCATGAGATGGATGGCTTTGTCCATAATACCGTTGGAGCCGATGGAACCCCATCCGACGATAAAGAAGACACCTGCAAAAACGGCCGAGGGCATCGTATGGAGCACGATCAGGATAGGACCGGTCATAGTCCCGATGATCGCTAACCCCATAACAAAATGCGATACTCGTTGTTCAACAACCGCGGTCGCATTCACAATAGGACGTCGAATTTCAGCCCCCTCGCCTTCCTCAGTTGGTATAATACGGAGATCAGTCTCATAAACAGTCAAGGAGTCCGTGTGTACGGGTGCCTGACTTCCGTGATCAATATGGAGTACTCATCGAAGAATTGGGGCTTCAAGGACGGATATAGCCATACCTGGGGAACTAATCCGTTAGGGAACGGAATACCGACAATCCCCGCAATAAAAGTTGTGCAACCGAGGAGGAAAAAGTCCCAATGAAAGCCAGAGGGCTTTTTAAGTGGGAATTGGCGGGCCTGCGCTGTCAAGCTGCTGACGTTCTGGGTACAGATTAGCGACACGGCCAAGACGAGATTGACTTCATTGGCTGCGTTGGTCTCGTACATGGTCATAGTAGAAGAGCAACATGATCAGGAATCCAAAGGGTAGTGCTGCGAAAACCCATTTGGCATCCAGTTCCCAGAACTGAACAAGCCAGCTTCGTGGCTGCGTCGGGTAGAAAGCTCTGCTAATAGGGACACGAGTTACATCTGCCGATTTAAGCGGGCCAGGGATGTGCGAAAATCCGACCCAGAAAATCGTTCCGATCTAGACATAAGGGCGGAAATGTCAGTCAATTTGAGTGCCAGTGGAATCGAGGTCTTTTGTAATACCTACCACATATGCATAGTCCGCCAGCAACCCCCGGAAACTAGCGCGCCAGATTGTGCTAGATCCAATTTTCTCCAGGGCCCAAATGGTCAAGAAGTAGAGGATTGCAACCATAGTACTCATGTACCCAGCGGCGGATCCTCTGCTTGTAAATTCACTGATCAGCTCCTCCACGCCCTTACCTAGTTTCCGAGTTAATAGCCTTATTTTATGAATTTGAGAAGGTCTAGGGCGAGGGGAGACTTACTGATATAAATAGTACCAACATAGAAACCGAATGCTTCACTCGAGAAATCCGTCACGTAGCGCATATAATCGCACATGTTGCATAACGCAACGATCCAGTGGAAAATAGCCCCCCAAATACCCACCCAGCACATAAACTGAGGGTAAATAGATGGGTCGTAGATAACTATGATGTCGTAAATGGTGTAGTTGAAGAGAGAGATCAAACCGGTGATGCCAACTATGGTCAGCGGCTGTGCGGCAAAAACACTGAATACCATCGCCGCTAGAGCAGAAGAGAACAGCGCTTCGTTTATCCCATAGAACTGGCCAGTCCTGCGATTCATATCCAGCGTGTATGCGATGGCAGGAAGGATGCTGAAGAAGACACGTCGTGAGCTATTCGAGCCGGACGTGACGCTTCGGCGTAACTTACTTCACAAAATACATGCGTATGATGCTGGCGATAGTCCGGTATGTCCACGCATCACGAATGTCACTCCAATAGTATGGGAGACGCCTCCTGACATCATGAAACATGCCCCTACCGATTCGAAGAATACGCACACTCCTCCACCCGGTGAGGTTGTCGAATGTGTATGATATAGCGGATTTCTCTCTGGTCAAAGGCGGCGAACGCGTATCAGGAATACGAGTAGCTGACGACATAATGGATAGCAATTCGTGCCCGAAGGAAGGAGAAGAAGAGAAAACAACGGTTGTACTATAGTCGTGAAGAGAGACGGGGAAGAATTTGAGCTTGAGAGAGTCCCAACAGAGAAGTGGCGTTCTTATAGGCTAATCGGGAGGCCATGACGGAAAACCGCAGCCGAATTGACCAACTCTCGAACTCCTGGGGAGGTATTTGCAGTATTTTTCTCTTACCGCTCTTGAACAATTCCATTTCCCGAAATCGAAGATTATACTCTTACGAGAGAATAATCCAATCATATAAACTACACAATTCGAGCTCACTGGACACGCTGACCTCACATTTCAATCCCTTCAAGAGTGACGTGCCTTCATGCCTTGGATGCTTTGAGTGAAGGAAGGTCGTTAGGTAAAAATTTTTGCGTTACCGAGCCTGTGCCAAGCCTAGGCCCTCTTGGCAATGAGTGAGTCAGCATATTCTGCCCGGGCAGCATGACAAGGTCCTGCGTTAGCTGTCCAAAGATATGGGAATGGGCTAAAACTACAGGCGGGGCTGGCTCAACGTAGTACTTTCTCGATATTTCCCACTCTTAAGACTCGGCTTTAGAGCACCGTTTTGCACCGCTGAAAGGCGCTTCGTCGATGGGAAGCACGATAACGCGCGTGGAAATTTCGGCCTGACTGGATGATGTCACGGCCCACCTGTGCTTCCTTCCGGCATGGTGGCTTAGGGGCTGCCCTCAATCTGGCCTTTCGATTCACTTACATGAAAGAAGCTAAATGCTTCTGTTTCTGGGAACCAGGGCTTCCCGTGGAATAGATTTTCGCAGTGAGCGAAGGCCAGGCAAACAGGGCGCTGTTGTATGAACCCCCTCTTCGTACTGCATACCCTCATAACCATCATCCCATGCCTAGCTTGGTCAGTACAACCGCTGCCGTATTGAGCACAACCAGCCAAGGTAACCGGCCCCCTTCGTAATTTACTATTTGTTACGGGCTCTCACGTAATGGAGCCGGTTAAGTTGCCTTGGAGACAAGCAACCGTGACTGAATATCAAGCTAGGCTGCTTGTTGGCGGTTTGAGTCTCGCTAATGGAACTAGTAAAATTGTGTGTGGTTTGAGTTTTAGCTGCATACAACCAGGGTATCACGTTTCGAGAGTTTCTTCTAGAGTCGCGATTCTGAACCGCCAACAGGGTGTCCGACCGATGGACACACAGTATATATCTCGAACCTCCAAATTCAATCGGTGATTCCGTACCGTAATAAAGCTCCTTTCCCGTGTGCTTCTCGTTGTAATCTACGATCGCTGTCATTAAATTGTGAATCCCGATCATTTTTCGAACATCATCGGGGGTGGGACGCGCTGGCAACTGATTATGGGTCAGGAAATAGCTGACAGCATGTTCTAAGTCGCTGCAGACTAATAATATCAGGCCGAGTTACAAGACATACAGATAATGATACTGCTGAAGTACGTGCACGGTACTCTGGTGGTAACCATAGCAGGTTTTCCGAGTTCCAAGTGATCCATGTACCATCCGAACTTATACTATATCCTTTAAATCGCTGCTCTACGTGACCGATGCTGGTCAGTTTCATAACCGATGCTGAAGGCAAACAAATTGCACCGTTATCAGTTTCGAGATATGAGTTGGTAATGTCGAACGATTTTACCGTGACAACTCTTTCATGAAGAAAGGTTTGTAGACAGTTGCCGGTGGTGACATCCCACACATTGATGCCATTTTCTGATATTGGATTGATCGAAGCCGCGGCGAGGAGCGTGGAATCATGGGAAAAGGTGACTGAGCCAAGTAGGCCTCTGTGGGCCCTCAGAGTCCGAAGGCATTTTCCACTGCGTGTATCCCATACCTTGACGGTCTCATCGAGTGAGCCCGAGGCAAGAAGTCTGTAATCACTGGAGAAGGCGACCGAGGTAACCGTACCGCTCTGGGACTCGATTGTCTGGGGGGATTCCCAACTGCTTAGATTCCACACCTTGACAGTCCTATCGTTCGATGCCGAGGCGAGGAGCTTGGAATCAGGGGAGAAGGTGACCGAGTTAACCGAGCCGCTATGGCCCTCGGGGTCTGGAGACAGGCGCTCCAACAACTGTTCTCAATTGCTGGCTTTCTAATTATCCAGTCTGGTTCTTGTCGTTCAAATTGAATCCTCGTTTTGCTTTTGGCTGGGCTAATGACTAGTCCCGAAGCGTACACTTGAAGTGGATGATTCTCGATCGCCACTTTATGAAATAGTAAGAATCGGTACGTATCTTGAACTCTATCAAGTAGCTCTTGGTTCTCCGCTGTTTCCTGAAATGATAACGTTAGAATATTTCCATGGTCACATAGTGGAAAGAGACCTTCAACAAACTCTCAAGCGTTAGCAATGAAGCTACTCCTTCTGATAGGCATCTTGAGAGGCTTAGTGTGTCGAGCCAATAAACGAAGTCATTTGCAAAGAAATAGCTGGGAGTCTTTCTGCAACAGTATACGTTTATTGCTACCCAAGCTAAGAACACAAGTTCGTAGAAGTAGTTGGGTTTGCTGGCTATGAGGATAAAGTGCAGAGCTAGATTAACCAGCTAATCACGATAATCCAGTTTACGTATTAGGGAATGAGGCGGAGTATGATATCGTCGAACTCTATATAGAAACAATCGAATTAAACGCTGTAGTACGGGGTACATGACGGTATCATTATCAATGCCCCCCTCGCACTCGCATCCTCTGCAGTTGAAGTTCGAGGAGAACATTCTCATCAACCTTTTTTTTTAGAACCGCAATAGCAATTGCTGGTAAATCCGTCAGAATTGCGATACTCTCATCTTTGTTCAGGAATTCTTTGGCATGGCATGAAATTGCCTTAATTATGGCATCCTGAAGCTCAGTCTCGAGGGGTGGAAGAGTGACCCAGATCTCTCGCACAACAAATGGAAGTCTGTTGGCATTTTTATGAATCCAGTTTATGAGGCGAGTTCTTGCAAGCTGTTTTAGGGGCGTAATGTCAAATTTGTCGGCCGCCATAAAAACCCCGAGGTTGTTCCACAAAACTGCGTGGGAATCCTTTTCTTCGCACGAAACAGACCTTTTGTCCTCAATGTCTGGAATGCCCCTGTCATCATAATCTCGAATATAAAGAAAAGTAACAACTCGTTGAATGGTTGCTAACTCATCATCAGGTAGGTCGATTTGCGATGAAGCAGCCTCCTTGCGACAATGTTACCCATGTCAACTAACCTCGACTTAGACGGATACTATTTACCTTGAATCCTCCTTTGACTGCAGCATCGAAGACGGATGACTGGGAACAGACTATGGCGCGGTGTACTGCGAACTTACGGCCTTCACATGATATCGTTAGGTCGGAGTACCGACCTGACTCTAGAAGGCTTTGCAAGAGTGGTTGAAGATCTGGAAACCCCATATTAAATGGAAGTGGATAAAATAACATGGGTTAGACAACGTACCGGACATCTATCATCGGATGGCTTTATAATTTCCCAGCTCAAATATGACGTCACCACCACGACGCCACGACCCCGCGTGTAACGTAAGTGGAAATTCCGGCGTGTCGTGGCCAGATGCTGCCCATGTGTGCTTCCTTTAAAGGGCCGTTCCGCTTCACATTGCTGTTCTGCATTCGCTCTGGCCTTTCGATGCACATGAAGGAGGAAGCTAGAAGGCTGGAGGGATCACAGTTCCAAAACCGCCAAATACCCGTGTCCAATCAGCCTTCAGGAGAGCCACAAGTTCCCCGCTATTCTGTGGTCGAGGGCGTACTCGTGAAGTTAAGAATACTTTGATAAGTTCGAGGTTAAGAACAACCACATCCAAAACATCGGCCGTAGCCCTTCCAGTAAGCAGCAACAAAAGCGGCCGTAAGATGAAGGTAAAAGAAAACCGAAAACTTCAAGAAGAACCAGGCCAAGCCCAGTCGCGACCAGAAGCGCGCACTCAATTACAGCAAAGTAGGAATCAGGCATCCCAGGCGCCCAAGAAATACCCAGCCCATCCACCCAATGGTTGGAAATATCTCACTTAAATATAGAACATGGTGTCCCTGATGCTGGGGTGAACGGTTGCCTGGCTCTCCTCGGGTACACGACCACCACTTTCACCGGCCACACTACCCGTCGGAGTCGCAGAGGGAGTTGGGTCGAACAGATCACTCATATAGCAGCGAGCACGGGTGCAAACAAGATCGGCGTAGTAGGCGGGCGGACACACACTGACGGCCTTGGTTGCTCGGCCGAAGAGGTAGCACATCTTGTGTGTGAGGTCCTGGAGTCTATCGGCAGCGCCGACGCCAGGTCCGACGCCAGGGTGTAGTGGGTAGAAGATCTCGTCCCAGACGGTGAAGTAGTGGGCGGGACGGGCAGTGCCTTGCAGCGCGGAGTGAGCCTGCAGGTAGAAGTCCCAGTGGCGGGCCTCAGAGATGCCGCGGTCGACGACGGTGCCAGGTTGAGGGTTGGCGGAACGGTCGGCTTCACCATCGGATGTTGGGTAGAAGCGGGTGTTGTGGCGCTTTCCAACAACGACGATGGCCATGCGGGGCAGGCCTTTCTTTGTATCCGAGGCTGGATAGAGGTTCTGGCAGGCTTTCTTCAGGAGGGGCAGCTCCTTCTCAATGACCATGTCGTATTGGCCCTCTGACACGCCGTCACGGTAGACGACAATGTGTTCTGGGAACTTGCCCTTGTTGTGCTTTGCCCAGATCTTGATACGTGATTGTAGAAGGCTATCGAGGTCAGAAACCATTTCCTGGCGTGCAGGCTGAATGCGAATATCCGCGGGCCACTGTGCGAGTTGCACGTCGACTGAGGCGACGATGCCGACCACACTGGGTGCCGAACTGGTGGAACCCGGTGAGGGATGGGTGACGTCGAGACCGACAAGCATGGTCTTGCCATCGGCGAAGAAGCCCAGATCCGAGGTTCGAAGGGTTTGGTTGGCGCCTCCCATCTTGAGGTTGATTTTCAGGCCGACATTTGCCCAATATTGCACGTTGGCACCCCTCACCTTCTCGGCTTGCACGTTCACGTTTCGCAGACCGCAGCGTATGTCGCACACTTGCTTAACCGTATTGTAGACCTGGGCGTCCTTGGCGAACAGAATACCCAGAATGAGCTCGGGCTTATGTTTTTCTTGCAAAAAACGTACGGCCTTCTCAATAGCCGGAGCATTGTCAGCATTAAAGGAATATTCAATCCTTGTGCCTCCTTTGGGCTTCTCAGCCGCGACACCCATATTTTTGAGAGTCTGAACAAACTCATCTAATGAGCCAGCGAGCCCCTGTGGAGAGAGACCGTGTCTGCTGTTAGGAGCGTCGATGAAAAGCCAAACCCAGTTCTTCAATGTAGAAGGTTTGGAGAACTCAATGGACTGCATGTTCCAGCTGCCAAATTTGGCCTGAAGCTCTTTCTGCTTGGCATACATAATCCGGGGGGCTGGCAGGACACGGCCCCGCACCGTTATAAGATTATCGCCAAGGTCGATTCCGAAGGAAGACTAGAATAGAAAGTGAGGGTGGTTAGCTGGGCTCGGGAATTTCCTTGATACGGCAGTCGCTGAAATGAGGGAGTGAGGATGTCAGGGCAGTCGGGGCAGTGGTTCACTTACGAGTGTGGCATTCAGTGGCTGACCGATTCCCAATACCCCCACACCTTTCGTGATAATAGACTGAGCATTTTTTGCTGGCATGCGGCCTTTGACAGCAAAGTTGAGCATATTTTGTGTCTGTTTAGGGGAGAGCTTGTTTTTCACAGGTTGGCCAGCCTCGACCTCGCAAACCTCCACAGGGAGGTAGACGGGTTTGTCACGGGTTCCGACGTTAACAACAGGGAAGTCGGGATTCACAGTGATGTTGTACTCTAGAGGAACGAATCAATGTTGAGCAAAGAATCATCACCGTCCGTATCAATACGGCTCACCTTTCCTGAAGAAATCAGCAACGCTAATGTACTGGCCAGCTGGAAGAGGGCCAGCTTTGGGAGGGCCCTTCTTGCCCTTCTTGCCCTTCTTGCCCTTGCCTTCTCCACCACTAGGCCGTGCAGACTGTGAGCCAGGAGCATTCAGGAAGAACTTCACACTGTAGGGACCAGCTCCGTAGCCCTCCACCTTTGGCCCGTTGGGTGCTGAGCTACCATCTTGGGGAGTTGCCAGACCAGATATGGTCTTGATGCGAGCGGGTCTTTCTTTGCCATTTTTGCCCTTGTGCTTGATGTGAGTGATGCAAACACGCATGCGCTTCAGAAAAGCCTCCATCCTGTAGGAACTGGCCCTAAAATTGCTAGCCTTCCACTCTTGAATCACATATTCTAAGGGCCCTGATTTGTAGCAGGCCAAGTACTTGACCTGGACATTCAGCAGGACACGGGCTGTGGCAGCTCGCACACTAACAAAGAAGCCGCGAAGCACCTCTAGACCACCCTCGAGACTGGAACTCTCCTTGAGTCCTTCTTGAAGGCTGAAATGTCTGTTTCCGCCGATGGAGGCTACCGAGCGTTCGCTCTTCGGATGATGACCCAGAATGACATTCAGAGCCTGAACAATCTCGGGCATGGAGCTCAGCATGCTCCCTGCATTGGTGGAAGTGAGGTAGTTGATAAGGTCGGCTGGGTTAATGTCACCCGTGTGTTGGATGGTGACCTTGTACACCTTCGGGTTCTCAGGATATTCTTCATCGTTTTCATCCTTGTAGCGCACATCGAACTGGCCTTCAGCAACCTTAGTCACTGAGATAAGTGTTGAGCGATAGTCGGTTGCAATGCTGTTCAAGTTGGCACAATAGTGCTCCTCCAGCAGAAGACGCACGATGTGTCGTGCTTTTCTGCCACCAGGCTCCCGGCCGCCCTCTGCGGCGATGGAGACATGATAGCGAAAGATTAGTTTTCCCACAGAGGTAAAGGGCAGATAGTTGGCATATAGCGTAACAGGCCGACCGAGAGTACCGTATCCTGGCCGGTCGGGATATGCCTGCGTAGCGTTCTTTGCATTTTTCTGGCGACTGGCAACGAGCGCCTTAGCCACAGCGTCTTCTGTCTTGACGACGGTGGCATCGGGCGGTGTAATAGGTTTGCCCTCACTGCGGGATTTTGAGGTTAGAGTGATTGTTCGTGAAATACAAAGACAGATCATTGGAAAGAGGCCATGAAAGCAGTAATACTCACTTAAAGATTCGAGGGCCCTGAGGACCACCACCTCGGCCGCGACCCCGGAAGTCTCCACGGCCGCGATGATCACCACCACCCCGGCCACCGCGGAAGTCTCCACGGAAATCACCTCGGCCCCCACGATCAGAAGGGCGAAAGGGGTGGCCCTGGGAATCTCCCCGGCCTCGGCCACGTCCTCCGCGACCACCGCGGTCCCCAAAGACTCCGCCACGAGGTCCTCGACCGCGACCGCCGCGGCCGCGGGGTTGATCTGACATGACGTCAAGATGACGGAAGCTGGACTATGAATTGAAGGGTAGATAAGAAGGAAACTGAGAGAGAGAAGGAGTGATGTAGAGAGAAGAGGTGATGTAGAGAGAAGGGGTCATGTAGAGAGAAGACGTCATGCAAAGAGAAGAAGGGATCTGGTGTGAGGAGTGAAAAAGAAAGAAGTCGAGAGGTCGTAAGGAATCCCTTGCCTGGCGCGCTAGTCGTGTTTAGCGACACGCCGGTCTCATCTAAGACTACGCACCTGTAAATCGGCACGAAATAATTTGATTAAGTCGGGGTCGTCAATGCAGAAGTCCGAAATGGTCCCCCAACACGAGAGAAAGAAATGCATGATAGAAGTAGGCATCTTCCAATGCAAAAGAAATGGCCTTTGCCCATAACAAAGTGTAAAAGCGGGACAATATATCCAGAGTATATTTAGACAGAGCATCTTCGTCAAACTCAGACTTCCGTCATGACGGTTACAGGCTTTTGGGCCCATACTCTTCGTCTGCAGCATCAGTCAGTAAGAAGGACATTGTCCAGAATCGAACACGGGACAGAAAGAACTTACACTCTGTGCCAAACATGGTGATAGGGATTTTGGAGCTCCCTGCGCAGCGCTACACACACGTGGACTTCCTCTTTTGTCCACGGCTCTTGCTCGCCAAACTTCGTAAGGAGCCACATACACCATCCCTCCATACCGGCTACCCAGTGTTGGAAATTGACCATGCCAGCCTCCTTTAACTGTTTGTCTTTGGGCCATGGTCCGATCGGCCACCTGTAACTCTTTTCATGCACATTGACAAAACGAGCTTTTCGGATGCTGCTAGAAATGGTATCGACGATGTCACACGGCCGGCCAGCGTGGGCTCCACGCGAAATTATGTTTGGACCTAATCGTCATCAGTCTGGACGACGAAGCTCATTTCAACTAACCTTCGGTGACTGGAATAGCATCCCCGATGCCGTGGTAAGCGCTCGTTGTTCTGAACTCGCTTGTTATATATTAATCACTTGTCAGCAAACCACTTCTTCCTACACAAGAGTTTAGCGCTGAGACAAGGAGGATGAGCGCTTACATCAACCACTTCTCACAATCCTTCCCGCCCCTAAGACTCGGCTCTAGAGTACTGTTCAAGATGGAGTTCATTTTCTGAATCTCGTTTGAAAGCATGAAGGTGAAAAATCAAGAGGACGAGGATTCCGTTCCTTTAAGTAAGCTTTGATGGCATGAGAAAGTGGCGGTTCGAAATAGCTTTCTTCGGAGTCGCTGTTTTAAACCGCTAAAAGGGCGCTCAACCGACCCTGTAGAAGCACAGTGTAAAGCCAGTGGAAATACTAGCCTGTTGTACATAAATTGTGGGCAGATAATACCATGTGTTACGTCCTTAGGTTAAAGTCCCACTCTCCTGTACTGTACATTCCTGTTCACTGACCTTTCGATGCAGCTAATTGTAAGAAACCAGAAACACAGCTTCTGTCCTTGGGGCCGTTACCGTATCCTCCTCGGATCTTAACACTATAGAATCATCTGGCTGTACTGTATTGCTTGGTGCAAAGAGGAATCGCGGCTGCAGGTTCTTCTAGTGTCGCGATTCTGAACCGCCAACAGGGTGTCCGACCAATGGACACACAGTATTTACCTCGAACCGCCAAATTCAATCGGTGGTTCCGCACCGCAACACCGCACCTTTCCCGAGTGCTGCTTGTTGCTCTGTGCAATGGTTTCAGCTCCACTCTTGGCGGTGCATACAAAGTTGAGGTATGTTCCCAGAAAAAATCCTTTCCGTGAAGACTATAGGGTTCTTCACAGCAATTTTCATTTACCTTTTAGCATAAAAACTCCTCGTCCTTGAACGACCGATTCGCCCAGAGCTCCTCATTCCTGGGATACTACACAGTGAGTGACAGGATCTACACGAACACGGTAAGGCAGGACTAATTGATTCATCTTCTATCTGCGGATAACTGAAAGGAGCTCGACCGAGCAAAATCAAATGCATGAATAGTGCAAGCCCAATCCTGGTTAACTCCAACTTTGCAAGCCGAAATCAGACTTGAAATTCATCTGAAGAGAACATGGCAATCTTCAACCTGTCCATTCATGTTAATCTACGATCGCTGTCATTGGATTGTGAATCCCAATCATTCTTCGAACATCATCGGGGGTGGGACGCGCCGGCAACCGATTATGGGTCAGGAAATAGCTGACAGCATGTTCTAAGTTGCTGCAGAGACTGATAATATCAGGCCGAGTTACCGAAACATAGAACATCAAAGCCTTCACCTGCATCTCGGTGAACTGCCCGTCTTCTCTGCGTGATATTAGCCAGGGAAATTTCGAACTTTATGGTAGCGCTTACATTGTCCTTCCACAGTCTTGGTCAACAAGCAACGTCATACTTAGACCTTGCGACACCGACCATTTTTTACCAACCTTCTTGTATCGAAAGATAGCGTCGCGAACAAGTGACTTTCTGGGAACAGGAAGGCGTCGGTCGCCAGGATTTCTAATGGCTGCCTCGATGCAGTTAAGAACGTGGGTAGTGAACTTTCTCGGTCCGAGATTGAGACGCCGATTCTTTTCCTCTTTGCAGATGGTCTCATAGAGCATGTTGACTTGGACTTTTGCGAGTCGAATCCTCAAATAGTTTTCTGCGTTTGGGTTGCCCATGTCTTTGATATGTCTACAGATTCCAGCGATCCTTTGTCTGGCAGACGACCCTGGCGAGAAACCCACGAAACTCCACAATTGTTCAGCTTGCCAGTGATTGACTTGAGTTTCTAAGTGGATCAACTCTTGGGGGAAAAGACGGTCGCCTAGTTCCATCGCTTGTCGAAGTTGGTTTGTACTCAAATCCGGAAACAATCGTATCATATTTTGAGCATGGTCAACGGGCATGACTTCAGGGGCCTGGACATGTTGCAAGGCTTCAAGGGAAAGGGAATGACTATAGAATTGATTTTCCTCGGCAGGATCATCAACCATATGTGGACTTAAAGATTGATCAGCAGCTTGGGAGATGAGGACCGCTGGCTCTGCCAGTGGTGGTCCCATGCCAATGCCATTCATATTTTCGGACGTATTATATAGCGTAGAACCCTCTAGGTCAGTTGCCGGTCGCGGCGTATAATCGAAAGTGGACTGGGTCGGGTACAAATGTGCAGGTCTTGGCTCATCTAACAACTGGAAAGGATCGAGATCTGCCGGAGTCGAGAAATCGGAGCCCATGGTATTGGTTCCTACATCTGGACTGGGAGCAGACTGGGGGGTGGGATACGAAGTTTCCAGAGGCTGCGGTTTTGGCGGATTAACCTCCAGGTTCGAAGGTAGGACCGAGGGACCGAGATCGTGGGTGAACTCACTCCAGAAAATAGCGTCCGTAGGATCTACCGACATAAGTCAGTTTATACGTTCTTAAAGAAATTGAGTAGCAAATCAAGATCGAAGTGGAATGGAACAAGCTATGCACCGTCATTTTCTCCAACCTGCGGATTTGACAAGACTTGATTTCCAGGAGGGTCAACACTAGGCATATTTGGCATTAGAGATGTAATACCCGCTTTGGCGGCCACATCCTGCCTTTCGGCCTCTGGAAGAGACTGAAAGGCCACGATGCTATATCGAACCAAATTAGGGAACTGACAATCATCAGTACCCTATTAATCGTATCTGAGCTCTGGACTTACCTACCTCCTTAGACCTGGCAAATTGCCGATAGCTCGATAAATTCCCATTCAAAGATGAGTCCTCTGTCAATGGCTCAGACTGTCCATGCCCCCATTGCTGTACGAAGCCATCCTCTGGGGACATATTGTAGTTCCCTTTATTTATGCACACCAAACAAAAAGGAGGAGACAAAAAGAGTGTAGGATGAGGAGGCAAAGGTACAAAAAGGATAGGACGCCCAGGTGCGCAGCACCTGAGCAGGGAAAGCCAAAGCTGGGAGGCACGTTGGGGACAAAACAGACAGAAGAGGGGGGTGGGGGGAGCGACCAATTTAAGGCCAAGGTGGGGCATGGCTTGCGCCCAGAGGAAGGGGCAGGGGAAATGCTAGATCGAAGGTTCTAGGTCCCTAGGCAACTAGGTCTGGCGATCGCAAAGTCGGCGGTTTTGAATCGCGAAGTTGGATGTCCAATAGGCTTTCCCCATGCACCCCCACTCCCACGACATGCTCTTTGATACGTAGGCTTCCAGGGAAGAAAAATAATTTCTCTCAACACTTCAGCACCATTTGTGGCCACTCTCACACTGGCAATCTCGGATCGTAAGGAAAGGCGCCTGGAGAAAGAGGAAATGGGTCTACGTCATTGTGGAGACATTTTGGACGATCCCAGATCCACAAGACCCACAACCCATTTTTAGCTCGGTCAAGTCTCCTATAAAGCTGGACCAAAGGCCTTCAGCCTGAAGAATTCCTTATCCATTTCACTCGGCTCACTATGGACACTCAAGCATGCGTGACACGCTGTTCTTTAAATCGGGTAGGTACCCTTTTAAAAACATCGCAATCCAGGAGGGACAGTCAAAAAATCATAAGGAGACGAGACACGCTGTTTAAGAAAACTTTCGAGTACTCCCAAGAGTGTGAAGCAGATGTTTATTTGGTTCTACGCATGAGAAAAAGTGGATTGATATATACGCTCGCGTCAAAGACCCCAGACTGGCCCCTTTCGGCAGAAAGCTTGGTATGCTTTGAGGCTATTCCCAATAATTCGTCCTTCCATCGTCCTTTTATCGTTTTTCTGACACATGACAGAGCATGACATATCCTAGGCCGATAAACATTACGATGAAGGAATTATCTAACAGATTTGGCGGTAGACTTCGGGAGGAAAAGTTCTCCAATGGAGCTCGTATCGGAGAATTATCGATGGATCCCATCTTATGAAACGCATAGAAGGCCTCAGAAGACAGTAGTAGAAGGGTTTTTCCAAAGTTCTTTATTTGGGGCCTTTATCTCGCATCGTGCTTAAAGACCACCAGAGATGGAAAGATTTTACGTGTGAAGTTATTACATGTAGTAGCCGGATATCAGATATCAATCTTCCATTCTGCGCATTCATACCCCCTGCCTCTAAGTGGCGCCCGGATCGACGATGTAGATCCCAGGGCCCTTTTGTTGGTTCCTGGGAGGGGTAGAGCTCCTGGAGTTTTCAATGGCGTTCCTGGGCGTTGTTATGGGATCCTAGGATATATGACTAGTCCACCTGGGAACATGCTGGCGGCTCCTAGAAACAGGCTTGATTGATTGTTTATTCATAGTCTATCCCAGCCGTCCTGGCATCTAAGATACAAATAGAAATACTGGTTAATGCACTCCTCACTTCCAGAAATTTAAGCTGCTCCTCCTAGAAATGCCTCTTCCTTTTGCTCTGGGTGGTTGCGGCTAACTGATAGCTCTAATAGCTGTTCTGTGTATTGGAGGACACTGGCAGAACAAGGACTCTACTGGTCCTGCAGGGGTAGAGAGCCAGAGGGGACTCCAGCCAGAGAGGAGACTCCAGCCAGAGAGGGGACTCCAGTGCTACAAAGCTTAACCGGACTCGTACAGCCTTCAGGGAAGGAAGTCGTAGAGTTCTTGCTGTGCATCCACACTACAGGGATGACGCATGTGGCGTTTGTCCCTGCACCACTATGACTGAGGTAAACTGCCGAGCGGTCGACCCGCCTGAGTGTTCTGCGACACCATTTTGACTCGCAGCCCACTCGCCATTGTGTTTTATGTTCGGCCCAGAAAGGCCGTAGTAACGAGCCAGTGACATCTTTTGGATCGCCTAGTTTACTTGTTCAAATCCAAGTCACAGTCTCGTGCTTGCCAGGTTTCACCGGGATCGAATGCCTAGTCTTGAAAGATAACTGATTGAATGATCCCATGTCAGGAGACGTCGCTTTCAGTTACAGTATGCACCAAAAATAGCCAGCGGTTACCGTCCCACGATAAGTGACTTGCAGCCGAGGATACGGATGTAGTTCTTTTGAATATTGAACTACGTCTTGGGTGCTACGTGGATGTGTGACAGATTTCTCGGGAGGCACGACTATCTGAGAGGCCTCTTTTGAGACGTTTACCATCCTAAGAACTCTAATGGCACATGACGACCTTCTCAGTAGGAGCTCGGATATCAGAGGGGATTCTCAAGAACAGCACCTTCCCAAGAAGACCCCCAGGAGACACAGCCCTTAAGAGACCTAGGCTCTTCAAAAGTCAGTCATGTGAAGGCATTCTTAAGAGCGATCCAGTTTCGGATATGCCGTCTCAAGACTGATTTCCTCTTGAGAGGATCTGCTTAGGTCAGGGATATGCACAAGACGGAGGCCGTCCCAAGACTTCCATCACAGACCGCCCCACTTTCCGTGAACCTTGTCATAGGCACCCTTCCACTACCGCCTTCCTGAAATAGCTATACCGCTCAGTATACCGGCCTTTCATTGGTGGCGCGCTAGTTTCACGCAAACACGTTCCCTTCATGACCTTTTCGCGGTTCAGAACCATCTCCTTGTTCCTTGGACATTGTCCTTCGAATCCCCCACGACTCCCGCCCAAACCATGAGTGACCTTCAGGCAGACTGCAGTCAGAAGACCTGACGCTCTTATGGTTACTAAGCCAGGGTGGCCGCCAGTTGACTGTTTGAAAGCCCACCTGGACTGGAAGCTCTGGACGTACGTCCAAAGTGGGTCCACGTCCATAGTCGTCAGACAGTGGTCTTGAGTTTACTGTTCTGTGTCATGGGTCCCAAACCCAAAGCCTGCCCACCACAGCTTCCCAACCACAGACCCACATCCCCAGACTCGAAGCCCGCCGGGACGCGGTTCCACAGCTCTATTACATTACTGGCTTTAAGGCACTGGATATGTGTCTCCTCCGGCCTGGGGACCACACAGGCCAGAAAACACTCTTCCTAAATCTATGAAGGCCCCAGATACCCAGACTTGCCGCCCCCAATGCACTGCTCAACTTTTTCACTTCTCTAGTTTTATCACTACTGAAGTACTTTTACCTCAGTAGTATTAGAACCACGTAGCCAGTCCAGGCTAAGTTTAGAAACACTGGGTACTTTGTACGATGGTCTATTTATAGTCAGCCTCTACGGCTTCTCTAGTTTTATTACTACTGAGGTATTGATACTTCGGACAGTAGTCCTGGGGGCCAAATTTGGATTTTTCTCTGGTTTTAATACTTCTTTAGTTTTAATACTAGTTAATGGGATTAGTCTAATGACTCAGGTTTTTTTTTCACTTCTCTTATTTTATTACCTCTGAAGTATTGACATCTCAGTAGTACATGTACAGAGTACATATTACAAAACCGCAGAGGTTTCCAAAATTACAATGTTCTAGATTGTTCCAGTATGTTTAGTCAGCGCTCTAACCCGTTAACGTAATCCACGGCCGGCCGGCGCACACGGTCGAGCGGCGCACCCCATCAACAATCGCGTCTCCTGCTAACCTACCTAATTCAACTACCTACCATGCCACCAATTCGCAGTCAATCTAGCCAGAAATTGGCTAGTCAAGAGGGCAAGATATTATTAGCTCTTGATGATATCAAAAATTGCCGCATCAAATCTCTTCGCGCAGCAGCGAAGCTATATGACATACCCGACCGAACTCTCACTGCTCGCGCGAGTGGGAGAGCAGCACGCGTGGAAAAGCGCCCAACTAGCTATAAATTGACAGAATATGAAGAGGATTCGCTTACTGAATGGATTCTCTCTATGGATTCGCGTGGGGCAGCCCCTAGGCCCTCTACTGTTCGAGAGATGGCCAATATCCTTCTTGCAGCGCGTGGAACCACCCCCCTATTGACCGTTGGCGTTAATTGGGCATCAACATTCGTTAAACGGCGCGATGAGCTTCGATCGCGCTATTCAAAGCGATATGACTACCAGCGCGCCCTTAATGAGGATCCTAAGGCTATAAAAGAGTGGTTTTTGATGGTACAACGCGTAATTGATGAGAATAGTATCCAACCGGAGGATATCTACAACTTTGATAAGATAGGCTTTATAATAGGCCTTATATCATCGTAGAAGGTGGTTACAAGAGCAGAATATTACGGTCGGCGATCGATTCTATAGCCTAGTAATCACGAATAGGTTACTGCGATCGAGGCAATATACGCTAACGGCTATACGCTACCGCCTTACATTATATTTAAAGGCTAGGTTTATATCGCTAGTTAGTTTAAATTAAATCTCCCTAGGGATTAGCGAATTAAAGTATCGAATAATAGCTAGACTACTGATAAAATCGGCCTTCGCTAGCTTTAAAAGATCTTTATTCTATGCACTGCTTCGCGTGTACGAGGGCGATTTCGGCTGTTAATCCTTAACGGGCACGGTAGCTATCTTACACCTCAATTCGATCGAATCTATGCCGAAAATGATATTATATCACTTTGTATGCCTTCATATTCGTCTCACTTATTATAGCCGCTTAATGTTAGGTACTTTATAGTGCTAAAGCGTGCCTACGGACGCTTCGTGAGCGACTTAGCCCGCATAGGCTATAATCACATCGATAAGCTTGATTTCCTCGCAGATTATCCTCGCGCACGGCTAGAAGCTTTCCAGCCGAGCATCGTTCAAAGTAGCTTCGCAGCTACTAGTATCGTGCTAGTTAATGCTAGTCGAGTGCTTTCTAAGCTTAATATATCGCTTCAAACGCCTTCGCCACTATCGAGCCGACTAAGCAGCAGGTCTAGCTAATTCACCCCAAAAACGCCTAGAATAGCAATTCAGCTAGAGAAGCAAGCTTCTATGCTTAAAGAGCTTCTAAAACAGCGATCGCATAGCCCACCTACACCGTTAAAACTTATGCTTGATCAAATTATCAAGGGCGCCTATCTCTCATTACATAGCGGTGCATTACTAGCGCAGGAGATCGCCGATCTACGCCAATCGAATGAAAAGAAACGTCAAAAGCGCACTCAATCAACTAGGCAGATTGCACACGAAGGGGGTCTATCGATCGAAGAGGGTCAACAGCTAGCTCAGCGGCCAATTCAGCCAGTAGAAGCTAATGAGGTAGTATCGCATGAGGAGGCCAATCTGCCTAATCAGCCGATTCAACCGGCCAGGAGGGCTCCGCCTACATGCAGTGGGTGTGGCCAAATTGGCCATAGGATTACTTCATGTAAAAATCGTATTATCTAGTTGAATTAATAGGTGTTGGTTAAGATAATCGATTTTAAAATTTTCTGATGGTGGTGGGTGCGCCGCTCGACCGTGTGCGCCGGCCGGCCGTGGATTACGTTAGTTAGTTAGTTAACTAGTTAGTTAGTTAGTTAGTTAATCATGGAGTTGTCCGTTGCCAATTTTACATTTTTACATTACGAGCTGCGCTCGGGCGGCGGCCATCGGCCGCCGATGCGGAGGACGAGCGACAGCCCCTTCGTACGCAGAGTTGAGCGTCACACGAAGCCATACCCACGAGAATGAACTCCCGTCGGGTCAACCTACCTTGGGTTGGGTTGATACTCAAGCGCAAATTCCCCCAAGGGATCCTCGGCCTAAGGATGCGGTTACTGGTGGAAAACTGTCCCTGTGGAGTACATGGCCGCAAGGAAACTATTCCCCAGAGATAAGCCACCCACAAGGAAGGTGCTAGCCCAGGGTATTGTAGTGTGCCCCTAGGAGAGCCAACCAAATGTAGGCGGCTCTACGGAAGTTTATTCCTGTGGTCTATCTGAGGAAATAGTTCTTTGTAGAGGTTTCTAACGAGGGCGAATATTATCAGCGACCTATGGGGTATATAGCCCTGGCCATATAGGCTGGGGCGCCATGTAGCCAGGACGATATAGCCGGGCGGACTATGTAGCCAGGGCCATATAGGCTGTCGGGCAAAGTAGCCAAGGCCTTAGGATCTGGGGAGAAATAGTAGCTCAAGGGTAGTCCAGAGCAGGGGTAAATTAGCTACCGTGGAAAGCTAGGATGGGGGAAACTTTCTCGTTGGCTAAATTTAGGAGTGGATAATACTCCTGTTCTCATAATATTATCTGCCTAGGAAAATTCTATCTGCTCGGTTTCAACGGAGACAAGGCCTATTAGAAAATAGCTGGAAGTTCAAGAGTGGCAAGGCGTCGGCGGCGCGCGAGAGTGCTGGTTGTGGGCGTTTCGTTGATGCTTTCAGCTTGGAGATCAGGCGAGCCGGAAATAGCTTCCAGAGAAGATGCACGAAGGGACTGGGAATGGGTCGTTTGACCTGGAAGGAGACCCGCCGACTCATTCCAAAAATGACCTGAAAGTGGGGTTCGTGGGCGAGTCGCCAGCCATACACAGCGTCCATAGCGCTGCCAACTACAGTTTTGGATCGCCAGCTAGCCTGGAGAGTTAAGCAAGAGTGGGAGTGTCCGCAGTTTGGAGTTCGCGGTTTGGAGTTCGCGGTTTGGAGTTCGCGGTTTGGAGTTCGCGGTTTGGAGTTCGCGGTTTGGAGTTCGCGGTTGGGAGTTCGCGGCTCGCGGTTGTGAGTTCGCAATTCTGAATTGTAAGACCTCGCCTCCACTAGGCATCTTACGCAACATTTAAGAGCCAACCATCCCCGAAGTGGCCGAGGTGTATTCAGGACCTGATAGCTCAACCAGGGACCATCAGCATTAAGCAAGCAAGCCTGTTCCTGACAAGGGATAGGGCAGGTACGTCTTTACTTGTCGATGAGGTCCGTTGGATAATAATCTTCTGATTTCTAACCCCCGCCTACAATAGCGTGTTACGCAAAACACACGGACAACGAGAGAGGTAAGCCTATTCTCTCTAACTATTAGTTAGTTAACTATTTGGAAAGAGCTTTGCTGACTACTAGCTTCGCTGTGCATTCCTCACAGCGAGATCATACAACGCAGTTATCCTTCGAAGCAAATGGGTTTTATTGGAGGACGGAAGGGCCTCACGAGTGATGCAATTGAAATAGTTCGTCTCGCTACGGTGACTGTACTTTGAGGATCGGAAGGAGGACCGAATTTATCTATGTACTGACGAGGCAAAACCAGATACCATCGAGTCGGCGCATGTTTTGGAGACAATGCCTGAAACCAACCGACAGTGCAACGTGCGTCAATGCCTGAGGCACCAATTGACTCTGAGCCAAGAGGTGAGTAAGCTGGTAAACAAGCAGACGCGCATCCTCCCGCGACAGCCCATTCCCCGCGCCAGCTGGGCCTCCCTTTGACTTCAATTTGTTTCGTTCGATTATCTACTGATTAATTCTTTCAACAAAGAATGGAGGAAACAATCGCCGAATTACGACGTCAGGTTGAAGAACAACAAAGGCTCCGAGAAGCGGCAGAGCGACGCCAGGGAGAGGCTGAGCGCCGCCAGGAAGAGGCAGAGCGACGTGAAGAGGAAGAGAGACAGGCGCGAGAAGAGGCAGAGCGCCGTGAAGAGGAAGAGAGACAGGCGCGAGAAATCGAGAGGCAAGCACGAGAAGAGGCAGAGTGCCGCGAGGAGGAAGAGAGACTAGCACGAGAAGCGGCAGAACGGCGAGTGCAACCCAACTCACTATTTCGCCTCCTCGATCGCTGCCACAATTCTCTGTCCCAAGCGATCCAAGTTGAGGCAGATGCGACCCTCACGACTCAGGGCGACGCGGCCGACCCAGTGAACCGACTCTACCCCAAGCATATTGTCCCTTGGCTTGACTTCCCTCAGCTACAGGAACAAGTTTGGGAGAAATTCGACCGCACCGCTGCCTTTACCTCGCGCCCACTATTCCCTTCTGATGCCCAAATCGATTATGTCGTTACGAATATCCAGAACAAGCCGATCTATTCGGAAGCGTCTCTTCGGAATTTTGAGCGAGACACGGTGGATAACTTTGTCGAAAAAGTCATTAAGACTTTGCGAGACGATGAACCCCTTCGACAGGAGTTTGGAATCCAAGGCCGAGTCACCTTCTATGATCGCGCAAACCCATCGGAAACTTCGCTGGAGAACAGCCTGGAGCGAATGAATCTTCACGACGCGCGTACACCCCGGCGGCCGGCGGACACTAGGCATGGAAGGGGGAGAGGAGCGGCGCAGAGACAGAAGAGGGATGGGACTGCACGAAGACGCAATGGGCGCGCCGACCAGTTCTGCGTGCACCTTGTGGCTGATGAACAACACATACCAGTTTATGCAGTGGAGTTCAAAGCGCCCCACAAAGTGACAATCCCCGAACTGGTGGCGGGTCTACACCAGACTGATCTGGCTCGCGATGTCATTGACCAGGAAGGTGACACATTTGAATTTTATGCCACCCGCCTCGTCGCCGCCGTGGTCACTCAGGTATTCTCGTACATGATCGACATTGGAGTTCGATATGGCTACATCTGCACCGGAGAGGCTTTCGTTTTCCTCCATATTCCAAAGGATGATCCTACCGTTGTTCAATATTTCTTGTGTATCCCGAATCAAGATGTGCAAGCGGACGATGAATTGCGCCTCCACCGGACCGCCATCGGTCAGGTGCTTGCTTTCACCCTTCAAGCGCTGGCCGTCGAACCTCCGACTCAAGAATGGCACGATGCGGCGCACGATAAGCTAACGACCTGGCAGGTCGAATATCTCGACGTGTTGAGGGAAATTCCCGAAACTCTCCGTAAAGACCCGCGGGCCTCTAATTATCGGCCCTCGCACTGGAAACGAGAGCGGAAACGAGATCGGAAAATACACAACACACGCTCTCGTGCTCGCGCTCGTTGCCAACCAGGCGCATCTACACCGAAGCACTCGTCGACTGAAGGCAGCGACAGTGATCAAGAATCGCACTCGCCATCTACCGCGGCAGCATCGCGCAGCCGATCGAGCCGTGGCCGAGGCAACAACCGCCAATCAACTAGGGGAAGCGAAAGGACACGAGCCGACCGGGACAACAAACAGATTTCTCGAAAAGACAGGCATTCCACACGACCATACTGCACCATTGCCTGCATCCGCGGCATGGTCAACCGAGAACCACTGGATAAAAAATGCCCTAACTGGAAAATCCACGGTGGTCAGAGACACTCCATGGGACCGCAGGAGTTCACACGCCAGCTTCATCGTCAACTTGCCCGAGATCGAGATCTTGGATTCGAACAGCTGCATGTCTGTGGTCGGACAGGATACCTCATGAAAGCCACCCTTCTTTCGCGCGGATACACTGTGATCATTAAAGCTACGACTGTGGAGAAGCAGCATCGCCTCCAAGCGGAAGTGGACAATTATCACTATCTCAGGAGCTTGCAGGGACAACACATCCCCGTCTGTCTTGGGGACTTTAAGCCTCGCGTTGCATATTGGTACCACGGCAAATTAATGGCCCAGATGATGATCTTGAGCTGGTCAGGAACGCGGCTTCAACATGTCATCAATGATGGGAATTCTAGCTTCTTCCACCAAGAGCGCGACAAAGCCCTGGCTGTGCTCCGGTCGCGCGGAGTTATCCATGGCGACAGTGAGTGGCGTAATATGCTGTGGGATGACCTGAGTGGCCGTATGGTCGTCATTGACTTGGAGGATGTGAAATGGTTGAAGCGCCCTCGGGCCCTTGAACCTATGTCTGGCAATACACGGCGTGCTCATGTCAGAGCAATGAAATATAAGCCTGGCTTAGAAAGGGTGGAAAATTTGCGATATGGCAGAACCTTAAGTTAAATGGGCATATTTGCAAAAGGAGCCAGATTGCTCGATAGGTCTGAGCAACGAAATTATGCACATGATTTTTCGAGGTACGCTGCTAGAGATACATCCCATCAACCATCCCCTGTCGACTGAACTCCTTCGAAAATTTCTTATTCGATTCCGCGGCTAACTCCAAGAATTTATAGCTCACTTGGTTGCCATCCGCCTCAGCGAGAGCATGTGCGATTGCTGCGATGTTTTTGATCTAGTTCATGTTAGTCAGCAAGTGAGAGTGTACAGCAGCGCTCTGGAACCCCACCTCTCGTCCATTTAGAGCTAAAGACTCCAATCGTCGGAGGTCGTGCTCCTCAACAACGGCAGGCCCTTGCATCGTACAGGCCCTGGACAGAAAAGTTGACCAGAGATCTCTGCGAAACTCTCTCGTCAAATTTTCATACTCGATGGTCAAATGGATCCGGCTCAGGATTGCATCGTCAAATTGGATACCCCGATTCGAAGTCAAGAAGAGAACTCCTTGATAATATTCCAGCTTTCGCAGGAATATGGTTACCAGTCGATTGTGGCTGTCATGGAGCGCTGTGCGGCTTGCCATGAACGCGTCTGCTTCATCTAAGAGCAGTATAGCATTGAAGTGCTTCGCGATTTTGAAGATGATTTCAAGCTGTGCTTCAAGCGCATGAGAATCTCCGTGGTCAACAACAAGTTCGCCTGCGGATATCTGGCAAAGTTAGCAAGGCAACAATCAGCGCGACGAAGGGTTCATACCGAATAGAGGGGGAGCTTGAAATATTCCGAGGTTGCCTCAACCGTGAATGTCTTTCCGACGCCCGGTGGGCCACTAGCATGAGTTAGACTGGACGTCTCGATATAGTACAGACGCTTTGCCGACATACTTCAAGAGGATGTTCAGTCCTTGGCCCTTTCCATCAATAACGTCGTCAAACGGTACCGTCGGTATCAGACCCAAGCGTGTTTTCGCCAGTGACAAGAGCATTGTCTTGGTCTCTGAAGGGATCTGCAGGCAGTCGAACGATCCGGGTGACCAATCTACGTCCCTAAGAGCACTGACTGCGCACTCCACTGGAATCACGTTAGTCAAACGCCAAACATTGTCAGTCGTCTCACATACAGAACATTTTCTCCTTGAAGCTGAAACAGCATACTGATGGGCAGGCCACCAAGAAATCGGTCTCGCTTAGCTTTTGTGCATCCACACCGTCTCCTTGCATCCTCTCCTTCTCTCGCTCGCGGTCCTCCATAAGTATCGCACCGATATCAAAAACTGCAATCCCACCCTTGTCCTTGACCCCTAGGTCGCGGAGTGACGGTCGGGAGTAGTTTGGCTGCATTTCATGAAAGAATGCGGCGTCCACTGCCACTCGACTGTTGACGTTGACTTTGATCGCCTTCCCTTTGTTCATAAAGAACGCACCGCCTTTACAGTGCCGAATGTGCGAGCCGGCCAAATCCCGAAACTTTTGGCCTCTTTCGACCAAGTCTTTGCGGATTTCCTCGTGCCTTGGATGGTAGCGGAGAGGGAAGGCCTCAAGGCTCTCGATCGGCCTTGACCCCCGGAACTTTGCCACACGCAGAAATATTCCGGCCTCGCCGAACTTGACTCCGTCATAATCGATGAATCGGCACTCGAGATTCCACCACGTCTCGTCGTTTTGTGTCAACTCTTCCCCCGCGTCGAATCTGACACATCGCGGCTCTTTTGTGCCAATGCATGTGGTATAAACATGGCAACCAGGCTTGAAAAGCGCCCAAAGAAGGTCATAAGTAATATGACCGTGCTGCAACATTGATTCGAGACGCTGCGAGATAGAAGCATATGCGTGCTTGAGGTGGTCGATGAGCAGGCGGAGACGCTCCGCATGGACCGAGTCATGATCAGAGCTGTTGTCCATGTTCTCCGCACATCTGTCGAGCTCTGGGAGGAAATGGAAAAGGACGTTTTGCTCGATCTAAATCCACGTCAGCGTTCTCTTCGAGATTCTACTCAGTCTTAATTACCGATGGCTTGTCCTCCATCAGGCTAATAGCTTTGATGTCGTGCAGGACCACACGCAGGATGTCGCGCAAGCCTGCCGATTTAATGTCTATGTACGGCGTCACCTCCTCGGAATTCCGTTCTAATCATGCGATTAGTATTGATTCGATCCCCTGCACAAAGACATTACGTACCAACACGTTCACGGACAATGAATGCATATTCAGCATAGTCGTCCAGACCACTGCGGGTCTCCACCGGCTCTGCTATCTTGTATTTGCATGCTTCTTTGTCCCAACTACACCTATGTCAGCCCGTTTCTAAAGAGGAATGAGAAGGGCAATTGGTGGCTCATACGTTTCCACGACCGTCTTGAATTGGGGTGTCGAGGCCCACTCTTCAAATGATTTGAAATCATCTGGGGTAGTAGAGATCGGACTCTTGAGATCAATTTCACCTCCCGCCTGAACGTTCTCGTCCTGTTCATTGCTAGTATAGCGTGGGTGGGCAGGCTCAGTTGCCACGGTTGTCAGTTGCCACGGTTGTCCAACAGAAGAATATCCATCGTGAATGAGCTTCTCCAGCAAATGCCCAAGTTGAACCATGTCGGGGCGTGGTTGGGAATTGTCCTGGGAGACAGGAGTGTTTGGAGGCTCTTGGTTGGTCATATCGGCCAGCACCTTTTCAAGCACGTCAAAAAGATGCTTCAGATCCTTCACGATAGCTGGAGGTGTGGCGGACCCTTTTGTTGGGCTGTCTGGAGGCGTCAGGCCTTGCTGACAGGGAGAGGAAGTCTCCAATGCCATGTTGTCCGGGTTACTCTGAACAGATGCCATGTTGCTTAACGAGTTTCGTTGATACGATGAAAAAGATAAGTAGAATCAGATCAAAAGCCGATGTGGTTGCTAATAAAGAATTCCACAGGCCTGAAAGGTAGTTCCCATTTATACCTCGTCGCTAAGCCCTGCACGCCTTTATCCATTACAAAAGTACACTGCAGATTGCATGAACTTCGATGCACGATCTGGAATGGATGAGTCGTGCCTATGGGAACAAAGCCTATCATTTGTCATCCGAGCTCGTGCTAAGCCATCGAGGTGGTTTTTGTGCATATAAAATTAAGTAGTAGGAGTAGTAGGAGTAGTAGGAGTAGTAGGAGTAGTAGGAGTAGTAGGAGTAGTAGGAGTAGTAGGAGTAGTAGGAGTGCCACAGGAGTTAAAACGATGAGGGCACTTCTGATTATTAATCAAGACTGGCGCAGTGAGTGTGGCGTTCACTAGCCACAAGTTGGGAGAAAAGACTTCGGCCCGAGTGCTTTACCCCTCCAAAGACTTGTCTTTCGCGGGGACAGAAATGAATCTCGAGCACCACATGGATTCCCAGCAACCTTTCATCGAAAGAGAGATCGCAAACTATTGAAGACACAACTTTCAACCTATTTTACCCGCACGGCGGCCAAAAGGCTTGAGCGACAACCCCCAGCCCAGAGAACCCCTGCTATGACCGCAAATTCTGCAGCAGAAACTTTGGTATGTATCTGGCTGAGCTCCATTTAACTACTTGACTAATTCGTTCCAGCGCGAGCGCTGGAAGAACCTCCCTGTCGAACCGGGCTACTTCGATGACTGCATTCTTCACCCGATCAACTATATTGCACAAGAGAATTACGAGCGCAAATTATACTGTTTTGAGTGCGAAGAAATTGTTTTCAACGATGGGAAAGGAGAGGAGATCTGGAAAACAAGCGGAAGCGGCTTCATGGATGCGCTTCCGAAGCAAGTGTCTGTTATGATCAAGAAAGGGAAACATCGGTTGTCATAACTAGGCCAGATCTATCATCACAAGAATAAATCTTGGTAGCCATGAAAATCGCATGGGATGAGCAAATACGCAAAGACATGGTACCTCCGTAAGGTTTACTTCGACCTATATCCAAGGTTATGCAATCCGTCGTCTTCAGGAGAAAGCTGTCAGTCTCCCATTTCCGAAGTTGGCTTTCTTCAATGCCTTGATGGACGTGAGGTCCCAAAACCTCGAGAATGTTTGGTACGTATGCCCCTTGGAATGTGAAGTAGGCATTATCAACTAAGCATCATCAGTCGATGTTCTTGAGATTCAAGATTGTGTTCCTTACAGACGTGTTCCTCGCACGACACTAGGTTGACATGTGTGCTTGGAGCCCCGGCCCCATATATCTCCACGAAATGTTCCCAGGCCTTTGGAAACAAAGCCTTAATGATTCCACTATCAAACGCGATATCTAGTCGAATAACGGCGTCTTGCTTATTGGAACGAGAAAAACTCATACGGATGCACTGTGTTGTTCTGAGTAGTTTCCTTTCTTTCTCATGGGTTCGCTGTGGAGAGTTCTCGATGGCTTTGTATAACTTCTCGTTGAAGAATTTCCGGCTCTTATCAACGTCGGCTGCGTTGTATAGCCAGACATCATCTGTTTCTGAGATTGTCATAGGCCTCAGGCAAGGCACTATGCTAAAAGGTCAACGCGATTCCCCAAAACAGATTGTTTCCACCGACCTGATGAAAAGAGAAGGCGCTTTATCTTTTGATAAATGACGGACTGGGTAAAGGCCTTTTTACTGGCAATGAATTCAAAGCTGGCTTCGAATTCACGGCTCAGTCGACTTCCTTTGCAGTCCTCCAAAGTTGCTCCCACTTCGCCAACTTTCCAGTTCAGGCACGACCTGGGGGATACTACTAAAAGAAATGGCAAGAAATTAAGAGGGGACTTTGCGAGGACCTCGAGGTAGATTTCCCGAGCCTTTTTCTGTCGGGCATGTGAATTGTACTCGCTCTTTGACCGTGGTGTCTTCTCACGCTTCAGTCGATCTGGTAGCTTGCAGACAAGGAAGAGCCGTTCTTCCAGTATCACTTCGAAGTTGGCAGGTATGAATTGCCATCGATTCAGATCTTCGATAACATCGTGAATGCGTTGAAGTATTTTCTTCATTTTCTCTCAGTAGAGCCAGAAAGAAAGGGCAAAGGGAATAAGCAGAAGCAGAAGAGCAGTAGGAGCAGTAGGAGCAGTAGGAGCAGTAGGAGCAGTAGGAGCAGTAGGAGCAGTAGGAGCAGTAGGAGCAGTAGGAGCAGTAGGAGCAGTAGGAGCAGGCACCAGCGGGGAGCGGGAGGGAGCCTGCAGCCTAGCGCGTTCGGGCGGCCACGTAACAAACCATTGGTCACATGGGCTGTTTTATTGGTCCTTCGATGTCCAGAAGGTGCCACAAGCATGCAAGGCTCCTTCCTTGCTATGGCATGATTGGTCTGGGATACAAAAAGTCGCCTTCGCCAACGCACTCGACCATCGCATTCAGTGTATCCGAAACAGCCTCGCGCTAGTATATGCAGCTGTACACCAGGTCTGGGCTTGAACCGTTCCGAACGCGATCCGCGTCGGCCAATAATGGGTACGTCAGACAAGAGATATGAGGCTCTGAAAACTTCATCGGTGAAGGTTTTTTGGTTGTGGTGAAAGATGTCGCTCTTGACATTGGCCTCGAGTTCCTGGCGAGGGCCCATTAACAGCCCTGAGTGACAGGGTTCCCCTCTTAAATTACTGTTGTTGGACTTTTGGTACGCGCCACTAAAGCCAGTACAATGAGGGGTTAACTGCTATGTGGTCTTGTCACAACACTGGACTCTCAGGCTACAAATACTTTGTTGAACTTTCCAATCTCTATAGTTCACATCTACAGAACACCAGAAGCAAGATCCTATGTCATTCTTCTATCGTTCGGGAGCCCCTAAACTCACTATTTGAAATCGCCAAGGTGGGTTCCTCAAGTGCTAAAACATCGGCAAATCACTCACACTTCTAATCTAGAATGTGCCAAGTCAACGTTGCGACCAAGATTTATACATGCGGTTGCAGGGTCAAAGAAGACATGAACTTCGTGCCTTGCAAGGATATTGGCACCCCTAAGTGCCCCGGTCGCGTTCCCAACCCACTGGCCTCACATAGAGAGAGAGGGAAATGCGAGAGATATGACTGCCCGAATCCATAATCGATCAGCTGCACGACCGGCATCGAAATCTAAGCTTGCGATGCCAGAGGGGTTTATGAGAAGGGGGTGGTGCGCAGTAGACGTATGTGGAGGGTTGAGGTCTCCTCTCGAAGGGGCATTGAATGGGCATTGAATAGGCATTGATCATGACTCACTAGTTCAGATGACATTTTATTTGGTTCGGTGTAACTCGTGATTTCATTGATATTTGTCATTCTTTCCACTGCATCAGAGTCTCAAACTGCCAACACTGGTCTGCAATAAGTGCGCTCAAATCGGCGTATTCTCCTGTCCAGCATCGTTGTATCACAACTCCAGCTTCCAGTCCGTCAACTGGCGGGTACCTTTTGGAGGCAAACAGATCGTCAACCAGTTCTTGGTATTTCTCCATCTCCTCCAGAGACTTGAACGGTCCTGGAGACCGGTAGGGCCAATGGCCAGTCATTATCGTATAGTAAATGGACCCGAGGCTGAAAATGTCCGTGCTTTTCGTCGATTCTGGCGGATTGCATGGATTAAAAAATCCAGCATCGGGCAAATGCCGACCGTCTATTTCCCCATTTGTTGAGCCCCCGAAGTCACAAAGCATAAGATCGAGCTCGTTTCCGGCGGCCGTGTGTAACAAAAAGTTCTCAGGTCGAAGATCAGAGTGTATCACACCTTTTTGATGAATGAATTGGATCGCCTCCGCGGCTTGTGTGCGCCATTTGAATCGTAGCGACATATCGATGCTAGCATGATGCTGGTCAATGTAGTTCTGTAGATTTCCATCGCTTGCTTCGGCAAATAATAATCCGAATGGGTTATCTGAGACGCCCTTGAACCTAAAGAAGTCAATCCCTGGTCACAAGAAGTTGGGGGCTTACGGACTCTATTATTCTTGGATGCAGTCCTAGGATTTGCAGAAGTCGTTCTTCCACCTCAAAACTCCGCTTCATGTCTCGAACAAACCACTTATCCGCGGCTGTCTCAGAATGCCACCAAGAGAATCGTGGACATTTGATGATGACGCCTGGCGCCACACGTGCAATACGGGACGTTGACCCTTCGCCCAAGATTTCGCCAAGAAGAGGCTCGTACGGCACCGGGTCCTCTTTTTCGATGTTTATGGCACCTAGGCATTCCGTGATTGGCGTTGCGTGTGTATCGTCCGCCGTACCTGGAGGTTGTTTCCCATTGCCAGGGCCTCTACAGCACTCAACATCATCTGGCTTCTCACGATTTTGGAGACGAACTTTAAAGAGCGAAGGTACTTTGAAGAAAATGAGATGATACAGATGATACCGCAGAACTGAGAAAAAGGCGAAACCGTGATTCCAAATGCTCGTCAACATTTTGGAGACGTGCTCGAAGAGAGTCTTCGAGGGAACTGGGGACAAAGAAAGGAGGTGGGTGTCTTCTAGCCAAGATCGAGGTGTTTTGCAAACTGCTCAAACAACGGGAGCATAGTCATTGACCAGTGATAATCCACTATATGCATAGGTCCACCTGTCGATCGGGAGAGGTATCCAACATTTTGTCTAAAAATCATCTTGGATCGTAAACGCTTAACGACTGTTTGGCTGGCAAAGGGTAGCTTGGTAGCTACATCATTGTTCTTAAAGGCTTTGGTGTCGCATACCCGGAAAAGGCAAAACTATTCAGACCGAACGCCAAACAACTGCAGTCCTTCAATTGGTAATGACCTTTGACGCAGTAGAGCTCACAGCCACGATATTGCTTGCTCCTGGGAGCCCTGAACACTGCCGGCGCTCCTAAATAGCGACATCCTGTGGACACCTTCCAATCTGGAGTTTTGATGATCCTTATGGGCCAGACTGGCGCGGAGAATGCACTAAATTAGCGTGGCGAGCGAATCTGTCACGGACCACACATTTGTACAGTATACGTAAATTACCATATAGTGGCGCCGCAAAAGTTTGAGACACCAGAAGTACCTTTTTTCACCGCCTCTTTTTTAGGGGCATACCGCCAGCTAATTAAAACTTCTGATTGGTGCGGCCACTATTTGCCGGTAGAATAAATAACGTGATACTTCAGGTTGTCTCGGATTTTTGCGGCGCCACGGTACAGTTCGCGTTGCTCTAGCGATGTGATAAAATGTCAAAGCTATGAAATACTGTATGAGCTAGTACGCACGGTGGCGAGAGAGAACCAACGGAATCAGACAAAAGATTGATTAATTAGACCAAAGAATCAAAAGTGTGGAAACTCAGAAAAGGGGCAGGTTGAGCTGTCCATGGGCGGTGTAACAGAATATTCGAGTGACCTTACCAGTATCGAGTCGTTACCCGCTGAATACGTACAAAAGATAGGAAACAAATGAACCAATCCCATGTCACTATAATGAATGGACCCACTTCTTCTTGACATAAAATTAACACCCGGAGGAAGCTGATTGGATACATAGCTTGGCGGTTCAGGATTGCCAAACCTGTGCAGTACCCCGCAGTGACTCTCCCTCCTAGACACGCACTCGACTCCTGGAACACCCCATTCCACAAGTAGACACCACTAGAACTATGGACTGAATGTCCACCTTGATCGTAGAAAATCCACAACTGGGACACGAAAAAGGATGAAAACTTTGAACGAATCTATCCGCCCAAGACGAATAGTCAAACGAAGGAGAAAGCGTATAATCCCACAATCTTGACCGCGAAATCCTTTCCCGTCAATCTGATCCTCGACAGATGAGGCTCATTGGTAATAAGCCCCCTGGTCAAGGGGGAGTGGTGTCTGATCTGGCCACAGCTTGAGGATTCCTGCCTTTGCACCCGCAACCTGGGATGCGTTGCCGACAAATCGTAGTTGATATAAAAGATTAATCTGATCAGTAGTCCAGCACCTGCACCCAACTCCATTCGCATCGAATTCGTATTTATGCCGCCCATGTCGAGTAATTTCCCCAACAACTTGCCCCACTGACAGCCCAGGTGCAACATCGAGAATAAATTGAGCCTGGGCATCGTGAGAAATTTCATAAGGCAATTCTGAGATAATGAGGTTGGCCTTGGACCCTCCTCGAAGGACCGAGCTCGGAACAGTGTGACTTGGCTGACAATCAATCCGAATCGAGCTCGTAGGGGATGTAGAAAGGTAGAGGCACCAGTGATTGGTACCCGCTGCCTTTCGATGCGGAGCGGCGAGGATGCGCTTCACTGGCATAGCCAACATTTGAGCCTGGCGACTGGCCGGCACATAGTGAACAGGCTGAAAACTAGACATAGCTAACGAGGCAGGCTAAAAACGCAAGTCAGAATGACTTATCTAACAATGAAATATCGAAACAGAACTCACAGGATTTGAGAGAAACTGTATGGTCTGTACGGATAAGACCTTCCGGGCGAGAAAACACAGATGGATTATGAAGCACCAGAATGTTAAAACTTATGGAATAGGGTCCTTTAAGTACCCATAGAACTGAATGGAGACCCATATAATTTGTCTAAACAAAACTAGTATAAGACGTTTCATGAGACGCCCAATGCCTTACCCATCGTATAGGCGTTCAAGGATTGACGCTCCTCAGCCCAGCGGTTAGCCTGGTCCCACTGGATAATCACCAGATGGTTCCGGCTTTCTTTAAAAAAAAGGAGAGGGATGTATACTCAGATTGTTTCATACCTGAGTCGGCTAAGCGAATCACATATATAATTATTAATTCTCTCCGACCTGTCCGTGGAGCATGGATACATATTGACCACTTATATATATATAGGCTCCTTCACATAAAAACGCAAAAATAACATTTAAGTTGTATTTTGCTCGAGAAATTTATCCTGCTGCGAAGTCGGGTAGTTTCAGCCAATGAGAAGTATGAACTGCACGACGTTTTTCATTGTGCAGAATTAGCGCCTGGGTGTGAGAGCGAGGTGGATGGATTGGGCGAGCATAGCATCTGATCGACGCAGGATAGGCACAATCCAATACTTTTGCTACTGTCGGCACCGAAAAAGGCGCTTAAACGAAACGCGATGAGAACAAGCTAATGTTTCATTTTTGGGATTTTCCATACCTTCGAACATGCCTATTGGGAACTTGTTAGCGCTTGCAAAGTCAAGGAGCATCTAACGATTGGATTTTTCACACCGTCTCCGGTGCTCATGAGTGAATCTGGGTGTTGGGTAATCCGCTATGCACAAGCATCTGTAACTCGGTTAGTTAGTTAGCCCGTGTTAGTTAAGTTAGTTAACGTAACCGTCTATTATTATTATTAATCACCTCATTAGCCCAGGGCTGACCGGAACCATGACAATGGGAGTTCCGTTAGTATTCCAGAAGTCCTTAATATAGTTAGCTCTCGGTGGCACATTGCCAAGTCAGAGTCCCTTAGTTGGCAATTCCACTGGTCGGTCATAAGCACCTGTAGGCAGCAAGCCACGAATAATGCAAACAGATAAAATCCCGGACCGGAAAAACCTCTCTCCGAGTTTCCTTTATAACCCCGTGTAGCCCTCAAAGGGGTTTCTATGTTTGCAATAATCCGACATTTACCGTCATCCCATCGTCATCTACCTTACTGAAATGGAACTATTCATGCGCCCAATAGCCGATGTATGTTTATTCATAATCTGCTGAATATCATCTACTGACATCCCACGTCAAGCCACAAAGTCGTGAGCCTGATGGATCTTTTCCACTGGATGGAAAGGATCTTAATTCTGTCACAGATGAGGCTCTGGCAACCCTTCTCACAACTGCTCCTATTCTCCATCAGCTAGGTGGAACGACGGTTGTGCGGCTTTCAGAGAATTTGATCATGAAGGGTGGTGGCAGTGTCATGGCTAGTGAAGCGGAAATGCTTCGTCTTATTGCTTCCAGAGCCACTATTCGGGCTCCACGAGTCTATCGCTCATTCCAGGTAAAAGATGATACACAATATTTTGGCACATCTGGGTATATTGTCATGGATTTTATCCCAGGCCAACCGCTGGATGAGTGCTGGAACGCCCTGTCCCGTGACACCCAAGGAAAAATCGCTGCGCAGGTTGCTGAAATGATCCAAGAGATGCAGTCAATTGAGCTTTTAAAGCCCGGCCCCATTGGTGGAGGACCATGTCGGGGTCGGTTCTTCACAGATTATAGTGCTGGGCCTTTTACGGACACTACTGAAATGGAAGCTTGGTTTAATCACAAGCTAGAAATCTGCAAGAGCGTCCATCAAGCCCCAAAAGACGTTCCGCCATTCTATTTTACCAAGTTTGTCCTTACACACCACGACATCAGTCCTCGAAACCTGATCTTAGATCAGCATGAACAGGCGTGGTTGATCGACTGGGCATATTCTGGTGCATATCCTCCTGTCTTTGAAAGTGCAGCATTGTCAATCCAGCCATTTTTCACTGATTTCAACGAAGCGGTGTTATCCCTTATAACACGTCACCCTGAGGAAGAAATGCAACTTGATTCTATTGCATATGGGCTAACCACCGCGGCTTTGGCATAAGGGAGGCTGAGATGGAAGCGGACTGCACGCGTCACAACGGAAATAGCTGGTTAGAGGAAATTCAGTTGGACAACAATAACATTTAAATTCCCCCGAATACTAGAATCCGTCTTAATCGCTCTCCTCTTGTTCATGCTCTTCACATGCTCTATAGATTCTGTTTATACCCCAGGGGCAGAGAAAGGAGTGTTTGCATCACTCGTAGGAGAAGTGACCCTCAACATGTATGAGGGACGCAGGGAAGACGAAAAGCCTCACCTCGATGACTCACTGTCCTTCTAATAACTAGCAATGAGCATTTGATGTCCAAGCCGAATCCTCAAAAAGGCTCGTTTGGTCGCAGTTTCAAACTGCCAATTAACCGCGCCCAATCAGGTCTCTGGACTACCACAAGTTCCCCACTATATCCAGTGGTGGAGTCACTACGAACGGGGTATCCAATCTACTCCGATAAAGTGCCTATGGAAACGACACAAACTCGGCATGGGAGCTTTTAGTCGTCAGGAAACCATGGTAATAGTTCCTGTGAAGCATCTACTAGACCAAGAAATCTACTCTCGGACGCTGGATTCACGCTGCGCTCATGCTGAAGACAGGATTAGTCTAGGAACATATTTATTGGTCCTGGAAGCTCATGAAATTTCCAAGGTGGGTGGGGGCTAAAGATGGATGTTCTGAACCGTGTGTCATCTATAGAATCATCACAAAATCATCATGCAACTAGATTTCTTTTACTTTACCGCTAAGAAGATAATGAATGTCGTTGTATTTTGAAGACTTGATGAAAGTGCCTGCCGCTGAAGGTACATATTAGCATGTCTAGGTACTATAATATCGACAGGAATGTTCTTCGTGTACTTGAGAAGCGGTCTTCCAGGGATTTGATTACTCACCTTCCTTCTCATTAACTAGTTAACTAACTAGTTATTAACGAGCTTTGACGTCAGAATAGCTGAAGCAACTCGAAAGGCTCGTGGTTTCAAACCGCCAAACAGCCGTGTCCAATCAGCCTTCCGGAGAACCACAAGTTCCCCACTATCCAGCGGTCGAGGCCTACTCCGAAGTTCAATAATACTCTCAATAATACTCTTAAGTTCGCGGTTCAGAACAACCTCATTCAAAACCTCGGCTCTTCACATCTTTCCATGTGACGGAAGGCTACTTAAAAGGGCAGTCTTCTCCTTCTCTAACAGGAGCAGGCGAGAATGGCTCTCTTGCGAAAAAAAAAAACCAACGTTGCCTTGGTCTGGACGCCTGAGATGGAATGGCGCATAATGACCTTTGCAGCTTCAAGACCCACGATCAAAGGTTCCCCAACTAGAGACAGATAGCAGCCCAAGACATAAGCTGCAGGAAGATGAGCCTCTACGAAAGACCATGCTATCCTTTCTCTGCACCTAACTCGGACAGTCTGGGGGTGAGCTAGGGCGTGGTATTCGGTATGGTAAGCTCAATCAATTTTGCATTGGGTTATGTCTTGGCGATAACGATTACAACCATCACTCTAGGCCAGTCAGCCAATCGAGCCGTCATCATCCTTGACCGTATGGGTTTTTATTTACCCAACCACGACCCGAAGACAGATGAACTCTGTTCCCCCCTCCTCCCCACCAAAACTACGCAGACGACGGACGACTGGAATCCGTCCCGTGATTTTGGCACCTCCCACCTACCATTCAACCCTTCTTGACAATTTTGAACCAAAAAAAGCGAGCGGAGATGAAATGCAAATATTGGAATCCCCCCCCCAACGTAAAGAGATTTTGAAAAGAGGGGTGATGCAGGTATGAGTTGTCCTGCAAGACGTTAGGACACGTCAGATTTACAAAGTACAAGCCAGTCTTACTTACGTCCCTCTTATCAAAGAGGATACCTGCTTAGCGTATCCAAGATTATCTTTCCCTTCTCCGGACAATCACATCCACCCATCCATCCGTGCAACCTTCCGCGTTATAAATATTTATACTGCTTTAAGGATCACGAGAGCTACAAATTCTACAGCTGTCTCTTTTCACGATGACTCACCGCGGAAATTGGCGATCTCGGGGCAATACGAGCAACCGAGGAGGACCTAGCTGCTTCAGAAAGCGCAATCAGTCGGAAACATTCTGTGTGCACTTTCAACGTGGCAGGTGCCACTACGGTGAGAGGTGCAGATTCTCGCACGATGTGAATAAGGCTTCCGACCTCAAGTCAAACCCGGCTGCATACCATCCCACAACCCATGATCTAGACGCTCGGAATCAATACTTCGACTGGAAGAGACTTCTTAGAAATGGGATCTTAGGGTCTGGATATTCTCGAAGGGAACGTGAAGAGATCGTTCAATTCTGGAACGGGGCTCTTGGAATTCTTGAAAGCGACAGCAGAGAGAATCATCAATTCCTCGCCAAAGATCTTGTGGACGACAATCTTCACGGATATGATTTTATCCTGGCAACTGCGGATGCAGACAATCCAGAGGGGGTGCGACCAATTCCAACTTACGACGAGCCATTTCTTAAAGTCATTACCCATACTTCTCTCTTGAACTGTCTTTCTGTCGATTCATTTGTTGGCACTCTGTACGCATCCTTTGGTGGTACGAATGGAGATCGAGCAATCAGATATCTGAGAAGTGTCTGCCGGAGCCTGCTGAGTAAAGGTGAAGAGACCAACGAAAATGTACCGGTCATCTCTCTGGACATGATGAAGTTACTGTTGAATACCCTGTACCAACTTTTGTCAAGAGTCCGACGCGCTCGATTCCACGACGAAATTCCCGCACTGCTCGACCTAATCCGCCAAGTGGGCTCCCAAATTACCGAAACATGCTCGAAAGCCGACATTGACGGACTTGAAAGCAGAATAGAAGTCATGCAGAGCCTGATCGCTAGCGCAACCCGCAGTCTTTTTACACCCAGGGTGCATGAGGAAAATCCCCAGGGGAGTGGATCAGCCCTGTCGTCTTTTCCGCTGGATATGCAAACACCTGGTGGAAGACACGACAACGACCTTGCAGAAATCTCTCAAGTTCAGATTCTTCCTACCCATGGAGAGATTGTCAGCGGCAATTCAGAATATCTACCCTCTACCAACTTCCTTCAGCCGCACTTTCTCCCCGACCCTTTGCAAAGATACATTGACTCAACATTCCGACTCCTGCGCCATGATATCTTCGGCTCAGCCAAAGATGTCCTTCGAGATCTGCTGCAGCAGAATGATTTGACACGATTTTCATATTTCTCAAGCAAAGATAGCGGGGCACATCTCTATCTGGGAGCACAGGTCCTCCAAATATTTATTAATGAGAGAAATGAGCTCGAAGCGACCGTGTCCTTTGCTACTCCACCACAAGTCCGCAAAAAGACATCCAACGAGCAATGCAGATGGTGGCAAGACTCCAATCGACTAGAGGAAGGAAGCTTAGTGTGTTTCATGACGTCCCAAGAAACTCACAGGAGGCTTATTTTCCTCGAGGTCACTGTGAAGAATGCTTCCAAGGACCGAGCGCACCAGAACAAGAGCAGTCTTGTTTCTGATAGGTTTCCACCTAGTATTACAGTCAAGCTTGCGGCATGCCTACAACAAGAACTGATGCTCCTCGCCCGGCTTTACAGCAAGAAGCTTACCGGTATTCTGGTCGACTTCCATGGCTTGATCCCTGCCACGTTTGCCCCTATCCTGAAAAACCTTCAGCGAATCCAACGCGAAGGAGAGTTGGCATTCCAAAAATGGATCTTGCCAGGCCGTAAGAATGATGAAGATGGTCACAGCATCCCCCCACCGGCATACGCGCGCAAACCAGGATTTCTCTTTCACTTGACTTCGATCACAATTGTTGGAGCCGAAAAGGTTGCATTGGACCCGAGTACCCCTGAGTCGATTGACCTATTGAAGCTGCAAACCCAGACTGGTCTCGACCATGGCCAGTGTCAGGGACTTATCGCAGCTCTCACACGAGAGTATGCCCTCATCCAAGGCCCACCGGGCACCGGAAAGTCCTACTTAGGTGTCAAGCTTGTTCAAGTTCTCCTTGAGATCAAGGAAAAAGCAAAGCTAGGCCCAATTCTTGTGATGTGAGTACTGATTTCATGCCTTCTTGTACTTTACTTACAGGAATTACAGCTGCTATACCAACCATGCCTTGGACCAGTTCTTAAAGCATCTTCTTGATGTTGGTATTCAGAAAATCATACGCATGGGTGGCCGCAGTCAGGCCACTGAGCTTGAAGGCAAAAACCTTCGCGTTGTCAGTAAAGGCATTGGGAAGACGAGGGTAGAGTCGCAAACCCTCGGCATGTCCTACGGGAGACTTGAGGACTGCATGAAGAACGCTGGATATGCAATGAAACCTCTACACCAGTCTCAAAAAGGCCTGTCTTGGGCCGCGATAGAGCATTTCTTGCACCGAAAAAGGCCCATTATACATAAACAACTGGAGCGACCAGACACGGAAGGATTCACAACTGTCACCGATGATAAACTACTCAACTGGCTTGGAGCCAAATCGATGAAAACCCAGAAAGAACAAAATGAGAGTGAAGTTGACGATGTGCGCTTGGAAGACCTCACACGCGCTGCGAATGAAAATATTCACAGTCTCTCGATACCGGAACGCCGGATTCTTGCATTGAGCTGGTTCAAACAGTGGCAGGAAATCGAAACCGCTTCGCTTTTCGAGGCTCTTGATCGCGCTGCAAATCTTCGCGGGGACATTAATGCAGTCCATGAAGAGGTCAACCGCCGAGCCTTGATTCAAGCAGATGTAGTAGGAATCACAACCACAGCCCTTGCACGCCATATCGAGACACTGCGACGAGTAGGAACAAAGGTCATTATATGCGAGGAAGCAGCTGAGGTAATGGAAGCCCACGTCATCTCAGCCCTCATGCCAGGAGTTGAACACTTCATTCAGATTGGGGATCATCGACAGTTGCGGCCACAGATTCAAAATCATTCACTTAGTCTTGAAACATCCACAGGAAAGACATGGCAGCTAGACAGAAGCCAGTTTGAGAGACGCGCTGTCGGTGAGCCAGGTCTCAAGCCAGCCCCTGTTGCACAGCTCAATGTACAGCGAAGAATGAGACCTGAGATCTCGCAACTTATCAGGAGGGTCTATCCAAAACTGGAGGATCATGAAAGCGTGGTGAATCTACCCAATGTTGTTGGAATGCGGAACAATCTCTTTTGGCTGGACCATCGATGCGATGAAGATTCACGAGATGACGGCAGCCGTGTGAAGTCTCATAGCAACCAGTGGGAGGTCGAAATGGCTACTGCTCTTGTTCGGCATCTTGTTCGGCAGGGAGAGTACAAGAGCACGGATATTGCCCTCTTGACGCCCTATACCGGGCAGCTGCGGAAGCTCAGGGCATCACTATCCAATGATTTCGAAATCTGTCTCAGCGAGCGGGACTTGGAGACTTTGGCCGCGGACGGACTTGAGAAGTTTGAAGATGAGTATCTCGAGTCAAATGGCCGCAAGTCACTCGAAAAGAAGACGTTGCTCCAGACGCTCCGTCTTGCTACCGTCGACAACTTCCAAGGCGAGGAGGCAAAGGTGATCATTGTCTCCCTAGTCCGCAGCAACTCAAAGCGCAAGGTTGGCTTCTTACGCACCGAAAACCGCATCAACGTGCTCCTCAGTCGAGCTCAGCACGGCATGTATCTCATTGGAAATACTGAAACATACCTCAATGTCCCAATGTGGGCCGATGTCCACTCTCAGCTCGCCCGTGCGAATGCAGTTGGCACGGAGTTGGCTCTCTGTTGTCCTCGCCACTCGGACACGCCTATTCTCTGTTATGAACCCCACGACTTTGAGAGGAAGAGCCCTGAAGGTGGGTGCAGTCTCCCGTGTACCCGTCGACTCGAGCCATGTGGTCATCAATGCCAGGCCAAGTGCCATTCAGCGGTCATGCACGATGGCTTTGCATGTGGAAAACCTTGCCCACGTATCCGATCAACCTGTGAGCACGAGTGTCCCAGGCTTTGTGGTGAAGATTGTGGTCCTTGCATGGCGAAGATTCAAGACGTGGAGCTTCCTTGTGGTCATATCAAGAAATCGGTCTTTTGCCATCAGATGCCTAACTTGAAAGTCATTAAATGCGACGTCGAGGTCGAAAAATATGTTCCAAAATGTGGCCATACAGTTCAAGTTGCATGTTTCAAAGATGTAACGTCCCCGATCTTCCGTTGCCCTAGGCCATGCACCGACGTTCTCAGCTGTGGCCACAACTGCAGCGATTGCTGCGGAAATTGTCTCGAGGAAGTCCACGATGGAAGCAGAGTATTTAAACACCCGGAGTGCACGAAAAGATGTGACCGCCCCCACGGCGTTTGCAATCATAGGTGTCCCAAGATATGTCATAATGGGGAAAGCTGTGGTTACTGCGAGGCAAAATGCGAGGTAAGAGTCCCTAGAATCCATCATCTGGTCATCGTATCGGAAATATTAATCATATGTACAGGTTAGATGCTCACACTCAGCATGCGACTTGACCTGCGGAAAGGCATGTGCACCATGCATCGAGAGATGCACCTGGTCCTGCAAACACCAAGGCTCCTGCTCAATGCCTTGCGCGGCAATATGCGACCGGCTTCCTTGCAATGAGCGATGCACTAAGATTCTTAAATGCGGCCATCAATGCCCGAGCCTCTGCGGGGAAGACTGTCCAAATAATCTGTGCCAAGAGTGCGGCGACAAGGGAGACGCCCGTGTTGACTTCCTTGAATGGAAAACCTATTCCGAAATCAGTCTCGATGAAACTCCTATCGTCGTGCTTGGATGTGGCCATTTCTTTACCAGTGAGTCGGTTGATGGATTGGTTGGCCTGGATGAAGTATACACGAGAGATAAAGACGGAAAATTCGACGGTCTCCGAGATGTCTCTTCTTCACTTGCCAATGTCATACCATCGTGCCCGGACTGTAAGCAGCCAATTCGCCAGTTTGTGACGAAACGTTACAATCGTGTTATCAACCGTGCCGTTATGGATGAGACTTGGAAGCGGTTTCTTATCAAGGGTCGCACAGACCTTGAAGGCCTTGAATCGCGTCTGAATGACATTGAAGACAAGCTCAACTCTAAGCGAGCCACTGTGGATGTGGGGGACACTAAATCACAGCTTGAAGCACGATATGCAGCCTGTGCACGCCTCGCGAGGGAGGCTTTAGCTCTCAGCAAAGCCATGGAGGCCGAGAATCAGCCGATGAAACGGCTCACGGATGCGATTGCCATCTACCAGAAGTCATCAGGGGACGAAGTAGCCTCCCTCTCAGCCCGAATGGAGGCGATGAATATGACAACACGAGAATCAGACAACCAAATTACCCTCGGCGCACGGTTAATTTACATCAAGTCCAAGGAAGTCATGCTTAGCGATGCCTTTAGAGTGATAGATTCAAGCGGAAAATCTGCAACACTACCACGGCTAAGCCTCGTCAAACCATTATCAACCTTGATTCAAGTTCTGAAGGATTGCCGAGACTTGATAACTCAAGCCAATAAAGGAAATTTCTCCCGTATCGTCATTATGGCGACCGTCTCATTCGCCAAGATCGCCCAGCTGGACGCGTGGTATCACCGCTCCCATCCCAGAGAAACGTCAAGCGATCTCAAAGGAAAAATGGGTCTAGAAAAGCTCGAAGATCGCTTTCAAACCACCCGCGATCTCCTCGCCGATGCGTTGAAACTATGCGACGAACTGAGGATCTGTTCTGAGCTCCAACAAAAGGTCCAGGAGATGGTCCGCCTCTATGAGGGAACACGATACGAAACAGTCACTTTAGAAGAACTTCAATCAATCAAGACGGCCATGGTTAGTGGGCGAGGAGGAATCGTGACTCACTCTGGGCACTGGTACAATTGCGTCAACGGACATCCGGTGAGTGAATTTCCCATTCCTCGAATTGTCCCAAGTTACCTTTGACGAGTAAAATAAGCTAAATGATTCTTTTTGTAGTTTGCTATTGGAGAGTGCGGTATGCCGATGGAGCAAGCTAGATGCCCTGAATGTGGAGCACCTATTGGAGGTCAAAATCACACAGCCGTTGAGGGCGTTTCTCGAGCGCGGGAAATGGAGTAGATGGAAAGCATATTGTGTTTTGATTATGGTAGGATAATACATGTTTTCTTTTCTTCCCTGATACTACACACGAATCTACACTTAAATGTTCTAAGACAGTTTATCAAGCCTCTGTACCTTATCCTAGCCTAAACATTGCTCAGGTCTACTAGTGGTTGCGCTGGTATATTTCTGCTTAAAGTTGTTTGGCTCGTACTGTCTTGTTTACACTATAGAAGTACAGGAGAATTCGAAAACAGATTACCCCATGGACACAAACGCTGATGCCGTTGATAGCTGGATTGACGACTTGCTTGGAGATCATGAATCAGTGAATACTCTAATTCGTTTTTCACCAGAAGACGCACAAGACGTGGCACTTGTAAGCCATCCTGTTGGAATGAATATTAACTTAAGCTTACTGTCTCCTACTCAAAATAGAACCAACAACTTGAAGACCCTTTGGAACTGCTCGACCTTCGCCGCATGGATCCATAAAAATATTATTCCATAACTTGAACACAAAGGGCCAAGAACTGCCTCGAAGCAACACTCTCGATCTTCTGGAAGTGCGACTCGCCAATAAAAAGGGGCATAGAGATCTAGATGTGTCATGCCACAGCCGTAGTTGCAGAACGTGTAATCCTTCCGCTCCGACCTCGCCTGTAACCTCCAGTTCCTCGGTTCTTCAGCTTCGTACTATAGCGAACCTGAAGAGCACCCTTCGTCCTCCCTGGAAAATGCTTCACGATCCGACTCCATGGGAGGTTTCGCTTTTCCTTCAATTCAATCAACAGTTCGTCCTCATCGGGCAGGAAACGAGTGGCACGCGTTGATGCCTTTTTGTTGCTAGGATGTGTGGTGTGCCCTGTCTTGTCTAAGCTTTCTTCGTATGCGCGAGCTTTTGTTTGTTTATGCGGGCAAGAAGGCTGCCTATCCTCCTCAAAGGTACACGAGTAGATGACTCTTGATAGAAAGGTTTCCCGCGTGAGAAAACCTCTGATCGGAATGGTTTGCATGTCCTGAAAACTTGTGTCGGGACACGAATTTGCAATTTCCTCTTCTGGTGCCGGCAAGGAAAACAGGCGATACGGGCTTCCACGTCGAGCCTGAGCGGGCTGGATCTTCGCTGCAGCAGTTCGTCTCTGCCTCTTCTGTAGACGTGGCAATGCGTCGATGTCACCAACACCAGAATCGTTCCCATCCGTATAGTCACTATCATTGGGATCATCGCTGTCAACATTGCAAGGGGTCTTTGCTCGACTCTTCCTCTTCCCTGTGCAGCGTGTTGAGCTGGCTCTAGTGGACCTTGTTAATGGTAGTCCGCGGGACCGGGTTATAGGTACAACAACCGATACGGAGCACGATCTAGATAAATCTCTTGGTGAACCTTTTGCCTCTGATCCGGAAGTTGCCTGCTTTTTCTGTTGCAGCTCAGGCGAGATAGGGCTTGATAACGCTTCGTCGTCAGGATACCAATCTGTTGAACGGATGCCGTTGCCATCACGCCGCACATCCACGTGGCTACCGCGAGTTGCTGAAAGGTTCCTTGCGTGCAACTGGATGGGATGCGCCTCCGTGACAGGCAGAGGAGTTAATTTTCTGGATTCTGCGCCAGTTTCAGAACTCCTAAAGGACTGCTGATTCGCAGGCTCTGGTTCATCTCTAGCTGGAACAGGTATGCTGGGATTAGGCGATGGCGCCTGATCACTTGAGGCATTACCGGCCGCCAGGCTGTTGACCACTGTCTCGCAGCCAAAAGTGGAAAGCTGGGTTTCACTGCGCTCAGTGGGTGAAGGATCTGTAGTCGTATGATGAGAAGCAACCTAAGAAAACCCTATCACCAGACACCACTAACCTTGAACGGGACACGGTTCGTTCGGTGAAACGGAACCATCAGCTCCCACAGGACAAGCGGGTGCATTGGCTGCTGATGAAAGGTCTGTCTCGGCAGAATCTGATGAGGCCGCAGTATCTTGCGGCGTAGCAGGGTCCTCTGAGAGGACCCTTAGATCGTCCGTAAAACGATCGTCGCTGTGGGAGCCTCATTTTAGAATAAGAAGTCAGCACATTTCACTTATCTTCAACTTAACAATTAATGGCACCCGATGGGACCTGAGAAGCTAGAGGAGCCAGCAGATGAGTAGGTTACTTACCACGGTGTTGATCATGCAGTTCCTTGCTTTGGGTGTCGTTGATATTCTTTGATTGACTCTCCTCGCTGCCTCCAAGGCATGGTCCTGGAGTCTCCTGGCTCTCAAATTCGGCCATTTCCAAGTTCGCCAATTCCATATCAAACTCGTTCGGATGGGCGTCGCGATCGGGAATCAAAAATGAAGCAGCAGGGGAGGGACTCTGTCGACAAGCACGACTTGTTTGCGAGGGCTCATGAGAAAGGCACTGGGGTCGCGGAGGTAGGGGATGGATCAGGACGGGCTGGTTTGAAGGAAGGTGAGAAGGAACATGAGAAAAAGTAGTCAAATGTGGTGGATTGTAAGGGGGCTTCGGGATGGGGGAAGGGTGGTAATGGATGATGTTGTCCAGGTCGATAGAGACCATGGTTTCCACGGAGGCAAGAGAATGAACCGGCGGGGATGAACAACAGGAAAGAACAATAATCTGAAAATCTGCTTCTGTCGCTCCCACAGAGATTCCAAAGTGCCCTTTGTACCGAATTAAATCGAAGGAAAGCGAGCAACACATGTCCAGCATCCCTCGCCGCAGGAGGGAATCCCAACACTCTTTATATGCACTTCCCGAGTCAAGCTCTCACTTCTTTTGACCTCGACTTCCTGTCTGGGGCGGCGTGGGAAATTGGATGGGACTGACCATCGTCACGGGCTGAAGTGCTGCCCGTCAGCCGAGAGACGTGCGTGATACACCAACACTCAGAGCAAGAATAACCAAGGGGTCAGATGGCAACGTGTCACAGCATGCGGCATTTTTCCAATTGGGTAATCCAGTATCATCGCATCATCAGGTTGGACCTGATCTGTCCGTGCATGCATCTATCTGCCTTGCTGCGCCCTGCTAACAGAGGGCCAGGGTCAAAGGATCGCCCCTGGAAAATAGCAGGGTGCGGCCGAAGGCGTCCATTCAAGTGAGTGGCCAATGCCATCACAGTGTTTTAGGTTCTATTGCGGAGTTTTCCGAGGCTGCTGTACGAGGCAAAAGGCTCCGCGAACAAGTAAGACTCCCGGTCATTCTGCGCCACGGCTTCAAGACGAAGGATCGGCGAGAGAAGACTAGCCAATGACACACGAGCACGCGGATTAGACAGCGAGAGTTGGATAGCGTCGTATCGTAAGAGCATTGGTGCAAAGACCAGAGGTAATCGAGTCTCCTGGCCAACAGTGCCCATTATGACCATGATGGAGAGATGGGGACATGCAGGCGAGGTGGTGAAAGCCGGCCCGCACGCACGTATCCAGGGGTAAATTCTCTCTAGCAGGGATTGCGAACCGGGAACTGTAGCTGAAAAAAAACACCAGGGCAATGGACCAGTAGACAGCGCCGCCGACCCTCCAACCAGTGGAGAAATGGCACTGCTCCGCGTTCGAGGTAACCAGCTGAAACAGAGCGTCCGGTGCCGTGCGAGCCGGAAATACGGTATCATTTCACGGCGGCGAGGTCGCTGGACCCGGCCGGGCGAGAGGGAAGTGCAGGACTACGAAGTCGAGGACGTCGAGCGACGCACCGAGTTATATACTCCGTTGGCGGCGCCTGGTTGGCGGTGGAGGACAGCAGATGCCCGTTCGGGGAAGGCGCGGGCCGCTAGACCACGTCTGGACGCGCTAAACCCAAGATAGACTAGGAGGGTCGGAATGCCATCTTGGGGCTAGTGCCGCGCCAAACCGCATCGAGACGCGCTAAACCCGAACGGGGCACCCGAAGGCCCACGCCAAACCCGATCGAGGGGGGCACCGAATCCGGCCGCGTCGGCACAAATGGTTGTTGTACTTTATAAGATTATTACTAATAAACTAAAGTATAATTAGTAAGTCCCTAAAATAATAGTATAGCTACTTATATTAAGGATATTATCCTTAACTTTAAGGTTAAGAGATTAGGAAATAGTTCGCTCCTAATATAAGATTAGACTAATAAAAATACTATAAATACTTTTCTTTAAAGGAATTTCTCTTTATATTATAATATAGTACTTAGTAAATAGTTTAAGTTATATAGGAGTAGGATCTAGTTTATCTTTAGAGAAGTTAGTATATATTAACTTATTATAAGATAGCCTCTATCTAATTTTTATTAGAGCCAAAAATATAAGATATTTAGTAAAATATAACTTATAAACCCTAAATAAATACTATACTATTATATTTCTTAGTTATAGCTAGAGCGAGCTTTTAAAGGCTAATAATATTATCTTATAACTCCTTCTAATCCTAATACTTATATATAAATCCACGTGATTTAGCATATTTAATACTTAGCGTAAGGGCTTTCTAGATTTTTTCTTTAGTTAACATTTTAGAAAATATTAAGAAAACTATGATTAAGCGATCGGGGGGCCCTAAGCTAGCATTTATTTATTTTTGCCCGGCCAGGGGGAGCCATAGAGTCAAATCACCCCCCAGGGTGAGAATTCTCACCCCGTTCTCACTTCTCTCACCCAGTCTCCAAACTTCTCACCCATATCACCCACACTCACCCTAACGTCAACCGCATCGCCGCTCTAGGGTGATATGGGTGACCGGGGCGTATGCAGAATTGACCGTGCGGAATATGTGGCTTAAGTACGGCTGAGCGGACGGGAAGCCCTGTTTTCCACACCCTATGGTCGTATGTGGTAACTCAGGATAGTCTTGGCTTTATGTTCTTAAAAGATGGGTCTGCTGGCACTATCGAATGAGAATTTATATTGCTTCTTGATGTACACCCCTCAAGATCATCAAACAATGTCTGCGGAAACCGAATATGGAGGCGGATGCTCCAACTCTTCAAACTCCGTCATCGAAAGCTCATACCCGAGATGTCGCTTAAGCAATTCATGGGTAATAAAGCGCTCCGGAGCATTACCCTGAGCATCAACAAAAGAAACATGAGGGTTAATCTCGCTAATTCGCTGCAGCTCGTTTGCGTGGCGATGATGGTGTGGGCATCCGTCCACGCCAATCAGGAAGATTGTAACATGAACCCAAGAGAGACCGAGAAGATCAAGCTCAAACTCATCCATGTCGAGCGCTTCTCCATCGAGTAAAAGAAGTAACCGCAGTTTCGGGGTCTCTGGACCAGCTTGCCAGCCATAAACTGGATGATATGTTGCTGATTCGGAATGTTTTTGAAAATGCAGTTCCTTTACTTTCTGCCATCCGGTCATGACTCTTGTGAGACCCCCGAATCCGACCCATCGCCACATTTCGTCCAAGTTCCAGTGATTTATGACGCCGATATGATCCGCCTGGCTTGAGAATGTGGTGAGTTCATAGCCTTGCCAGTTTTGGTCGTGGTTGGCCATTGCGTCGGTGAAGCGACGAATTATTGCCTTTGCAACGTCTGCGGTGCAGAATGTTAGTGTCAATCGTAGATCTCATGATGTATCGGACTAGCCTTTGTTTTTTGGTTGAGTCGATCTCGAGTACCCAGTGATGAGATACTGGTTATAGTTTGGTCGCACAGGCGCAAAATCCATGGAGCCGGAAACGTCCAACAAAATCATTGTATCGTCCAAAGGAGTTTCAACCCCGTCAAACGGTCTGAAAGCGGGAGGCATAACTTGATGTGAATAACCCTTAGATGTATGCTGGACGTGACAGACATCATCAGCAGCAAAGTATGCAGGAGGTGGTTCCACTGCAGAAGCCATTCGAGCCCGAGCCCTATCCAAGGCAGATATCATATCAGGCTTCAGGCGAGCCCCGGTACTCCCTGCCCTATGATTCAAGACCCAGTAGAGGCGTTCTTCGGCAGTGTCTTCGTATCCTCTCCACGCTGGTGTAATTCCCCTCCACCCCGCAGCGGCGTCAATCGAGAATTTGAGTGGATTGGAAGCCAAGTTTGCCCAAGACACAGGGATAGGTTCGAAGTATCCGGCTCGAAGCAAATGCAGGTATTCAAGAGGGTAGCAAGTTCGAATTTCGGCTATTATCTCAGTCATCCCCATCTTCTCCTGGTATATACTCACGATTTTCCGTGTCGCCTCGTCTGGCCATCTTCCACGTTCTTCATAAAGTATAGCGGGACGCAGCTCGATCCATTTACTGGCCTTGATGGCTTCCTTGTCCTTGGATGATTTGATTGAGAATGCCCGCTTGAGCCCGGAAAGCTTGGATCGCGTTGAGGGCTGGCCAGATGAGTTGGAAGCCGAATCAGCGATAGACATGCTCGACATCGAAGATTCCAGTGAGTTGGTCTCCCAAATGTTAAACGACGGCTCCTGGGCGCGAACGGCAGCCTGGGCCTTGGCATTTAGGGATTCATTCAACCTTATTGTCTGTCGAATCGAGACCGCATGGTATTGCGCTTTGGGTATTTGGGACCCATATAGACTCGTGCCATTAAATCCATAGGGAGAGACGACGCTGGTTGAGTACGGATTGTTGGTAAACCAGCTCACTTGGTAGCAGTCATGATAGAACTTTTCGCCTGGATACATAACAGCCCTTGACCACATCTCCAGGACATTGAGGCGGTTTATTTTTCTACCGATATACCGGTGGATATGGCAGTTGCAATAGTAGTCTGTGTCATGTTCCGGTTCGATTTCCGGATTATAGATGCGAGATAATTGCTGGACGTTCTGTAGCAGAAACTGCATCTCATGCTCATCCCGAGCACGGAAATTGCCGGCTTCGATGACTGCATTCGTGTGCAGTGCAGGTGGGATCCTGTCTGCGGTTGTGGCTGAATAAGAGGGGGGAAGGTCTGCTGGCATTTTATTTTCTGAGGACTGCATGGTCCCTGTCGATTAGGAACTGATGATGGTTCTTTGCGATGTTCAGCTCGCATGCAGGAATCGAGAGAAAATAAGCACGCGATAATGCGGGGCGCATGAAGAGCCACGAGGGAATTATTAGCGGAGGGGCGACAAACACGGGTACATCGGCCACGTTTTCCCCCCGCTCAGCCACAACAGCTGATTGAAAGCTTGTCATGATGAATGGCCGTGATTACGAAACGAGTACATTTACCCGCACTTCTATCCATGGACACTATGGACACAACGCAGAATGTTGTAAATGAAGCCGGATCTCTTGGCGTTTCTCGGGTTCCTTACACAACCGTTCCAGTGCATCCATAGAGCGGGGGTGATGATCCACTTGTCCGTTAACTACGGCCAGTCGGGCTAGGCCTTGTTTTCAAAGGACAACATTAGAAAGCAGTCGACAGACTGATAACTCGGTGGCGATTGCAGATCAATTTACGTGGGGCCGCACCGGTGCCGTTTCGATTATTTTGAAGATTGAAAATAACATTCATTCAAAACAATAGGATGAAAGTCGATTATCTATAAAATTTCTGTAAATTTCTCTGCTAAATGAAGGGGATTCATCCGAGATGACTTCCAGGTCACCACTCTCAGCCCGTTCTCAGCCCGTTCTCAGCCCTCTCTCATCGCGTTCTCCAGACTTCTCACCCATATCACCCACACTCACCCTCGATCACTTTCTGTCGCCATTTTAGAAGCAAAGGGGTCTTGAGGGCGCTCTGAGAATTGACCATGCAGAACTTGTGGCTCAAGTACGGCTGAGCGGACGGGAAGCCTTGTTCTCCCACACTCTATGGCCGTGTGTACTACAATGGTCATTGAATAGGATGACGTAGGGCGAGGAATGACCAAATGCCAGCATAATTGGTCATCATTGAACTCTTTCCACTTGGTAAATCCAGCCGCGGTTTTCGCGTGGGGAATTTCGTTCCAATGCGAGGTATTTTGAAACTCAAAGTCTTCGACTTATGCATATTAGTCAAAGAATAATCCACACATGTCACTGCAATCGGTAAAGCCCCCTGTAGATATTCACCTGTGTACTATGGAATCCCAGCAGTATGTTTTATAAAAATGTAAGAATGTCATATCTTGCATAAAAATGATAGAGCAGGTCTAATCGAAAAGAAGAAAGGAAGGAGGATTCGTTGTGAACAGTAAACTAATGAATATGAGCTCAGGACAACCATTTTATACTGACTTGCTACCTGAGTCTTCTTTGGATTCAGGACATAACTCTTTCATTCACTACAGCCTAGCACTTAACACTATGAGTCAAAACGCGCCCCTCACCATAGGTCAAGGCACAATAACAATAGCATAATGCGTTCGTCTCGCTAGCTCATGCCACACAAATAGGCTCGTATAACTGCGGAATAGTCACATGCGTGGCATGTATTGTCAATTTTGGCCGCCGGGGGAGAATTACGTACGGAGGAAGTTGTGGCTTGCTGGTTTGTTTGCTGGTTTTGTCACTGTGTTGAAACCGAAGATTGGCAATGGGAAGCAGGTTACTCCGGTCCGGCGTTTCTGCACGTGAGTCCAGTGTATATAAAGCTCCACTGCTGCAGCTTCCAAAGCGAGACTTAGCATCCTCCCCCATTATATACTCAATGTCAGGTATTCTGTTATATTATTCTTTATAATACTCTTAAAGTCACTTCTGGCATTATAGAGAGGGTCTTTTCCTCATTCCGCTTGCCGAGCCAGCATTACCTACTGTGTATTTCTACTATATACTACGTGCGTTTACAGAGGCTCTGCAGCGAGATGAAGGCCTAGCACCCACGGAGACAGCGGGCTAAGTATAAATATCTCCTTTCCAATCACTCTCTTTTTCCTTCTTCTACTTCCGTTCTTCTCTCTTGTATTTTCTTTTTCACGTTACTTTATCTTACCACTTGGTGGGAGTCCCTATCTTACTTTACCTACTGTGAAAGCCTTTTATCATCTCTCAGTTACCTCGCCTCTATCCCTCTCTCTCTGCTTTGCCAAATACCTTTTATCTCCCCTCCTTGACCCAAGGAGATATCCTACCGCTACTCATTCCTCTCTTATCCTTATATGAGCAGTAGCCTGAAGCTCACCACTCCCCCATTACCAGCCCTGTGAGTTGAAAAGGTCTACAAGTCTCTCTGAATCATCAATCACTAAACCTGTCGAACAGGAAGGCTTCGAAATGAAGGCACCAACAGAAATATTGGATCAGGTAAGGCATTGCAAATGCTAGAGGCATCTACAGAACAGTGTTGACCATTTCTAACAGATCTGTTTTTGGGCCTGGATCAGAGGGCACCAGCATTCTGCACGCAGCCTGGGAGATGATTGGCAAAGGGGCTGGGCTATGGCAGAGAGCCGAAGGGACTTGGCGAGCTTGCGTCTCGTGAACAAAGCATTCCACGCGAGCGCCACACCGATTCTCTTCCGGCATTTCGATGCCAAGTCGAAGACCACAAAATCAGGCAAGAAGTCACGTTTGGAGTGTCTTGCTCAGCTTTCAAGGAACCAAGAGTGTTCTCGGCACGTGCGCCATGTCGACTTTGGCTTCGATCATTTCAGTAATCCTGCAAGTACCAGATATGTGGAAGAGCTCCAGGAAAAGCTGCTCTTTATTTTACAAGGTCTTCCCAGGATCAAGGCTCTGGGCTTCCATGAACCGAACAGCTACATGCGGCGAGAAATGGGGGTGGATTACATGAAGATCGTGGCCGAGGCCCTACGGCGGGTGTTACTACCGAGCCTGGAACAGCTCGTGGTCAAATTTCCCATTACCTATGATTTTGGACTGTTTGAGCCAGAAGCATTCGATGTCTCGCATGTTCCAATTGAGAAAATTCTACTTGGTCTTCAGGAGCTTCAGCTATACGTCTGTCATTTGACAGATAAGGGTGACCGAGAAAACTCAGTAATACCCTTTTCAAGTTCAAGTGCCACTCTTTCAAATCGAACTCATGCTCTCCAATTGTTCAGACTACTAGAGAATGTGTCAAGTCTGCAAATCTTGGTAATCAAAAGTGCGAACATTTTGGACATGGACGACGTTGAATGGCCAAGCTCTATGAGGCTCCGGCAACTCACCCTCGAGGGAATTTCTGTTTCGTCTTATGACCTTCTCAATGTGCTCGCCCAATCCGCCAATACTCTGGAAGAGATTGATTTCTGTCTGGTCCATTTGAAAACTGGCTCCTGGGTCCACGTGCTTTTTGAAATGCGCAATATTCCCCACTTGATCGACATCGTGGTTCGGCAATGCGGATATTCCGCGACTGGACTAAGCTCATACATGGCATTCCCATTCATTCCAGGGCGGGCAGAGCAGTACACGTTCAAGGGCATCGAGTCATTGAATGCTTTTGATAATCCTGCTCTGGAATACCTGTTTTTGACGGTGAACGGAAACAGGACCGCTGCGGGATATCCGGAATTTCCAGAGTCAAAATTTGAAGGAATCAACACGATGCCTTGGAAGTCAATTATTGAGCACTCCCAGGAGATCGGGAGATTCGCAGAGGAACTGATTCCGTATTTACCGGAGGAGCCTGAGGACGAACTGGATGAGGATGGAAATGATGATGACGGTTTTTGGGAGAATATCTGGGCGTGAAGACCCGGAATGTTGGTGTTATGACGACGCTAGGATGTACTTGTGATGATCGCCTGTATGACTGACTCCTTGACTCGAACGTATCTAATACTCAATTCAATTTGCTTTACGATTATTTAGAGATTGTATCTGGCTCACTACAGTGGGTATTTCCAGTGTCTAGCGTGATATGGTCGTATGGAAGGGATCAGGTTCACTTTGACCAAGGGTTACTTCGATTTCATGAAACGGTAAGTTATTTAGAAATGTGTCATATCCATTCATGGAGAGGAAAAGGAAAACGCAGCCCGGATCCTCCGCCCACACTCGGCTTTCAAAGCATTATACTCATCACTAGTACGCATAACCGCATCTCGGTTCTCAATAGCCCTCCGAAGTAGATAGGCCAAACATTCGCCCATAGTACCCCACGTCGAGCACTTGTACACCTCAGGCGTGCCATCAAGCCCCTTAAGCTGAAGCAGCGAGAAGCTGACTTCGTCCGACATCCCGTGTAGTTGAGCAAATCCAACAGGGACAGTAGGTAATCCTGCAGCGGTGCGCTGTTTATGAAGTTGGTGAGCATCCACAACACTCGCTTTATTGTGGCTGGCCAAAAACAGGTTCACGGATGGGAAGGTAGTCTCAGTGCCGAACTTTCCAAAGGTTTGTTTGAGAACTCCCTGGGCGATTCCATTGTAGGCGTCATCGGTGTCTTGTTTCGTGTCGTGGATCAGCGAACGTTCGTCAGAGGCGAGGTAAGCACCACGGACTAGTTTCAGTCCGAGTGTGAATCCTTCTTGTTGTGCCGCTGCCATGTGTTTTTCGAGTGTGGCTGGCGTGCTCTTAAGGTAGGCTTGGTAAGTGAAGTAGATCAGGGCGTATCCGTCGTGGTTATATTTCCGCATCAAGTCGAGGGTGGTTCGGAGCATTCCTGATAGGAAGTGGTGGGACTCGGCATCGACGAGAATACGGACGTTGCGGTCTTTACATCGCCTGCAGATTTCGTCTAGGGCGTTGAGCATCTGGGTTGGTGGTAATTCGCCTTTGGAGAAGGCTTCAGTAACGATGGGACCGGCTCCGGTCAATCTTGACAGAAATATCAGTTATTATATGCACTTACCGTTAATGAACATGAGCTAACTTACTTCATAGCCAAATAATCACCATCGCTGAGCTGTTTGATTGTCTCAAGAGTTCCCTTTTGCCATGCTTCGATGTTCGCACAGTGAGCAACCCGTGGGTGTAGAGGGTCATCGTTCTTTTCCGCGTCCAGCGCGGCAATACCCAGCCCCTGCTGGGTGTTGGTACGGTGATCAAATACAGTCTCCTTAGCATAAGTCATAATCACACCGCGGAAACCCATATCCTTCAGCTCACGGATCGTGGATCTTGTTTCGACATCAGTCTCGCCCGCACAGAACTGCTCGTAGAATGTTTTTTTCAATATTCCATGCAAAATGGGATTACGGTCCACGTTCGTTAGCCAGCCTCTGTTTGGCTTGGTGAGTATTGACATAAGCCAAAGAGAAGGACCGAGTAGAAGGGGCTTGGAGGATATGGTAGAAACCAGCAATGATCGGAGAAGCACTTTGGTGGGCAGAGCCGAGAGGGGAGGCAGCGGGGCAGTTGTATGGGTTCTGCTCTTCGCAGCCATTTGCAAGGTAGATGAGAAGCGCTGCTGCTTAGACCTCATTGAGGTGATTGGTTGGCGGATACTGCATCGTGCAACAAGTAACTCGCTAGCCCGGGGACCAGGAGACTTTCCAACGGACCATAGAAGCACGGTTGACATTGTTCAAGGTAGTCAATCAAAATCGACTTCTTTTTTAGTATGGTTCTCAGAGCACGAGCAACCAGGTTATTTATCGTTCATCGTGCTACCCCACCTGTGCTTGTCCACCCCGCGATATCCTCCAGATTTACTTTCAGAAACCCAGTATCGGGCCCTTGTCGGGTGCTCGTCCGACAAGGTTATCGCAACCAGAGCCATTGCGAGGGGCTGTTATGGGACAGATATGTCGTGTTACGTCCATGGCTGAATCTGACGGGTTCATTTACCAATTCGGAAAAGAATACCTTGGTCATGTGGCCAGAAGAAGCATGGTCGGGAGGGCGTCCGTACCATCAGCTTGTCCGGGGTCGGATGGTCTACCGTCTACCTGTAGATAGGGTTCGCATATCACGCGGGGAATGGCAGCAGCACAAGATTAGAATGACAGAGGACATATAAGACTGTGATGTAAACCTTTAGCAAATAGTACTATGTGGGTGTGGGTCGCTTTCTCGTTCATTATCTCCCTTGTTGACGAGAGTGTTTAAACGAGCATAATTGTTCAGCCTGCTCTAGGCGCTAAATAAAAAACCCACTAGTTGTTATCAACATTTTGCTAGACTCTCGGTCGCTTGGTTTGTCAAGAACGTCCATCTAGAGCCAGATTGTGTCTAACTCGGGTTAGGGGCGAATGACTATACCCGATGTCGGGAATCGACTCCCGTTACTGCCTGGGACGCTATCGAATCCCGATGACTGTCAGGTGACCGGGCATGATTCTACTGTCTGATTCCATGGCGTTACGTAATAAGAACTAAATTTTTTAGTTTCGACTTAATGCACGGTTCAGGCAGCCAGGCACCGATCGCCCCTCCTTGATAACATGATAAGTCAGCGGGGCAGTTCTCGCTCGGTCTTTCTTGATAATCCATGCGGTTCGGTATCTTTCTGCTTCGGATCAGCTCATAGTACGGTCCAATTGTCCCACCCCATTCGTCATATCTTTGATCCCGATGGGCCGATATGTGTAAGCGCCGGAGGCCGGAATATTAATACCCCCATCGCGCCCCTTGAAGCGTTCCCTTATCTCTGTAAACTTAAACTTCTTTCCTCCCCGTACATTCAAATCTTTCCCATCTTCTCTTTCCAGTTCAAATACACACATTCAAAATGTCTCTCAAGGCCGGTGACAACTTCCCCTCGGGCGTCGTCTTCTCGTATGTTCTCCCTGCAGTTTTTCACAACTTCCGCTCCCCTCCATCCCTCCATAATCCCTCCCGGGTCAATTGCCGAGACTAACCAATTGCCACAGCTACATCCCCTGGGCTGAGGAGAGCGCCGAGTTCAAGGTCTGCGGTAACCCCATCAACTTCAACGTCGACAAGGAGTGGGCCAACAAGAAGGTTGTCCTCTTCGCTCTGCCCGGTTCGTCACCGCTTCTTTCCCCGTGCTATGATGTGTCTTTTTTTCTCGCTCCCCCAAGGTTCTCTCCGCTGACCGCCACTCTCTACAGGTGCTTTCACTCCCGTCTGCTCCGCCAACCACGTCCCCGAGTACCTCGCCAAGCTCCCTGAGCTCCGCGCCAAGGGTGTCGATGCCGTTGCCGTCCTTGCCTACAACGATGCCTACGTTATGAGCGCTTGGGGCAAGGCCAACGGTGTTACCGGTGATGACATTGTACGTTCACAAATCCACTCAATTCCCTATCACCGATTCTCGACTAACGTTCTTCTTCCAGCTCTTCCTCTCCGACCCCGAGGCCCGTTTCTCCAAGTCCATCGGCTGGGCCGACGCTGAGGGCCGTACCTACCGTTACGCCATCATCATTGACAACGGCAAGGTCACCTACGCCGCCAAGGAGGCTGCCAAGAACGTCCTCGAGGTTACCTCCGCCGACTACATCCTCAAGCAGCTGTAAGCTTGCTATGACCGTTTAGAAATGGGTTCAACTTAGACCAGCGCATGATTACGGGCTAGTGGGGTCCTCCAACTTCTAAATCGGCCTGTCTGTTCTTGAAGAACGATCGGTTGGTATTTGAGTCGTTGGTCGGGGCCCTCTTTTAGATTGCCCGCTCCTTTTTTTAGCTTGCTCTTGTGTCGACATAGAGGAATACATCCTAATGATGCTATGACATTCTTTTCCTTTCCACTGTTACGTGTCTTCGTAGTCGTAATCCGGAATCCTATGAACGACCCAAATCTAGAAATAACTACTTACAAGCTAAGCTTTCGTGGTGGCGCATTGTTTCGAGCCCAGCAAAGCCTGGACCCCTTGATTGGTGCGGGGCTTTTCACACGAGGTCTGTCCGCAAGGCCAGTGCCCGCTCATTCTACCATCTGATCCGGGGAGGGGATCACTGGGGCTAGTGGGGGATCGGCACGTAAGCACTTTTTCGGGGATTGAGATTCGAGCAGAGATGATTATCGCTTCGCTGCATTGTGGAGCCTGACTAGGTTTCAGTATGGGGAAGCTTAGTGGACGGGAGGGGTGAAAGTCCACACAAAGTTCTTCTCTATTCAGTACAATGATTATGCACGAGTATGTACAGTTCAGCGCCATCTTCCCTTGCTCTCCTTTTGTAAATAAGGTAGCCTTCCCATAAAGTAGATATTGGTAGATGACAGTTTCCCAGAGCGAAGATCTCCTCAACACCCCATCCATAGCTGTACTTCTCGAGTCGCCAGGACTTCGCACCACTCATTTATACCGATTTCAGTGAAAACGTGGTGTTTGGGGCAGTCAGTAACCTTTCTAACCTGAATGACACATTCCTCAAGGTGACCTTAATATTGTTCCTCCCGGGCTTTCGTGCCTCCCTGCCAAGGCCTAATACTTGCTGGAAGTTTCAAACATTTTCTCTTTAACTTCCCTGATGCCATGCCTTTTGTTTGGAGCAACCTCGAAGACGCTTTTCTCAACGTACCTCAACATAAAGTCCACCGCATCCCCTTCTCGGTGATCTCGATCGCGTGCTTGATCAATGAGCCTCGTATGCCATAACTTGATCATCGGATGTATTTTCAGAGGCGAAAATATTAATTCGTGTACAAAAAACCGATCGTACCCATTCGAAACATGATGTGCGAGCCTCGCAGCTTGGTACCGAATGACCGCTTGGGAATCATCCTCTAAATATGCAAAGACAACACTGGTCACACACCTAGGGACCAAACACCACTTTTTACACGCTTGTCTGAAGCTAAAGGATGGATTCGGGCGCCAGGTAGGTCCCTTTTGAATGATGACCAACAATTTGTTTGTCTGTAATTAACCGGTCGTTGGAATCTTTTGCTATCCCGCCGTCCTGCCTACGATGCCGGCTCGCTACATGGGACAAGCTGAAACCGCTTAGCTTCCAAATATTGCGTGTTTTCCCAAGCCATGTCTCTTGAAATATTAGGGTCTTTTTGGGATTGAGGCCCACTTGGTAACTGACCTCGTCCTCGATATTGGACGCTTCAAAGTTAGGTCAGACGGCTATCATTTGGTCAGTTCCTCTTCCATAAAGAGTTTGGCCAACTGTTCAGGTGACATTTGCTCTCCCGGTTTCCGTCGTCTCACCAGTTGTCACAAAGTCGTCACTGCTGTCGTTTGAAATTAGGTCATGCATATCTAGTTGGCTGCCGACTTGCCTGTATTCTGTTCTTTAGATATACACATAACCAACATTGAGTCCTTACCCCCGATTCTGAATCCTGAATTTTGACGAACGTTGTTGACAGTTATTAATTCTTTATGGATCAAAATGGATACACAAAGCCAGATCAGACGCTATGCGATTGTCAAGCACCTCTATCAAAAATTCGGGAATTCTATGCCCTGGTTCTTCTCCTCTGGTGATCTCCAAGGCCTCGGGATTCAAGTCCTTCACCCTGACATCTCGGATGATGGTGCTTTACAATTTGACCCGTGTTTCTTTCGTCCTTACCCCGAAAGAGTCCTCCAAAAGTACCCACTAGACATTGTGCAGATGGCTGCTGATTATCCCCCCCAGACCATTCCCCCGCTGACCGCCCGCCCCGACGTCACTTCCATGATACAAATGGAAGAGGAAACAGGAATAAAGAATGAGGCTGCGAGGGCCACTTACAAGGCAGCTAAGAAGCTTTACGGGCCAGACGAGTGGGAAGACCATGCTAGACAAACACATCGATATATCGACGCCCATCTGGAGTGTGCTCGAATCGGACTACCTGAAGGCTATTCTCTCTTGTCTCTTGGATCTATATATTGTTTTCGGCAAGTGTGCCCTTTTCTTTCAACCCCTGTCTATTTAAGGTCTTAAGTGTTAATAGGACACAAAGAACGATTGGTGATCCTCCAAAAATTCAGGGAGGTAATCCTGAACGGCTTTCTTGGCGTATCCACGACACCTTCGAGGATTGTGATGAGAGCCTACCTAACCCACATGCAATTATAACCCTCACCTCAGATGTTCCAGCAAACAATGCCAAGCACTGCCTTACTCTACATGAAATGCAAGCTATCCTGGGCATCATGGTTGTCCGGACATCCCATAGACCATTCTGTAGCCACCCCCTACATCCGGTTAGTAATGAGTATTTAACTTCATCACATCCAAGGCTCTACTGATAGATATCCTTTCTGTAGCTCTTGGTTCTTTCTTACGCAGGAGAAAAGCACGGAAGAATAATTCAGGCCTCTTTACATGGACAGCATTTGGTTCTGCAATGTTCCCCACTATGGAGCTTCGCAGATGACAAAAAAGCACCGGTTGAACTTTTCTTGCGCTATATGATAAGCCAGCTAGTCGAAGTGGCTCGATGGGAGAAGCCAAATCCTGCAGCTCATTCCCTGGTGGACCCTATTGCGTCTATGCAGTTGAAGTAGCTATCGGAACTTCTTCGTCTTTCCACCTTGGGGCGACTAGCTACTTCTGCTTGGCTTTGGGTGAGTGAGAGAATTTTGATTACCTTTGCTGGTTAAAATTGTGGCATAGCTACCCAGAATATAAGCCTGTGTTTGCTTCACTTACTGTATATATAATTAATGCTAACCTTTCGACATGTATTGTCATACTTGATACTTGTGCCTCGTTAACAACGCATCTGCAGTCGTCGGTTTTCTCGAGGGACACCTTCATCCACGCATCGCTTCAAAAAACTACAAGTACAATATACATGGCTTCAGTCGTATTCTCCCCCTTGTTTAACTGAATTCAAATTCATGTTCGCCAACCACGTGGATGTGGATCACATGCCCAGGTGATGGATCGCTAGGCGTGCTGAGCTTTTTGGAAAGGCGCTTCAAGCTGCTCAAATCACCGATTCGGTCGCTCAATTTCAGCTTTGAAGGCGACTCGATTGTTTTGGCAAGACATTTGCTCCTGGAACAGCTCCAGAATATGCGCTGTGTTGAGAATCTCCGCTTGTAGCTCAGTACTGGCTTGGTATAATCCTGGCTTTTTTCCAAGCTCTGGTCAAGACTTTGGCTGCATTGGGCTTAGAGGCTTATCTGAAGCTCCGTGATCTGACTAGTGCAACTGGCACTTAAAGGCACCGTATTCTCAGCCACAGCCCGCTCGATTTGCTCTCCAGTATCCGGGCTGAAATCTGAGTCAGTCGGGTCGGATGTTTCCTCTTGGATGCGAATTTGGGCGCACTGATCCGCGATGAAGGCATATATGCGGAGCCGGACCCCCTGATGAGTATTTTGAGCAGGTAGACCTGAAGGCGATTTTATTTAAGGAGCTCTAGCCCAGGCCTGAGGTCGAGCAGCATGTGGTGATTAGGTACTCGGCCTCAAATGGGTGGGTATCACTCTTTAATCACTTTCACATTCAGCGTATCCTCAAGTGTAGCGTATATAAGTAGGTACGTGGGTATGTACTCAATAATCAATAACATTACTCTCTGAATGTTGAGTACTGTGCTACTTCGAATGCGGTTAGTGAGGTGTTCAACTAATTCTGTGGTGCTTAATTAAGAAGCTCCTATCGTTTATTCTTCTTCCGGAAATGGGAAAAGTCAGCGCGGCCGGCACATCCGCCAGTCTTCGATCCAGCCATCCGAGACTGAGACTCATCCTTTTGACTGGGATCTGCGGCGGCGTACCGCACGAGAACAAAAGAAGAGCTTTTCCTCGGCGACATAGTCCTGAGTAAGGGCGTCAGGCAATACGATCTTGGCAGGTAATGCCACGCTGAATTCGTGGTGAAAGAGACCGTGGAAGATAGCCTTGGTAGAGCCCCCAAGCACATACGCAACTTGCTTGCTATATGCGAGACAAATCTGAGCCGTGGCAGATTAGAGCGGAGTGCTGCCATTCACCTCCAGAAAATCCAAAAGGGCCCCTCTTGGAGGTGGGACAGAGACCAATACCAGTATCCAGGAGCAGCCGAAAATAAGCTCTTCCGGACAGGCTACAGGCACAAACACCATGTCTTTTCCCAATGTCTCCACGCGAAAAGCCACGAGAATTATGTGTCTGTTTGCAAGGAATCCCGGGCTCAAGTTGTGAGGATCCCAAATGCGACAATAACCTTCCGATACCGCGGAAGTGTCTCGAGTTCAAGAGAAGACTAGAGCAAGAAGTACGTAGCCAGGAAGCCCAAGCCCTTTCAATATTTGTTGGGCGTATAGGGTCAGGGGATAGGGTAGTGAAGTCTGGCGAGGACCGTGACAGGATTGCCAAGAGTCACGGTGTCATTGCCTTTGAGATGGAAGGTGCAGGTATATGGGACGAGTTACCCTGCATTGTGGTCAAGGCTGTCTGTGAATACGCGAATTGCCACAAGAACAAGGTTTGGCAAGACTTTGGCCGCCGCGACGGCAGCATCTGTCACAAAGGCGCTCCTGGAACGATATGATCGGACTGACAATATATCGAAAGCCTAAGCGCCTGGCTTCCAAGGTTACCCCTGTCGTTGGGAACGACACGGTCTCACTTGAGGGACCTTTTGAAGAGTGGGAACGTAATGAGCTTGACCGGAAACTTCGTAGGTATAGCATGACTTACATTGATGAAGGCCGAACTCATACTGACGTCCTAGCGGAGTGGCGGAACCAAAATCATGAGTTTAGATGTGTGACAGCATCTCATCATATCCCTCCAAGTCATTCAACTTCTCCAGCTTCAATCCATACGAGTTGCTGGCAAAATTCCCGGTTCCGTCATGGTGAGACCAGACTGTTTGATAACGAACTGATATCTGCAGAATTTATATCAAATGACTTCAAACATTCGCATTTGTAAAGAGCTATAGATAACTAACAGTTCGGAAGTCGGAGGGCTTTTTTGTATAAGCTTGATAAGCATGTATTCGGAGCTCCGAATCTCTTATGTGATTGGTTCACCCCTGACCCACCGATTCCTTTCCCTTCCGCTCTTGTCATCCTCAGCTCTATTTTGTGGCCTCCGACTCGAAAGACCGACATAGGCGACCGGGAATGCAGCTTCCCATCTGGCTCTAATGCTACTTGACTATATAACTAAATGCAATGGAGCAATCCAAATCCTGAGTCGCCCAATGGTGCATCGGTTTTTCGCCTTCACTTTTTTGATATTGAAATATTTCGCATTCTCAGCACGACTCCCTTTGGGGACGCTGATATTGTAGTCTCTTAAGGCGATCAGCCAATTGATGGGTCGTGACCCGGAAAGCTAGCATCGGGCTTAGCTCACCCAGGGTGAAAGACAGTATTCAAATCATCATGACGTCAGAACTTCAAGGCGGACGACGAGGCAAGAATTACGAAACCGAAAGCATTAAATGTCGAATGAACAGGGAAAAAGCAACAGAGCTTAACACAAATTCAATACCCAGGTATTCATCGTACAAGAAACCAGGTAGACAACTTGTTCAAATCACCACAAGCACAAAAACAAACCACGCCTCAAGATGTCCGCTTGTGCAAAAAGCTCAGAGAATGAAAACAGCTCCATCGCAGGTGGGGATCGCACGACAAAGAGCAAAGTGCTTGAGACAGGGGCTGGTCTAGTCCAGGACTTTACACCCGTCAAGCAAATCTGCGCCCATCTCAACGCATTCCATGTCTACGCCAACGACCGAACTCGATGCGTGGAAGCCAATCATTACTGCACGCATTTAACCGAAGGTATGAGCATGATTACTTTTTCTATTGTAGAAGAAAAGCCTTGCTAAATCAAATCCAGATGTCCGCCAGTGCTTGATCTATGACTCTCCAGATGCCAAAGCTCGCCTGATCGGCGTCGAGTACATGGTCTCACCACGCGTCTTCAAAACCCTTCCAGCTGAAGAGCGCAAATTGTGGCATACTCACGAGTTCGAAGTGAAAAGCGGCATGCTCATCATGCCGGCACCGGCATCTATGCCCACTGCAGCATGGGAGGCGGCGGAGACGGCGGAAATGGAGGATGTTGCGCCGATTTATGGAAAGACATACCATTTCTGGCAGGTTGACCGTGGAGACGTGGTGCCTATGGGACCACCGCAATTGATGGGGAGTTTCGGGTCGGAAGATGACGTGAAAAAGGCGCGTCCAGGTGGACTTGACGAATTGCTCCGGGAACGGGATGAGCGGTTTGGGGTGGATTATAAGGCGAAGGCGAAGAAGCGGGAGGGTATTGCGGCTGTGGAGAAGCATCCAGGTATGTTGCGTATTTCAGTATCCTTGCGTTGAGATGTTGAACTAACTGGATGGCTGGGTAGATGCAGACACAATGTGGAACAAGTCTGAGTAAATAGGACTTCAGCCCCGTCCGTTCAATGAAGGCCATATATTCAAAGACAAGGGGCGGGTATGGAATGCGGGGATGAGTGATAAATGAATATTGATGTATTATCTGATATGTCCGAATGAAAATGGGGTGTCTCCCTACTGCAACAACTCAAAAGACTAGTCTAAAAACCAGATCGCCAATGTAAGAGCGTTGTTTGCGTTCATCTTGGTCGAACAAAAGAATCAATCTCCAGAAGAGTTGGAGACGATTTCATTATAGAAAGCCCATATTTACCTCCAATAAATCTCTAATGCTCTTACTAATCTGCGGCAAAGTAACCCCATCCCCAGCACCACCGTCAACCCCTGGCTTCGTAACCGTCAGCAACAGCGCTGCACTATATTCCTCCAACAGTTCACTGCTCATATCAGCACGCGAAATATCATCAAGCACCGTCTCCAACCGGGTCAGCATATGTAGACTGACCCGGGCCAGGATCTCGAGTTGCAAGTTCTGGTGTTTTTCGAGCTTGAATCCACACAGATGGGGGCCAGAGAGTGGAGGGAGAAGCCGCTAGCATGTAGGATCACTAGTATGGAGGGAGGTGTGGATGTGTGAGATGACGACTTCGTGTGTTCGTAAAAGTGAGGCGTAGCATGATAGCACGGAGACAATGGTTGGGACGTCGAGGCTGATGAGGTTTCTTTGCGGAATAACGACAGAGGGCCAGGAAGAGGCGATGTGATGGGTGGAGAAACATCGCAAGGTAGCTGGGAAATACTTGATGGGAAAGAATTGTTGCCTAATTCAGATGTGTTGAAAGGGTTGTTGAGGTCGAAGGAGGAGGTGCTAGATGGTAGGGGCGTTGCACTCTGAGTCTGGTCAGTTGAAGAAAGGTGCACAGCATCTTGCAGAATATCGACGAATCGCTCTGGTTGTTCGAGGAGGCGACCGACATTGAAATTTCTCATTGAGGCTGATGATGATATCGAAGGGTCAAAATGGTCTTCGACAGGGCCTCCGGCAGGTCGCACACACGTTTGAAATCTTGAAGGCATATTGGCACTGAAATCTGCAGGCTTTGTAGCAATCCCTGGCGCTGAGCACTAAATGACGATGACGAAGTAATTGGATATTTTGAGGAATAATCCCACAGTAAGGTCCCTCTAGGATTCCCAGTCTTCTGACTATTTGACCCTCCGGCCCTAGCCAGACTCTGATTAGAAACGTTTGGCAGATCGCCATTCTTGGGAGAGAACAGGTCGAATATTCCCAGTGAGTCAGTACAGGAACATGCCCAAGGACGACAGGTCTGTGGATTCTAAGCTCAACGACGTATTATCTGGTTGGTATTCGGGACACTGAGACTGGCTCCAAGCTAAGTCTATCATTGGATTTCCTTGCAGATCCAATATCACTGCTGCAGGTGGTAGTGCTGGACCGATTCGATTGGTACCTTCTTGGATCATCAATTTATCCTGACCCTTGCGCCTAGAGCTAGAGGAAATGGTTTGACGTGGATAATCGCACAACCTCGGAAGCCAAGTACGAGGGAGGGACTTGTAATATATTCAACACATGTCTTTCAGACATTGCTTACACGTGCTTGTGTCACCATTTACACTCTTGCATCGCAGCTTTGAATGTCAATGTAAAGATAGATTATAAGAGGAATGAAGATGGTGTGTTACACCTTGTGCCCACGATAGCGGTTACAAGCATAGCGCCAATTTGGTCATCCATAGGAATTGTCCCGATAGCACGATGCCCTTTCACTACTTCAACAGATCTCCGGTTAATTAAATGTAAGTATACTGATATGAACCCGCAAGCCCCTGAGCATATTTTAGTTTCCACGCACCGACAAGAGGAATAGCTGGAGAACAATAAACAATAGTCGATACGAGAGGTAGAAAAAAAGGGAGGGGAAGTCAAGCCATTGACAGGGGTGCGCATTGGTCACACCATAACAAAGGACTACATAGGAAATCAGGTAATGTTATATCCAATTCGTTCTGCGAATATGGATTATTGTTTTATGAATCCTTGAAATAAGTTACTATCCGAGTGCTAAAATTTCCAAGAGGCTTGTCAATCGATGTCCATCGAGCCATAGGCGAAGCCTACGTCTTTAAGCATCTCCTAAGAGCCCAGGGGATAGATAGAGGCAGTGCGAGGTAGGGGAAAAGACCAAACGCAAGCTTGAAGAAGAAGACGTGGCTGCAATACTCGTCCCTGAACAAAGGCTTTATGTACATGAATTCTGCTTAACGATATCCGACGCCGCTGTCTCCCCCTCTACATTGGGTATTGACAAGAGAGATATTCGTCCATTAATATGGCCAAGAGCAAGGATATTGCCTTCCCTTGCCAAGCAGCTTACTCGGTATCCCAAAGGAAGCCAGAGTATCCTTTGACCTTGAAGACATATCCATTGGCGATCTTGTATTGATACATTGACATGATTTTCAGACCAAGCCAAATCAAAATGGCCCTTGAGAGTCTGTCGCAGCTCGCCGGTGTTGAGATCCCAGAGCCTACTAGTGTGTTCGGTGGACTCGGAGACCAGCAGCCGGCCATTTGGTGAGAAATTAACAGACTGAACCGAACCAGAATGGCCCTCGAGATTATGGCGCAGCTCGCCTGTGCTAGCATCCCAGAGCTTGGTAGTACGGTCGCGAGAACTAGATGCTAGTAGCTTACCATCCTTAGGCGAGAAAGCAATAAAATCAACTACCTCAGAATGGCCCTGAAGAGTATGTCGTAGCTCCCCTGTGCTAGCATTCCAGAGCTAAACAGTGAGGTCCCCAGAGCCAGATGCTAGTAGCCGGCCATTTGGTGAGAATTTGACGGTCTGAACCCAATTAGAATGGCCCTTGAGACTATGGCGTAGCTCGCCTGTGATAGCATTCCAGAGCTTAATAGTGTAGTCGACAGAGCCAGATGCTAGCAACCAACCATCTTTAGGCGAGAAATCAATAGGCATAACCCAGTCAGCATGGTCAGCAAAAGTCTGGAGTAGCTCGCCTGTGCTAGCGTCCCAGGTTTTGATCATACAATCATAAGAGCTAGATGCTAGAAGTCCATCTGGTGAGAAAATCACAGACCCAACTAAATTGGAATGGCCCTCCAAAGTCTGGCGTGATTGGCCTGTTTTTGGATCCCAGAGCTTTATAGCGTCGTCGCTACAGCCAGATGCTAACAGCAGACCATCTGGTGAGAAGTTGATAGACTTTACCCCCTCAGAATGGCCTTCAAGAGTCTGATGTAGCTCGCCTGTTATAGGATCCCAAAGCTTGATAGTATGATCACCAGAGCCGGACACCAGCAGCCAACCATTCGGTGAGAAAGCAACAGAACTAACCCAGCTGGAATGGCCCTCGAGAGTCTGACGTAGCTCGCCTGTTGTAGGATCCCATATCTTGATAGTTTGGTCATCAGAGCCAGATGCCAGCAGTCGGCCATCTAGTGAGAAAGTGACAGATCGAACCTCATCAAGATGCCCTTCAAGAGTCTGACGTAGCTCGCCTATTGTAGGATCCCAAAGCTCGATAGTATGGTCATTACAGCCAGATGCTAGCAGCCGACCATCTGGTGAGAAGTTAATAGACGTGACCTCATAAGAATGGCTTCGAAGAGTCTGACGTAGCTCGCCTGTTGTAGTATCTCAAAGCTTGATAGTATAGTCGTCAGAGCCAGATGCTAGCAATCGACCATCTGTTGAGAAGTTGATAGACGTAACCCCATCAGAATGGTCCTCAAGGGTCTGACGTAGCTCGCCTGTTGTAGGATCCCATATCTTGATAGTATGGTCGTCAGAGCCAGATGCTAGCAGTCGACCATCTGGTGAGAAGCTGATAGACGTAACCCCATCAGAATGGTCCTCAAGGGTCTGACGTAGCTTGCCTGTTGTAGGATCCCATATCTTGATGGTATGGTCTTCAGAGCCGGATACCAGCAGCCAACCATTCGGTGAGAAAGCAACAGAATTAACCCAGCTGGAATGGCCCTCGAGAGTCTGTAGTTCTGCGCTCCATTCTTCTTCCACGTATGGTACTCGGTGCCAGTTTGATAGATTATCTTCAAAAAGTTTTCTAATAACTGAGTTCCTTGGGCAAAACATCAGTCCCGAAGAATAAAGCTGAAGTGGAGCAATATCCGCCATCTGTCTGTTCTTAAGGATAAATCGTCTAGCATCGTGGAGGAATGCCAGTATTTCGCCTTCCTCACTGTTCTTAAATCCTTAGAATGCCAGGTACATTCCGCTTCTGGAGGGGAGTACTTACTTGAATAGATGAATGTACTCTGTGTAATGCTCCGAAGACCTCAGATACAAGGTCAAGGATACTCATTGCTTCCACCCAATGAAGAAAGTGCACTTTTAGAATCAAGAAGACCTTTTCTATCGCACCAGCTGGATTCTGGCTCTGTACTAAGTGCTGTGACCAATAACGGCAGGCATATCGCAATTCAAGTGATAAATGCCGATCGACTAATTGTGGATCAATATCGCTTTTCTTTGTACCTTCACCTGGTAGATTGCAGATATTCCTGCTTAAACTGCAGCGCATGACTCCAAGGCACTGATTCATAAGGACTTCATGCATCTCCTTTTCATTGATCCAGAAAGGTGTCTTGTCCCGGGCGTCTAAATCTAGCAGAAAGTCTCGAAAAGATAGATGAAACACTTTGACCGGCTTGGTCTCGTCATCTGGTACGGAAAGAACCGCGTGAAGCGAATCTAGCCTCAGCGACATTGACTCCTTCTGGATACCCGCAAGTTTGGACAGGGATCTAGCTGGAAGTGGAGTCTCGAGAATAAGGATTGTTCCAATAAGCATTCGGTATTCCTGTATCAATCTCATCTTTTTCGCTCCACTCTGATTGCGTAAAAGCCGATTGAGTACTGGTAGATACGTCCCATCAAGATTAGACTTGTCATTTTGATGAGCGAGGATCTCTCCTAGGCTCTCTTCTGGATGCCACTGGGGATCCCCAAGTATGCGACACACTGTAGCAGCGAAGATAAACAATGGAACCGACATCGTAACTAGAGTTGTTATACGCTGGTTTCCTGGCCAGTCATGGTGGAGCTCAGGCCATCGATTTACCAGTGTCCTTCTCAATTCTCCAATCTTGTGCTGGAGGAACAAGGAAATATCACCCTCGACAATAGGTGTTGGGACTTCATGCAGAACCAAGTCCTGGTGCTCATCAGTGATACTTTGAAAGCCGAGTCGAATTGGCAAGTCTGGTCTGCTTGTTAACAGAAATCGGAGTCGAAGTAGACTTGATGGCTTGACTTGTGGCAGAAGCCGGAGGATCAGTTGAACATCGCTTTCCTGCTCGCATTCATCGAGTGCATCGATGATAACTACTCTGGTGGTTGCTGTTCCAGCACGGTGGTCCATTTGAAGCAATGGCTCAAGGAGGAGTTTCTTGAACTGTTCATTCAGCACCTTTTCTGAAATTCGGGGGTCACCCTTTAATGCTTCTTGAATGAAGGGCCGCAGCTGAGGTATGTTATTCGCTAGTTGTGCTACAAGGGTTGGAAAAAGTTTCTTTCCACTTGCTCGGTCCTCCTCGCCTCTCTTGAAGAAAAAGCTCGCTCCAAGGAGTCCTTTCCCTCTCAGAAGGCTAGCAACTGTTCGGGATATTGTTGACTTGCCAGTACCTGCCTTACCATTGAGCCAGAATATGCATTTCCCGTCTGGTGAAGTTGTCCACTCTTCAAGTTGGCGAAGCAGTTCAACCCGGGTTCCTGGCAGGCAATCTTCGTGCTGATTCTCGTAAGAATCATATTCCGCTCCCGGCACGGTCTTCAGCTCTTTTAGATCGAGAGATTGTTCAATATACTTGGTCCTTTCGTTCAGAACTCTGAAATATCACGAAACATTAGTGAATATTTGGAAGTCAGAGAGGGTCATCGTACCCCTGAGCATCCCGAAATTCGCTTACAATCTTTACTAGACTCTCCATTCCTTCAGCCAACCTGCCTTCCGTGTCTTCGACCCCTTGGCTGTCAATCTTGCGTAGAAGTGTTCTGCAGTAGGCAGCCGCAACAGCCGCAGCATAATAATGCCAGCCATCCTGTTTGTGAGTATCGGCATAATCACAGATTCCACGAACTATCAGGCAGGGGATTTCATCCATAATTCCAGCCGCCTCCATTTCAAAACAGATCGCATCGGTATATCGTCGTAAACTCTCACGATCTTGAGGATTTTTGATGACGCCATTTCCGGAAAGAATGAGGCCTCGATGAACAATAGGTTGTTGATTCGGGCGAGTGGTGCGGGACACGACTATCTTTTCCTCTAAAGCCTCACAGGCATCGCAGTTGGCGCCTTTGTTGATGTGATGGAAACTATCACCAAACAGGATATCAGCAGTCCCAGGGCGTGAAAATTTAGGAATCTCAGCAATTCTTCGCAAAGTTTTTTGGAGAGGGTTTTGCTTGTTCTTCAATTCTTCTCGCTCTAGCCACTTGTCTGCACTAGTCAAAATTGGCGGAGGTTTGTTCAGACATCCCTTCAGAACAAAACCATCTAGCTCGTATTTTCCGAAGTCATACTGTATAGCGCCAGCATGAGCGTCTTGGGGAATACTGACAGCAATATCACCTAATCGTATGTCATGCTTCTGGCTCGGAATACCAGCCCCGATTCCAACCATCATGGCAAATCGGACGTTTGGAAACTGTTGGCTGACTGCTGTTGCACAATGGGCAGCTGCAACAACACCCATCTGATGGGGCTGTGCGATGACGATCTTATGTTGTTTAATCCGTCCGAACGAATACACATATTTTATCGGACCTGTGGCTTTTGGGGAGCATGCGTACTCCTCATCTAGCATGTGCTCGACAGCAACAGCCTCATATGCAAGAGCACAGAATATTGCAATTGTAATACTATCAGGGGATATTTCCTCGAGCTTCTCAGAGCCGGATTCCAGGTCTGTATTGTCCCCTTGCTTGGATAGTTGAGACTGCACTGGGGTTCCCGGTATGCTTGGAGTCGCGTTGTGGGATAAGGCAGCAGGGCGGATCGGTGAGGTTGGTCCAACAAGCGATGGGACGTCTTCGGAGTTGTTTTCGGAAATGTCTTTGACAACACCCAGTGCTGAAGTCTTCTGGGTGATATATAGCAAGGAAGCAGAGAGAAAAAAGATTAGGAGGAGTAAGAACATTGCAAGGAAATTCAAGATCTATGGTCCTTTCACCTCCGATCTTAGGGGGGAAAGGCTACACAAGGAGTGAAAGAAAAGTAAAGTTCTCTGGAGAGGAAATGTTTGCTGGGAGGCTGAACTGAACACGGAGATCGCTTGTCTTGACAGCCCCGCACCTGTCAGCGCTAACTCGTTTTTAAGTGCTATATAGTCAAAACAATTCATATGAAGCTTTACAATTGAACACCATAGAACTAGTTGAACACTCTCACTAAGTTCATTTGAAGAAGCGCAGTATTGAAGATTCAGAGAGCAAGATTGTTGAGTACATTTCCAGATACCTACTTGCTCACATTACTCTCTAGACTATGCTGGAATTTGAAGGTATTTAAGAGTTATATGCTACCCACTGAGTTACCTTTTCTTCCTTGCATAATGGCTCTAAAAAAGTGAAACCCCGTATATTGAAGCGGATTGGGCGATGTGGTGCGATGTCCTTCAATACTTGAGATGGTTTTTTTCTCTGGATGACAATTACTGCGCTACTTCAAATGCGGTCAGTGAGGGTGTTCAACTAAGTTTGTGTCTTCAAATATCGCAATATTTTGACATCTTGCTACGTGGTTTCTGGCTCAGCGCAGTAGATTTGATTCAGGCCAAATTCTATACTAGTCAATAGTAAATATACCTTATGAAATTCGATTGAAATTGTTCGAATCGGGTATCTGCACTAGAGGTTATTTCATTATGTCGTAATCAAGTCTCCTTTCCAAATCTTCCAAGATATTCCTCGGATTTCTCGAATTCCTCTCGAATAACCTGCACCCGCTTATCGGAACGGGGAACAAACTCAACAGGGAATTTCTTAGGTGCAACAAGAAATCCATCAGAAAAGGCCGAGCTCATGTCAACATCCAGTGGAGCTGCAGAAGCAGATTTAATATCGAAAAGCCAAACCATCTTCGCAATATTGAGCATCTGGTGATCAATTAGCATCTATTCGGCTCAAGCAACAATTCTCCATGAATTACCAGCGAGTTCTCAGCCAGTCGCTGACCAGGACAGACTCGCCGTCCCGCGCCAAAGCCATAGGTTGTTCGACGGCGTCTAATGGTGACTTGAGCCTTCGATCCGAATTTGTTGCCTATGAAGCGCTCAGGTATAAATTTGCCAGGTTCTTCATATTCGGTTTCATCCATATGAATGGCCCATGTGTTCGCGAATAAAACCGTGCCCTTGGGCAGGAGATAGCCCTGGTAATGGTCATCTTGGATTAGCATGTGAGGAATACCGCCAGGTGCGATTGGTCGCCATCGTAGTGTCTGTGCAGGTTAGTGTCTTCTGTCCTCCTGCTCGGGCCACTTCGTGAGGTGAGTCTTACTTCGTTCATACACGCCGACAGGTACTCCAGCTTTCCAATGTCATCAAAGGTAGGCGATCTGTCACTGCCACAGACATGGTCTACCTCTTCCTGTGCCTTTTTCAGAATCTCCGGGTACTGCGTCATGGCGAGCACAAACGCAAGCAAAGTCGATGAAGTGGTATCGGACCCAGCCTCCATCTACATAAGCTGTTAGATGTATAGACTCTTGCAAGCTGTTCGGCATTTCAAAGAGTATTTACCAATATACCTCCTATATAAGCAATCTGCTCATCACTGAAACCCAGCTTCTTTTGATCCTCCATCATTTTCTCCATAAAGCACGAAATCGAATCTCTCTTCCGAATGCGATCCCTAGTTTCAGATACAAGCGCAAAGTAAAGTGAGCTCTGCTCCTGCCTTATTTCTTTAGCCTCTTTCCTCCAAGGGCTAAGAAATTCCGGGATAGCCTTCAAGAAGGGAAATGCATCCACAGGCGGAGTAGCCCCAGGTTCAAGAATCGCAGTGAACCTATCCTGTGCATGATACAAAGCCTGCACTTTGGGTGAGTGGAAACTCTCGCCTCGCTGACCAAATACAGAAGCAAGAATGACGGCAGTGGAGTATCGCCGAATATGGTCGTAATAGCCAGCTGGGTCGTCCAGCAATTGGCACATTGTCTGTGTAGCTTCGGCTGTTTGTATAGGATGCAGTGCGTCGACGGCAGACACATTCAGCAAGCCTTGGACGGACTTGCGGAGAGTCCTCCAGTCTGCACCGTACTGTGCTAGCAGAATGTGAATTTCGTTTGGGCATATGAGCTCCCCGCCGACGTAATTATCGGGTCGACCGGAGTAAATAGCGCCCCGTTTATCGAAAAGCCTGTCAGGAAGACATTGTGAGCATTAAGAGCCTGGAACATCTACTCACGGACCCTCATTTAGGGCTTTGACTTACTCTGAGACATGGCGATGACTGTTCAACACCACGACGTTTAGAGGACCCAGTTTCAGCCCAATGATACTCCCGTATTCCTTAGTCCATTCATGCTGTCTATAAACCTTTGATTTAATATTACCATGATATAAAGAGCACACTTGGAGCTCACGCACTTTAAGAATCCTTTTCGCACAGGCAACTGATGTAGGTTTCCAATAATAGGAAGCCCAGGTGGTCCGGGAGGGAAGTTCTTGGGTCGACGGCTAGCCACCGCGTACTTTGCAACAAACAGGACCAATGGAAGCACGAACCCAGCGAAAGCCAAGTTGAGAACACTTAGCACGACCATCTTTAACAGATGGTTGTGAAGAAGCTGAAGTCTTACTCCACAGGTTTTGTGGAGCCTGAAGTATGTAGTACAAGTCTCCTCTTCCTGCAGATCTTACCCCGCCCGCCATTTGGTTCGTCATATAGCAACTTTTTCCGAGATGAGGAGGTGGGGATACGTGCATGGAGGGACACATTCCAGCGGGACTCCTTTAACCCAGACTGATATAACCTGAGATGAGGAACCTAGCGATCCCGACGCAGTAGCAGATACGCTAACGGCATCTAAATTCCAGGGCTAGGCAGCTCTCAATGGTATGGGATGAAATATTCAAATACAACACTTAGATCTAACAGATAGGCTCAATTTTGTTCAGACTGATGGATGTCTTGTATGACTCCCATGTACTTGGGGCGAAATTTGCAGTATGTCTTCTAATGTAGGTATCACTATGTATCCAGACAAGTAGGTATACCTGGAGCGAAGATAATCATAATATACAACGCCATTGGTATCAATGATAAAGTTCCCATCTCAACGCCAATAAAAACCTTTAGATCAAGTCAAACATTATTTCCGCTTGGGCATGGCGATCGCTACGGAGCGGTTCTTTTTCCGGTGCTCCTCCTTCGAGCGTAGACCCTGGCTGAGTCCACCGCCCATACCTCGTGCGAGAGATGCAAAAGGTGAAGAGGTTTGGAACATATCCAATTCATGTTCTTGTTGGCCCAGCGCCGTTTTCACGGTGGGCGTACTTCGACCCGAGCTATTGTTTCCTGCAGGTTCAGACTGCCGACGACGGTGACGCCTTTCTTGAGCAACTGTCTGTGTGGGACCAACAGGAGTTTCTGTTGGGTTGGGAGAGGTTGGCTCCCACGCCGGCATGGGCACAGCAGCTGTGACATGTTCAAAGCAGTTGCAGCCACATCCGCTTGGACAAGGTGGAGGAGGGAAATCAGCAGGGTTTTTGAGATCAGCAGGTGGAAGGAACCAGCGTTGGTGGCAGTCGAAACAGCTCACGTGGCCACAGCTGAGACAGGGTACCAGCATTCCATCCACAACCTCACGACAGATCACACAAGGAAGCTTGGTGGGTAGTGCTTGTCGAGGATTGCAGTTCGAACAACGGCGGAATGAAGCCTGACGATTGCGCTTGGATGGGGTATCGGGAGCCACGGGCGTCGGAGCAAAAATGGATATTTGCAAGGCATGACCGCAATTCGCACAGTGACGTTGAAAATCAAGACCCTCGAGACCTTCCATGGCATCACGCTTTGTCGATTCACGAAGCGGAGACATCTTGGACCTGTTGCTGTTCCAATAATGGCTCATGTGCATGTCATCTATATCGTCGGCCACCTCGCCAATCTTGAGGACCTCGGCTTGTTGGATGGGCAGATCCCACATCGACAATATATCGGAATACGCAGCACGGTACGATTTCCAAAGCCACTCTTTGCTTCGATCTAGAAGGCAATAGCCCGGTGTAGACTCGTCGCCATCAAATTGACTTTGATTTTTGAAGGTAACTTTGAACCGTGCGGCAGGCTTCATGACCTTGGGGGGAGGCTGATCGCTTTCGGTATCCGACAAGGGCTGTAGGATAAGTGTTAGAACATGTAATTTCATATGCAAGGTATAATTGTACTAACCGTTTGAATAGTTACCATGCCGGGGCTTTCGGCTGGGCTTTGTTTCTTCTTGCTCAGATGTGTTACTGGAGGAGATGCCGACGATGGCCCGAATGTGAATGAGCGTGATAGTGAAGATGCCAGGACCGAGCCAAACCCGGACCCACTTCGTGGATGAGACTGCTGATCAGGCGAAGCCGCAATGGATACATTCTGACTTTGTGCTTTCCGGTTAGCGGCTATGCCGCGGGGGCGGGATAGGTAAGGGGGTGTAGTGCCGGTAGAATAAGGTGGTGTGGAGTCAACACGCCAAAGCTCGCTCGATGACCGTGCTGACGTGTGAGGCGGTACGGCTTGGGGCTCTTTTGGGACGGATGAAGCCGGGGTAGTGGCCAGCGATTTGTTTTGTACAGTCGAGGTCACAGATCCAAAGTCCAAGGAGAAATCCTGTTGTTCGGGGTGTATTTCTTTCACTTTGTCGGAGCGTCCTTCCTTATTGGGCTCAAAGAGGACACATGAGAGCATAGCGACCATTTGCACGTCGCCGATACGCTCAAAGTGGTCGAACAGAGCGGTAACAAGCCAGTGGCTACCCAAAGGGTGATCACCCCATCGAATAACACTATTAGCGACATCTTTGTAAATTCCGCTTCTGCCTAGGTTTTGGCTAATATCGAGACGTTCTTTTCTCAATGCCCGTCTTGTCCCCAACTTAGCCTCTATCGGAGAGACCGGTTTTCGTTGGATGTGCAAAATCAGCTTGATCAGACCCCATATTTGAGCCAGTTCGTAATATCCAGCATCCAGGGCAACTGCAGCATTATGAGCGCAGACAACTGTCCCCTCGCCGCAGATGCGGTACTTGCTGGCTAGTTCCCGTTTGACGGGCAGCAGGTCGCTGAAGTCGTGAATAGAAACTACATTTTGACTGGAATCGGCGGATTTGCTCGTCATGGCACCACCAATGGATCGCTGCGAATTATCCGTAGATCGAGGCCGGTAAATTCCCATACTACCGGCACTGCGCCAAGTCTGCGGTGGCTGGAAACGAGTCGCAGGTAGTCCGGACAGTATATCGGAAGAGCCTGACGAGCTCGAGGTCTCGGAGTATGAATCATCAGAGTCATCGGATGCACCATCGGCCGTGCTTGTGATTGTACCGGTCATACGTGGTCCCGGGGAGCTCGTCTGCAGGCGCCCGAACCCTTCAAAAACTTTGTCTGTCCGAGACAATCTGCTCATCTCTTTGAACCCAAGATTGTCAAAAAGGGCGATTGATTTGTCCTTCTTAGCAGGGAAGAAGCAGATTAGGCGGCCATCATTTGCCCACAGCGCACCGCATCCTTTTGCTACTGGGACCATAACATTGGCATTCACTGGGCGGAGCAGCTCAGAGCTCATCCCCAGCTCCTGACTCTGTGTCATACCGACTTCGTCTTCGTCGCTGGATTCACCTTCCAAATCTCCGTTGATCGGAGATTTAATTGTGTCGGCTGTTTCACCCAGGACCAATGCTACACTCTCCTCCAGTGAACTCTCGCCCAGAAGATAGCGCACAGCACCTTCCAGGCAACCTCGTTTCCGAGACATGTATGTTTCAGCAATTGTTCGCAATTCAGCTGTGATCTTGCCAGATAATTCATCGGTAACAGCCGCAGTTTTCTGACAGTTGAAGGTTGGAATGGCGGTCTTCGGATAGCTGACCGGGAATTTTATATCCACTTTAAGGAAAAGACTATCCCCATTTGCACCCCATGGTCCATTCAGCGATATAGTGACCTTTCTCTGGCGAACATCAACTGCTTCGAAGACAACCTTTGTAAACATATCTCCTACGTGGCTGATCTCGTCCCCCAGGGTCTCGATATCCCAACCCGAGATTTTCACACCACGCATCCAAGCAATGGGGTTTGTGTCTGCCCTGAGGTTTGACCGTGGCTGCATACCCATGCGAGCATCGACATGAGCACCCTTTGTCCAGGCGCGAGCATGTGGGACTGAAATAGCATTCATTCCAGGTCCCCCTGCAAACTGTGTAGTCGTGTTATGCTGGATCGAAGAAGCTGAATCTACATCTTCCAGGTCTAGGTCCGAATTGACATCTCTGAAGCTTCGATAGACTGCACCTAAGCGAGTCACATTCCGAGTAGATATGTAAGACTTGCCCTTTTCATAACCAACGCGCTCAAATATTTCCTGGTTGACACGATGTAGACGCAGCTCTCGGTCTGTACCCCATGTGACCAGCTGGAATTCTCGGTGGTCAATTCCATCCACCACGCCGCCGCGGGGCCTCCATAAGAATTCTTTCACCTGGCCTTTATGACCGGGAAAGCTGTGCACTAAAGGCAAGTCATCGTCGGGACTGCTGCCTTCGCCGGCTCGCCGACTATAAAGATGAAGATCGCTGTTCCCCCGCTGTGGCATGGCAGTCACACCCCATCCAAACGGAGTATTTCTGGCGCGCCATACAGGGAATGGAGTTCGTATCAGCTTCTCGGGTTCATCTGTTTCCGAGGTATAGTCCCAGAACTTGATGGTCTTATCAAGGGAGCATGTCGTTAAAGCACCCCGCCGGACACGATTCCAATCCACACCATAAATCTTTGTGTCATGAGCTTCGATAGACCGGATCGGGTACGCACCCATGCGATCATCCCAGATACGAAGAAAGCGATCATGGGAACTAGCAATCACATGGGGATCTTGGCGATTCCACTTCACCTGGGTAGCGCCGGTAAACCAATCCGAAAAAGAGATCACCGGACGGGACGGTGTGCGAAGATCCCAACAATGAACGAAGCTGTCGACGGCACAGGTAGCGAGAATATCAGGATGGAATGCCGAGAAGTTTATGTCCGTGATCGCGCGCGAATGTGCGTGCAGTACAAATTCAATGGAATTCTGCCATGTCTTCATGGCCAAATTCCACACCAGGGCTTTTTGGTTAGAGGTGCTTACCACCCAATAGTCGCGGGAGGCAAAAGGCGACCACTGCACATCGGCGACCTCCCATGGTGTATGGTGAGGCAGATAACGGGGTGGAGAATACGGTGAGTCCAGATCAATTACATGCAGACCTTCCTTGGAGGCCAGTACCACATCCCGCCCACATGGGGAAATGGACATAGACCCGACTGGCTGTTCCACATGAAATGAGCTGTCCTCATCGAAGGTCGGGCTCTCGAAGGCCGACGTGAGCGGCCGCGGCTCCATGGAGCTCGACATCTTGTCAGCGATTGAGGCGCAGTAGGCCAATCGGGGTCAGGGTTGTTGTAGACTTTGCACTATGACAGTTTTATCAACTTAGTAGAAGCTCATGAGGAGCCGGTGCTCCCATATTGGCCATGCATATCCACGCTTGCATGGATAGACACTCGCGTGCCAGGGAGCTCCGATAAGGGAAGCGGGAATCGCAACGGGTGTGGCTGGTGTGGATCGTGTGGCTGAAGGGTGCTATAGTGTGGCGCAGTTTACGGAACACGGCAGAACCCCGCGGTGCAGTAATGCCCCTCCGGTTTATCATCAGTTAGTAAACGTTGCTCGGCATTTTCCCAGCCTCGATCTCTCACTTTGATCTTTCTTGCTCGCTTTAGCTTTTGAAAGAGACTTCGTTTCCGCAATATTGCTCACCATATCTTCACACCTACCCCCACACGTGAGCGATAAGCCTTGCAATCATGGCCCTGCCGAAGCGCATTATCAAGGAAACCGAGCGGTTGATGGCCGAGCCGTGAGTTCTAATTCTGGTCAACAGATACAAATGTTAGACTGTGGGCTAATTAAGCTGGATTCAGTGTCCCCGGTATTAACGCTGTTCCCCACGACGACAACCTGCGATACTTCGATGTCTCGATTCACGGTCCATCCCAATCTCCCTACGAGGGTACGCATTACTCGATCTCGTGCCTACAAACATGAAACTCATCTCTTCCTTGCAGGTGGTATCTTCCGTCTCGAGCTGTTTCTTCCCGATGACTACCCTATGACCCCGCCCAAGATCCGTTTCTTGACCAAGATCTACCACCCCAACATCGACCGTCTCGGCCGCATCTGCTTGGATGTCCTCAAGAGTAAGCCTCACGATACGACTTTGAATGTTTCTTATGCCTAATCTTGAATGTTTCTTATGCCTAATCAATTCCGCAAATAGACAACTGGTCCCCTGCCCTCCAGATCCGCACTATCCTCCTCTCCATCCAAGCCCTCCTCGGAGCCCCGAACCCGGATGACCCGCTCGCCAACGATGTGGCTCAGCGCTGGAAGGATGATGAGCCAGCTGCTATCCAGACAGCAAAGGAGTGGACCCGTACCCATGCTATGACTTGAATACGGCCAATTGTGATGTGACCATGAAGCAAAAAAGAGAGTAACAAAGTGTGGGGCAAGGGATATCCATTCCACTGAGATCATTGGGACGGGCAAGCTCGTTTTTCACCTTTTTAGCGTGATGTTGCCTTCCGCCACATCCATCATATATGGGTTGGTGGCTTATTTCAGAAGGCGTTGCATAGAATTAAATGTGTTGAAATCACATTACTCGGGTCTCTTGGGCCTCTTCCACGATCAAGATAACGACAAGATACTTGCAATCGACAGTCTAGAGTTCATTCATAAGTCAAGCGTACATAATACTGCAGACTTTGTTAGCGGTGTACGATCTAGGTCAGCTGTGAGGATTGCCTTGACTAAATCAATCGACGAACAAGGACGTATGCTACCCAGAAGAGAAGGCATTTCTTAGCAGTTTCAAGGGTTTCGAGCTAAAATCTCATTTGATATTCAATCTGGATCCCCTGCTTCATGTTAGGAGTGTAGTAAAAGTGAGGAAGATTAGTCTTCTCAAAAGATATTGAGATATAAATGGCTCGCTTGTTGATGGCCGTCTCCATGGTAATAATAGATGATGAAGACCGCTTTCTCGGCGCCTTGAGTATCACCCTATCATACAGTGAGCTGATAGATCTAAACACTTCCATCAGTCTCAGGTGCACCATTCTGTGACCTCGTCAATCTAAAAGGGGTTCCCTTCGGTGTGCTCTGTCTTTATCAAGCAGCCACGAAACCTCGACCTGAAAAGCTGGTGTCCAATCAACATCCACAAGAGGCTTTAGCGTATCCTTACCCGTCTTCCTCACCATCTCCAGCGGAAGCTCTGGCGCCACACCTGGTCCCGTTATTAAGTGAAATCGGGTTGAAACCGGGCAGGTAGCTTACATAGGTCACTATACTTACTGGATTTCCCTTGATGGGCGGGAGTTTCCTATTCTGGTTGCCGTCGCTTTTATGGGGGCGCTCAGACTCAGGCTCACTGAGTAATTTTCAGTCTGGATTCAGGCTCACTGAGCAGCCCATCTCAAAGGCTCCAAAGCCTGTGGGATAGACAGATGAAAATTGTAAGACAATCAGCGAGCAGGTAAAGGCAGACCTTTACTGGATCATATCCTAAGGTATATCAAACTAACGGAAAGCACCGTAGAGAAACACCACGCTCCCTCAGCGCCTCCGGTGTCATATGAGGATCCGACCTGGTCACCTCCCCAGTCCCTTTGATCCTGAGTACTCGAAAGATCGCTGGATCGCACCCGGCTCTCTCGGTCGTTTCTACTTCCCAATCCTCCTGCTCCTACAACCCCTATCAAGCTGACACCCCGCTCAGATGATCTGCACATATGGACTCCCCTTGTAATAGTAATAACTTCTGTCTCTGGAGGTACCAAGGCTACACGTGACGTGGGTCGTAAGGATCCTTGTACGACGGATTGATTCTAGCATGGAATTGAGATTATGGGGGTGAAAAGTAGGGCTCTGGACGGGATTCCCTGGATTCGATGATTTTTCATCACCGTTATTTTGATGGGATTCAAAGATAGAGGCCAGGAGGTGGAACAGTTATACTCAATTGGGTATCTATGGACCTGGAGACCCTGCGTCAAGTGAAACTAAATTACTATTTCAAGTACTGGGTAACCACTACTGGAAAGAACTGTGATACCACTGCACAGACGAAGATTGTCTCTGCTGCGCTTGATGATGCTTGGGATGATGCCCACAAGCGCAATTATGACTATGCGTGCCTCGATTTTAGCCATGGCGGCACTTGGCATGGACATCTGGCAATGGCTACGGTTGATTCGAGTGTAGATGTCAACACGATGTGTAACTAGAGAGTATAGAAACTGGTGGAGCTCCAAGAATTTCGACATCCTGCGTGTGGATACCGAGATACCGGGATTTTGCTTAGGGCGGTGGAAGTATCTATATAGCCATTTCGGTACTAAATCCTCTGGAACTGGGCTCTATCAGGCTCTAGACCTTGGTTGGAGAGCTGATGGGATCTAAATATTTGTGACTACGAGACTGGGTGAAAGAAGTGGGAAATGGATTAGATTCAACTTCAGATGTCCACATTTAGTTTGATCGGGCAAACTAGCATGAAAAATCAATCTTGAGTCCAAGTAAAGAAAAGATGTAATTTGAGGATAAAGCAAATACAAGATAAGCAACAAAGGAGACAAACAAAAAAAAAGACCTTCTTTTTTCATCGTCAGCGCAATCCCGCAACACCAGTCACACATTCAGTCTAACCCTGCTCCGAGTTGCTGCTCATTCGACATCTTGTACAATAGGCAGTACGAGCAGAAGTCAATAAAATTTGAGATACCCTAGGCGCATAGGTATTGTAACTAACAATAAGTCGAGAAATTTTAGTAAGAATGTACCACTGCTCAAGTACTTGCCGTCTATGAGTCGAGAGCCCTTATAGGTATGAAACAAATATATATCTAACGGTTCCTGGAGAGGGACCTCTTGTCCGTGTGGCAATCAATCGTCCAGAGCACCCGACACTCATCTGCATGGCTTTTGGAGCCCACATCATGTAGTATAATTAGATCGGTGAGCTTAATTGCCGGTAAAAGCATGAAAAGTGCCAACAAAGCTCCCTGAGCGTGATAACATTGGTAATGAGGCTGATAAATGACTTCCCAGCCATCAAGAAGAATTGTGCAGATCGAGCGCAAGGGCCCCAAAGGCACGAAACAAACATCTCGCTATATACATTAGGTAGGAGAATGACAATGAAGCGTGAGTTCAGCCAAAGGAAGACAAGCAGTTGTTAATGACGTATAATTCAAGCTATCTATCTGACGAGGGCAGTGGTGGGAAAAGGAGCAGAGAGGAGAGAGGACAGAGAAGCCCAAGGTACATTTCATTCTGGATTTTGCGGTTTCCCGCTGCATTTATTTAGTGCATCAAAGTAGCAAAAATCAAACATGGCTCAGACGCTCTACAATGGAAACCCACAATCAGATATGTCGATAAGGATGGTGCTTATCGATAAGAGATAAGATACGTGGATGAGGTGCACATCATGTGACTTTGGTCGGTCCCGAAAAGGGCAGCGTGCGTCACGTGTCGCACTTTAGCGAGGCGCACCACAATTGGACCCAGCGACGCTACTACCGCGATCCCCGAATTTCGACCATCACCAACGCCAACCGACCGTCAGCGCATCGTCCACCGTCAAGATGCGTACCTACGACGACTCCTTCAGCGGCCAGAAGATCTACCCTGGCAAGGTGCGTTTTGTTCCTGTCCCTCGATCCCCGTCTGCGCGAGAAGGAAATGGAAATTGTGCGGATTCGAGATTGAACGATACAACGCCACACATCGCGATGATCAACCACCACGACACCACCCACGGTCCTCTTGTATTCGATATCGATTTCGACTTGTCTCCGTCGTTTTCATGACAGTTTTTGCGCAGACGTTATGCGGGGTTTTATTGTGGGAACCCAGATTGCTAATATTGGTTGATGATACAGGGTAAGCTGTACGTCCGTGGCGACAGCAAGATCTTCCGCTTCCAGAACGGCAAGTCCGAGTCGCTGTTTCTCCAGCGCAAGAACCCCCGCCGCATTGCCTGGACCGTCCTTTACCGTCGCCAGCACCGCAAGGGTATCTCTGAGGTCGGTTACCACTCAATTCCTTTGGCTTTTGTCCGATTATGTGATGAAAATGGCCACTATCGAACCAATATTGGAAGCATTCGACAATTTTTGGTATTGGGGAGATGATGGCGCAAGAGGAGGGATATAATATCATTACCAATGAAGTGGATCAAAAAAACCGGGCACTTGCAAAATGGAATGAATACTGATCGTTCTCGAACATATAGGAGGTTGCCAAGAAGCGCACTCGCCGTGTCGTGAAGCACCAGCGTGCTATCGTCGGTGCCTCCCTTGACGTTATCAAGGAGCGCCGCTCCCAGCGCCCCGAGGCCCGTGAGGCTGCCCGCAAGCAGGCTATCTCCGACGCCAAGGAGAAGAAGACCGCCGCCGCTGCCCAGAAGAAGGCCGACAAGGCCAAGAACGCTGCCTCCAAGGGTGGTGCTCAGCGCATTGCCTCCAAGCAGGGTGCTAAGGGCTCCGCTCCCAAGGTCGCCGCCAAGTCCCGCTAAATTACCCCATGACAAAAAGCTGGATGGTGTTTTATTCGTTGACGGTTGCGATATGATGGAACTTGCGGACAATGGGCTGGAGTACTGTCTGTGAGGACTGGCCCCAGGCCAATTTTTTTTACCTTGTTTCAGATATGAAATGCAGAAATGGGACAAGGAATCTCAATTAAAATTATTCACCGCAACTATTCTTTCATATTGATGTATTTCATCCATGGATATATTGGGCAAAATTGCCCTTGCCTCTTAAGGCTATATGTGGGTTTGGTCTCCTCTAATCCTGTGGAGGGGTCGATCAAGCCCATGTACTTGAGCCGCGATATTTACCTTTGGGTACACGCCTTTAGGATCTGCATACATACGGATGTGACTTATACAATGTAACCGACCTTGAAATTTCAAAACTCTACACTTGATCTTTCTAGTAGTATTAAACCCCGTAACTCAATTAATGCCAATTGATCCAACAATATATATTGCTTCTGATGTTGGCAACTGGCCTATAGAACCCTTTTAATGCAGCAGGTCTATACATGTAGTACATTATTCCAATGTCTATCCCTCATTACCACGATTTTCACGCAAACCTTGGAGCCATTCCCAGCTTCAGACAAGAAGACTGATCATGATAGTCCGATAGCCGATACCGATACTTGACACTTCTGGATAGAAAGACAACAAGCACAGTGATCAAGGATATCAAGGAACTCCTCTCGATCTCAAAACATGCTTTGTGTTCAGAACCAGGTGTACACTCACAGCTCAACCCATGCAAAAGCGTCCAAGTAATGTTGAATGCTCAGGTGAGCTGGTGTGTTCCCATACGATATCCTCTAGGACAAAAGCGCAACCAGGCTAACCATCCGAATGCCCTAAACGCCAGACCCAAAAAGGGCGAGAACAAATCTAAAAACAAATTTGAAGCCCTGAACGAGCTCAGTAGTAGTGAGCCATCTCCAATCCAGCGCGCTTGAAACCGCACTTAACGTAGAAGCCCTCATTGGCCTCGGAACAATCAAGAATGCTCTGTCGGGCGAAGTTAGCACAATTCTTGAAACTTTCGTATTTAGGAATCCCAGAATAAGACCAAGAAAAGAGACATACCTTATAGCACCCAACCTGCGCCGCAACGAAATCCAAAGCCTGAATAATCCTCAATCCCAACTTCTTTCCCTGCTGACCTTTCTCAACAGCAATATCCTCAATGTGCCCAACCATACCAAGCTCATGAATAAACTTGCGCTCAACAATTAGTGACCCAGTACCAACGACCCGGTCCGCTCCATCACACACAACAAGCATGTAGTACTCGTCATTCCGGGACTTGATCCAGTCAAAACGCTTATCCCACTGCTCCTCGCTGATCTCGCCAACGGTAGTCAGCACGCGCAGCACATCGAGGTAGCCGCGCTGGTAGTCTGAGCGGCGGAGGGGACGGATGGTATAGTCTGTTGGGAGGAGAGAGATAACCTCGGGCGAGATCAGGGAGGCCGGGAACAGGGGACCGTCTTCAAGGTCTGTGACTGGGGTGACGGTTGAGGACATTGTCTTAGTGGGTTCGGTTGGAATGGTGGCTTGGGCGATGGTGTGAGTTGCCATTGTTTGGTTGTGTGAGGATTGGTGGGTGTTGGTGTGGTTTGGGTTTGAGAATTTGAAAGTTGTTGATCCAGGGGAGGGGCGAGACGGCGGGGTTTTAGCGCAAGGGAGATCGACGTGGGAAATTGGCCCAAGATTGGCTTTGATCGGAGTTCTTTTCTTTTGAAAATTATCTTAAGAGTTGGAGGAGAAGGGGAAGAATTGATCGAGGTTTACATCTGCAATTAATGTGGTTCCAAGGTTCGGGTGTGAAACATTGCCCCTGGAGCTCTTGCTATTAATACATACCCATGCCGACGGACTAGTGGATTCTTGGAGCACTGCCCTGCATGATATTTTTCTACTTTGTTATGATTCGCGCATATTGCACGATCAGTGCGATTGTTTTTCCTTATCTTCATACGTGAGAGGGGTTGTACAAGATTCCCGATCGCTTCTATTTTTAACCCGCAATCGCCCCGCCATAACGTCTACATTCAGTGAGGGGTGGATAATAGGAATACAATGCTTCTTATTCAGTATACAAGCCCCATTAGAACTATTCTATAGTGGCGGTTGAACAGCTGAGCTGTCAATTAATTTAAAGCTCCTTGGGAGCAAGCATCAGCTCGGGGCGGACGTGCTTGTCGAAGTCCTCCTCGCTGAGGGCCTTAAGCTCCATAGCGGACTCCTTAAGGGTGAGGCCCTTCTTGTGGGCGTTCTTGGCGACCTTGGAGGCCATGTCGTAACCAATGACGGGGTTCAGGCAGGTCACGAGCATCAGACTGCAAAGCCAGTTAGTAAGTGCAAGGGATAGGTAGAAAGGGGGGGGGGGGGGGAAGGGANNNNGGGACATACCTCTCGTGGAGAAGAGCGTTGATGCGGGACTCGTTAGCCTCCAGACCATCAACAAGGTGCTTACGGAAGCTGTCCATGCCGTCAGACAGAATGCGAACGCTGTGGAGCAGGTTGCGGATCATGACGGGCTTGAAGACGTTCAGCTCGAACTGGCCGTTCATGCCACCAATGGTAGCGGCAACGTGGTTACCCATAACCTGGGAGCAGACCATGGTCAGGGACTCGCACTGAGTGGGGTTAACCTTGCCGGGCATGATGGAAGAGCCGGGCTCGTTCTCGGGGAGGCTCAGCTCGCCGAGACCGCAGCGGGGGCCGGAACCGAGGTAACGGATATCCTGAGCGATCTTGAACAGAGAGCCGGCAAGGGTGTTCAGAGAGCCGGAGGCCTCAACGATGGAGTCGTGGGCAGCGAGGACCTCGAACTTGTTGGGGGCGGTCTTGAACTCGGTGCCGGTCATCTTGGTGATCTCGGCGGCAATGGCCTCGTCGAAGCCCTTGAAGGTGTTCAGACCGGTACCGACGGCGGTACCACCCTGAGCGAGGAAGCGCAGGTGGGGGATGCTGGCCTCAACACGCTCAACATTGCGGTCAAGCTGGGCGACGTAGCCAGAGAACTCCTGGCCGAGAGTGAGGGGGGTGGCATCCTGCAAGTGGGTACGGCCAATCTTGATGATGTGGTTGAATTCCTCAACCTTCTTCTGCAGGGCGTCGCGCAGACCCTTGAGGGAGGGGAGCAGGGTGTTCTCGAGCTCCACAACGGCGGCAATGTGCATGACGGTGGGGAAGGAGTCGTTGGAGGAAGCGGACATGTTGACGTGGTCGTTGGGGTGGACGGGCTTCTTGGAACCCATCTCGCCGCCCAGGATCTCAATGGCACGGTTGGAGATGACCTCGTTGGAGTTCATGTTGGACTGGGTGCCGGAGCCGGTCTGCCAGACAACCAGAGGGAAGTGGTCCAGCAGCTTACCCTCGGCGACCTCAGCGGCGGCCTGCTTGATGGCCTCACCAATCTTGGGGTCTTTGTAGAGGTCAGCAACGATGTCCTTTGGCGTCTGTTTCTTGTAGTTTCATATTTCACTTACCAAGGCCGTACTTCATGTTGACGGTGGCGGCAGCACCCTTGAGGATACCGAAAGCCTTAACCACGGGGGCGGGCATGCGGTCCTGGGGCTGGTTGATGTCGAAGTTGCCCAGTGAGCTGTTCCCAATACCTCATCAGTTTCCCTATACAGTATGCCATTTGAAATTTCGTTGTGGTCGTCTTACCGCTGGGTCTGGGCACCCCAGTACTTGTCGGAGGGGACCTAATGAAGACTCGGATTAGAACTCCGCGCAGATGAGGGGGAACGCAGCTGTGGATGGACTCACCTGGATCTCGCCGAAGGCATCGCTCTCAGTACGGGAAGCAGAAGACTGTATTTCTTGTCAATAAGGTCCATCTAGACTTAGGTTCCAGATTCGCTTCCTACCATCTTGATGGTTGTGCTGAAGGCTCGCTTGTTGTTGTTGACAACCTGAAGGCGGGGAAATTGACCGAGACGGCTACTGGAGCTCAAAGCCCGGCTGGCATAGGCCGGGGAGCGAGCAGCAACCGACACAAGGTTGCGGGCTGCGGGGTTGGCAGCTCTGGTCGCATGTGTCAAGGTGGCCATTGACCGCACCGCGGCTCGGGAGGTGGAGGGATTCATTTTGTGCCTGTGTATGCTTTTAACTGTGTCACAAGTCCAGTTAGAGTGCCCAATGGCTTGATTGAGTGGAGGCGAACAAGAGTATGGGGTCAGAACGCTACCTTTATAAACAGCGACAAGAAGAAGAAAAGAAGAAACAAATGAACACCGAGTCGCAAAGCCGACTCTTCCCGGTATCGGCATAACAGTACCAAAACGCTGGTCCGATCTGCCGTGGGCGGTTACTATAGTGACCTCCCGTTATATTGGTAATATATTGTATTGTACGGTTACCACCTAGCGCTTATACGTTCATCCCTAATATTTATCTGATCAATGATCTTCACTCCACGAGCTCCCGTTGGAGTGCCGCGATCACTGCTGCATTGAACTGTCGCCCTCCTTCCAGAATGCCATCCAGAGCACTTAGTAAATGCGGTACCCCTAGGTATCGCTTGAGCTCTACGCGAACCCCTGCTGCTTCAAGTTTGGCTGCGTATACCTCGCCCTCGTCGCGCAAAGGGTCAAGCTCCGCTGTTGAGACAAGGGCCGGAGCTAGCCCTGTAAAATCGGGAGCGAGCATGGGAGATATCTTCCAGTCCTATAAAACCGGTCAGCTTAGGTGTTGTTGTAAACAATGACTGTAAGACCCACATCTTCAGATGGTGAAGGTCGAGGCACGCCGAGGAAGTGTCGGTGAAAATACGCCATACGAGCTGCAGGAAGCGCTGGAGCAAACTCCATCTCTCGGTAGGATTCGTAAGGGCAGTTTTCACGGTCGAACTCGCCATCTGGTGTAAAGACTTGGTGCATGTCACACACGGGGACAGTCAAGACTTGTAACCCAAGAGGGATCCCTTCGTTGCGACAAAGATGAGCGATGACAGCTGCAAGATGGCCACCTGCAGATGCACCGCCTACAGATAGTCGAGCCGGATCGAGATTGAACTCGGCTGCCTTTTCGGTCCGGATCTAGATAGCTGTTAGTCCCAACGATTCGAATTTATTGCAGCACTGGAGGATATCTTCGCACCCAATTGAAGGCCGCCCAGCAATCCTCTACGGGGATTGGAAATGGATTTTCGGGAGCTAGTCGATAATCCACATCAAATGCAACGAGGTTTCCATCGAGACCATCAACAAGAGTCTTGCAGAAATCATGGTCGGTGCCTAGGTTTCCAAACACCCATCCGCCGCCGTGAAAGTTGATATAGGCTGCTTTCTTCTTTTGTTCACCCTGGGCCTCCTGCTTTGGGGCCGGCTCAAATATCCGAATAGTAATCTCGCCTCCCTTCACGGGGCATTCTTGCTCCGTGATGCGATAGACATCGGGGCCACGAGCACGACCGTACGCGATGAGATAGCGGGCAGGATTCTTGCGAAAGTCCTCAATTGGAACCTCATGGGTATGCAAACGTCCAGCGTTGTATTTATTATAGTGCTCAACATAGACAGGATCAAAGCGATTGATCAGCTCTGGAGGGATACTGTTGTGGAGACGTTGATAGATCTCTGGGAATTGAAACTCATGCAAGGCCGGGTCGCCTGTCTGCCACTCTTGCTGGGACATTGGGGGAAGTTTATTCTCTTTGAAATATGCGATGAAAGGAGATCCTAAGGTGAAAGGATATATGAGTATCTCGTGAGGGGAAGCTATCTCTATCTTTGTATCACCAGTCCATGATTGGCCCCTGTGGTTGTACGGCGCGGGGTTGTCAGTCTCCAAGTCCACGGATCTCTCGTCCCGACTCCCCCGGTCATCATGATACGATTCCATCCGATCCTCCTGTGCTTTGAAATGGTAAACATATATGATTTCATCTCGAACTAGTGGCCGGGAGTTCAAGTTGGCAGTCATGGGTGGAACATATGAGACATCTACTCCACACCCGCGGTAGAAACCAACTATATATTTCCAATGAATAGATCTACAGTACAGTACTTGGTTGACAACCTCCCACCAAAACCTTTTTAGAATGGAAATATACGGCTTTTAAACTTTCTATCAAACCAATACGGAATTCTTTCCGAAAAGATTGGAGTACTTATATCATTACTCAAGGAGTCAGCATGCATTTGATGACGTTCCTTGCTGATGACAAGGTTTAGATCTCCCCAGGAACAATAAAACTTGTCCAAGCTTCAATATTCCCACATCCATGGATCCTGAACAAAGGCTAGCAACGGCATAATTGGCCTCGTGACATTCAGAAATGAGAGAAACATGATGCCAATATACTCGGTGAGGGAACCGTTATTAAGCGGCCGTTCCCGCGGGGCAAAAAATATCTTTGAAGGCGATATCGGGTTTGACTCAGCGTACCAAACCCTTGCCCGCATTCCAGTGTTTCCTTTTGTTCCGCGCATCAATTCCCCATTGCATTCCCCCCACACCTCCGATCCCTCAATCGCCTCAAAAATCTCACAATGGAAAAGGTTCCCACCCGTCTCAACGTTGCCCCGGTCCCACCGGATGAGATCTTCGCCTTGAACGGCGCCTACTTCGCAGATACCCACCCGCAAAAGGTCAGTCTCGGAGTCGGTGTTTACCGCACAGACGACGGCAAGCCATGGCCCCTTCCAGTCGTGGAGAAGGCCGAGAAGCAATTGGCAGCTGAGAACGACCTCATGCGACACGAATACACCGCCATCGAGGGCGACGTCCCCTTCCTCGGACTGGCGCGGGACTTGATGTTCGGCTTTGAGAACGGCAACGGTGACGCAGAGGGAAAGGCACGCATTGCATCAGTGCAGACTGTTGCTGGAACCGGCGCGAATCACCTCGGTGCCCTTTTCCTCGCACACCACATGAAGCCGCGTAACGTTTGGCTGTCGAACCCTTCGTGGGCCAACCACATGACTATTTGGGAATTGGCCGGCGTGCCCCGCAAGACCTACCCTTACTACCACGCCGCGACTCGGTCCTTCGACTTCGAGGGCATGATTGCTACCCTTGAGTCCGAGGCGCTGGAGGGCGATGCCGTTCTTCTGCATGCCTGTGCACACAACCCTACCGGTCTGGACCCGAATAAGGAGCAGTGGAAGGCCATTGCGGACGTGTGCGAGCGTAAGAAGCTTTTCCCCTTCTTTGATTCCGCGTACCAGGGTTTCGCTTCCGGATCCGTTGAGGAGGATGCTTGGGCTGTCCGCTATTTCTTTAACAACAAGCCTGATATGGAGATGTGCGTGGCTCAGTCTTTCTCTAAGAACTTTGGTCTGTACGGTCAGCGTGTTGGTGCTTTCCACTACGTTACCAACCGTAGTGCCACTGTTATCCGCGATATCATTGTGAACAACTTGTGCCACTTGATCCGTGGCGAGTTCTCCATGGGCCCTCGTATTGGTACTACCATTGTGAAGAAGATTTTGACCAATGATGAATTGGTCGCCGAATGGCACCAGGACCTCGAGGTCATGAGTTCCCGCATTAAGACCATGCGCCAAGCGCTGTATGACGAATTGGTTCGTCTGAAGACTCCTGGCACTTGGGAGCACATTATTGAGCAGGTAAGTTTTAAACATTGGGTCTTATCTTTGGTTGCACAAGTTACTAATCGCCTATCTAGAACGGCATGTTCTCCTACACCGGTCTGACTCCCAAGCAAGTCTATGCTCTTAAGGACCAATACCACATCTACCTGCTCAAGTCCGGTCGAGCATCTATCAGCGGCTGTAAGTATACTGCGTTCAATACCTAACCGGAACTTCCACTAATCATGTTTTACCTAGTGAGTGAGAAGAACGTCAAATACGTGGCACAAGCCATTGACGACGTCATTCGCAACGTGCTTTAAATTGCATTATAGACACATAAGTGATTTTGGTTGAAATTTCGGGTTCGCATTGCGGGAAAAAGCCCTACTCCTTGGCCATCGAGATGAGATGAAATGCATTAGGCGGACTGCCGGTCCTTACCTACTAACGAATGTTGATGATAGACTTCATAGATCATGACCACCATGCTATGATTCATCCTGAATTTTGGCTTGAATACATATTGGCTATTCTCTTTAATACAATGTAAAAGGGTCAGAATATCAGGTTGCATTAAGAAAACTATCTACTGTACATAAAGCGCAGCAAGTAAAAGAAGGGTAAACATGGAATATTCGTAACTAAAGCACCTTGCCTAGCAAGCTCTAGACCGCGATGACGTGAAACTGTACTGGATATAATCGTAGAAGTGTCCATCAGACAAGAGAAGGCCGGGCAAGGATCGGTATCAGGAAATAAGAAACAAAGTTCTCTAGAGTGTTACTTCGCTGAAGTCGCCTTCGCCCTCTTTCCCTTTGCCCTTAGGATTGGGCTCATCCCTTTCGGGTTTGTGTTGCGGGAGTGTACTTTCTTTGCTTTCCTGTTCGGCATCTTCTTCGGCATCGTCTACCTGGACTGGTGGCTCTTCAGGTTTCTCAGACTCTGGTTCAGGCTCCGCGTGCCCATTCTGTTGGGGTGTTTCCTCTGCAGGTTCCTCTTTATCGGACTCGTCTTTGGGCGGCGGTGGAGGCGGGGCTTCTTCCTCATCTTGTGACCCAACTTCCTCTGCCTGCGCTTGTGGCTGAGTAGTGGCCTCACCCCCTGGGAACGGCGTCAGAGGTGGTTCAGCAGGAGGCTGCTCTGGTTCACTACGTTGTGGCTGCGTACTGGGTCTGCCCTGAGCGGTTGTAGCAGCGGACATAGTGGATGTAGTGCGTTGGTGCGAAGAGCCATGGATAACACCGAGCTGACGGGTCTTAGGGTCCGCATTCAGATAGTATCCACGCACACCAGCAATCGTACCCTCCGATTCACAGGCATCGACCCATTCCGGCACCACAACCGGGATGTTCATCTCAACAGCCTTCTCCCACAGCGGGCCGCGACCCTCCGCACAGACGAAGTGAGTAGTATCAATGCGAACTGTATCAATCATCTTGCCACCAATACGTTCCAGTGTAGCTCCCAATGCCTCCTTGCGCGCCGAGTCCAGGATACCAGGGGTCACTGTAATACCGGAGAGATCGGTCATCTTGTGTGTGCGGCATGTCAACTTCTCCGACTGATAGGTGCCAGCGGTAGTGCGCAAGACGAGATGGAAGGTGTATTCGGCATGAATGGCTAGACCGCTAATCTTGGTACTGCGAGTCTCGAGCGGGCGGGGTATGGAGCCGGCCTTGGAGTTGTTGCGGTAGAGGGAGAGTGATTTCAGGGACGCGGTGGCCAGGTCTATGGGGTCCCACTCGAGAACAAGAGATGTTTGGGTTGCATTGCGCAGACGCAGTATGGGCGGCGACGGGGTCTTGACGCCGTAAGTGTTTAGGATTCGCTTCTGAAGTGATTGAAAGGCGTTGACGTTGGCTGTTTCCGCGGCGTGGTTGCGCGCAACATTGATGTCGACAATACTGCCAGATGAAATGTTATTAGGGAGGAGGACTGAGGGAAATTCAATCTATGTTTGATTGTATTAGTACACAGCTCGTCTTCGGTTCTTTGTGTTGACTTTGACACCCGTCTGGGGAAGGCCTCAGGCGACCAGGGGCTGGGAGCTTACGATGCGGTTGTCCTGGGTCAACAGCACGGCGACGCCGGCGTCTACCTTGCCGACAGTCAAGGAGACTAGCATGGCAAAATCAAATCAAAGAGATGTGAGAGGTTTCAGGTAGTGGTGGTCGGAGATGGAAGGGGGTGTAGTTGACAAGTCCCGTGTTGATTCCGCCAGATCGGCATTTAGCGAGGCTTGAGGCAGCGGGAGCTAAGATATGCTGTTCTATATTTATTCTTTGTCTCCGGCGCTCCGCCAACCATCAAAAATGATTAGGAATGCAGTCGATGTGTACTGATACATTAAGGAATTTGAGTAGAGATGTACTAAATAGTGTATATAATTTATGTTTAGTCCCAACGCCATGCAATGATGCTCTATAATGTACAGGTATGCCCTGCTCGGGCTGGTGATATAATACATATTGTACACTGCCAATCAAGACCCCGTAGAAGGCTTCTGGGGCTTTGCAGTTCTTAAAGGCCTTGCAGTTTTCTTGGCCGTACGTTCTAAAAGTGCTGACCGTTGCTTCAGCATCTTTTGTAAAAGATTATCGGCGTCCCTCTGGACTAGCTTGAAGTCAAGGTCGACACATGCAGGACGAAGTACCAGCTCCAAAGAGCCCGTGAGATTGTGTTTTCGGGGCGTGGGAAAATCCTGTAGCGGGATTCCCAACTCATCATATCCTTGGTTTCGCAGTGCTTGTTGGAACGCGATTCGTGTCCTGCGTGCGCACCAGGAACGAACAACCCGCTTCATATGTCCGATGGGTGCTACTGAGACCCGCCACCACAGAGTATTCGGATCACGATTGGCCCACATATGAGCAATTTTAGGACGGATTGGATGGGTAGGAGAGCCTAGGTAGCGTTGCGCAATGGAAGGAATGATGTTTTGCGGACAATAGCGGAGGTTCATGCCAACCGAAGAAGTGGTCAACCACTTCATGATGAATCGGCTCGCACGGTGGGGAATTGCCAGATTGGCTGGTAAGAGATAGTATCGTAGCAGCAGCACATCGGTATCATAGCGAATTCAAGTCGAGGATCATGAAGGTCTCGAGACCTGGTAGGGTCGTGCGCCGGTGCTTCGGGTCTCACTGGTACAAAGTTGGGCGATGCTCAAATGTGGTTGAAGCCTGAATGCCGCAAATAAATTGAAGGTCACCGGCAGGCCAGCAGCCGCTTCTGACGCAAAAATAGAGAACGTTCGCGACCTGCTTAATCGCACCTGATTGTTATCGCGTGTATCTTTTTTTCTGCCAAGTCAATACCGGGCGGTGGGACTGAACAAGCCTGAAAGAATTGGCCCACATTGCCACCTTTGTGCCTGATTAGGTAAGACGCAGATTTGAGCAGGACACAGATCCCCCACTCCCGACTCTCTTTCTTTCCACTCGACCACTCCGGGGATTATCTACTCCTCTTTTCTTCTTCACCGACGAAGAAAGAACCACGAGTACCATCACACAGCGAGACTTGAGTCCAGTGAAGGTCACGTCCCGCCATTATGCCCAAGAACAAGGGAAAGGTAAGATTGCAAAATATTCAGCCCCTCCTTGTTGGAATGTGTCACCCCGCCACCGTCCCTAATGAGTGGCCACACACTCATAATATGGGTCGATGAGCACGAAAAAGGGTGAAGATTTCAACTTTGGTGTTTTCAGGCCTCGCACAAACCCCCTTGATCACATATACTAACAACTGAGTACAGGGCGGTAAGAACCGTCGTCGTGGAAAGAACGAGAACGACAATGAGAAGCGTGAGCTTGTCTTCAAGGAGGAGGGCCAGGAGTACGCTCAGGTCGTGAAGATGCTTGGTAACGGCCGTCTGGAGGCTCTTTGCTTCGATGGCGAGAAGCGTCTGGCCCACATTCGTGGCAAGCTTCGCAAGAAGGTCTGGATCAACCAGGGTGACATCATTCTCCTCTCCCTGCGTGACTACCAAGACGAGAAGGGCGATGTTATCATGAAGTACACCGCCGATGAGGCCCGTTCCCTGAAGGCCTACGGCGAGCTGCCCGAGCACGCCAAGATCAACGAGACCGATACCTACGGCGCCGAGGGCGCAGACGACAACGTCGAGTTCGACGAAGACCGTGACAGCGAGGATGAGAAGGAAATCGATGTCGACGAGCTCTAAGCTCACCCCTATCCACCCCAGAGCTCGATGCTCTCTGCCCTGCAAGGGTGCCATCATGGCGCTCTCCAGATGTTTCGCCAAAAACCCCTCCTACACTGCCGCTGATGGTGGTCAGTATACTGGATTTAATGCTCCCGATCGCTCGAGCCTCCTTGCTCCACGAGGCCGACATCAGATCATTACATTCGTTTTTTGAACGGGTATAAAAAGCATTCGTCAACCAGTCTACGACGCTGAAGCTTATCACGGCTTTGCATGAGGATGAGGGCTTCCTTGTACCCCCTCTTAGGCGCTACGACAATTATCAGGTCATGAAGCAATCGAGGACACGATTTCGGGATTTGCATGGCTGTTATGGGTGTCTGGGGTCGATCGTCTCCTTCAGTCCCCATTTGTCTCTGCAAAGCACCCGGGATCATGCTACAGAGAAAAGTGGTTGCAACGCGCATGATGAACCTGCGCGTCTGTGTACTTGCATCGCATTGCATGCTATGTGACTTAATCTGTTGAGCCTTGCTTTCCTTCCATTCCTTTCGAGTGATAGAGTTATGAAAAAGGTCACAAGAATTGAAAATACTCCTTATTGTTATAAATAACATCGTAATCTTTAGTACTCGTAGACTCTAGGTTGCCAGATGTGGAAGCTGTTATGGCATGATGGCCAGGGACAAGAACCCCCATGATTACCATCGATGATCGAATACAGGAAATTCCAACCTCTACTTATTCATTACAATACGAGGACTACCACCAATGCCAGTAGCTCAAGAAAAAGTAGCCTTGCATCTTGATATGAAGAGAACCTTCTTGAAATGAAAATCATGACCTAGCTGCCGTTATCTAAAGAAAATACACGAAGAAATAAGTAAGGAACCAATTCACGGATCATCCAAACTGCCCGTCCCACCTGTAGACCCATTCACACATCCGAAACTCCCAAACATCGCCTTAGCAGCAGCCTGCCAGACCGTCTCCTGCTGCAAATAATTCTCCAGTGTGTAGAAAAGCCGACACTCCGCCGCTTCATAAACAAACTGCAACGGCGTCTCATCATCATCCGGATCATACTCATTACGCAGATTCAAATTGCCACTCCATGCGAAAGACTCCGCAAGACTAGGGCTAGACTCGTTGAACTTCTTCCATTCGGCCCGTGTGAGGAGTGGAGAGGATGTGTTGGCTGCGTTGCGTATCAGTGTGTTCGCTTGCTGGATGTAGCCGTTGATATAGTCGACTCCAAGAGATTGACCACCCTTTACGCCGCCGACGCCCTGCATGGGCTCATTTGTAGGACGGCCACCGAAGGCGATTGTGCGAACGCCTTGACGTTTCATCAATTTGACGAAGAAGGCACAGGTAGAGACGCAGTCGCCGTCTGTTATCTGGATGGGGTTAGATGTTGAGTAGGATGATGGTTAGATGGACTTACGATAGCAATGTTTTCTGCGGTAAAGAGAGCCTTGTCTGGGTTCAGCGGAACAGAACCGTATCCGTTAATCGGGAATGACTGAGATGAGGAAGATGTGTAGTTGAAATTGGCCAAGAGGCTAGACGAAGAGCTTCCCAAGATATCATGAGGACCATAAAGATGTTCCCAGGAACTGAAACCAGTCTGCTGGTTCGGTGTGACCATTTCCTTGCAGGCGAAGATATTACTAGTATCCTTTGTATTATCATGCGAGTAGGCCTGGGTCAGATACTTCGCAGTTTCGTGGGCTCTGAATCGTGTCGCAGTATAGGGGAATGAGTTCGGAAAGAAGATGCGGGACATGTCTATACCTGTAGACATGTAGCCTCCAGGATTAGCAGTAACGTCAATCAGGACATTGTTCTTCCCTGCTGCTGTGGCATTTTGTAAGAAGTCAACAGCCACTTGAGCCACTTGTGATGGGCTCGAGGAGAATGTTGGCAAGAAGAGAATAGCCGTGTCTTGAAGGCCAGTAAGATTCGAGAAATAGCCAGCAATAGAGTCTTCCGGATTGCCCAATGTGGCTCCAGGGAGCCCAGTCGCCTCGGATGCCTGCTCAGCGCCCGCGTCAGAGCTCGTCTCCGTTGGCAAGCCTTGCGGAAGGCAATTAATATTGTACAGCTCTGTTCCATTTTGATAGGAGAAATATCTCTCCATTGGCGTAGCGGTCTTCTGTACAGTATGACTGCTTCCGTTGGAGTACTTGATGGTGAGCTCTGACCCTTCAGTCCAGGCGCCATTGCTGACCCAGATGCCATTTCGGTTAGTAGGCGTATTGGTAAAGGTACGTGCCAGTGCCGGGAAAACTCGATTGTACCTGAGAAAGTCAATATAAGGACACATCTTGATAGGAGGAATTGCTCAGAGACTTACTGCGCATCGCGGTCTTGAAGGCTTTGGCTGAACGCATATGATTCAAGATACTCAGCAACAGCAGTGCCGTTTATGGATTCAATAGACGATACGTCTTTTGAACCATCTTTTTGGGCCTTCGCATCGCCTAGTACCAATCAGCCTATACTGTCGAGACTCAAAGCAGATGGGATGACAAACTCATCGTGTACACATCCGGCAGTGAAAGTCCATCCGACGAGATAGACACAAGAGGCAAATCAATCTGAAAGCTGAAGATTGACTGCGAGCATAGCTGGAATACCAAGTGACCATCATGAGCAGTTGTTATGAGATTAGAGACATCTAAGTCCATCTCAAACTGGCTAGAATAGGTGTCGTTGTTGACATTGTCTAGGATAGAATCAATCCCTCCTAGAAGATCGACAGCAGGCATATCATAACCAGAGGGTGGATCTATTAGGGACCATTAGTACTCAGACAAGAAGCGAAGATTGGGCTCCATACCCTTGAGAATATCAATCGTTGACTGAAACTCAAGCATTTTCCGAACCTGAGTCAAAAAGACAACCGCACGGTCCGAATCAAAAGGCATCGACTCCAAACATTGATAGGCCAATTCATGGGAAATCGAAGCGCTCGCTGTGATGATTAGCCGTGTCCATCCGAAACCAAGCCGATGACATACTTTGGGCCTGATTTGCACTCGAGACCATATCAGTGATCTGCGCACATGGTTCAATATCGCGTGCAATATTTGCCCCGCAGACTGCCGCCAGCGCAACCGGGGCAAACAATTTTGCCTTGGGGTACATCGTTGGGAAGTTGAAGATTTCAAAATGAAGGTGGAATCGGTTTCAAAGAGTCTTGTATGGGGTTCTCCACTCTCAGGGGCCTAGTGGACCCTTGCGTGTTCCCTTTTTAGCGGATCTGCAGGCCCAAGATCTCCGCCAAGACAGTAATGGAGTGTGCGATTTAGAACTTGGTCATACATCTCAGGTAGTTAGGGTTGGAATGTCAATTCCCTTATCTTCGTGGCTAATGGAAATTCAAAGAGAAGAATAGGGAAGGTACTGTGGTCTGTTGTCTGATTTGTTTACTGGCAGACTTGGTTGAGTCTGTAAACATGGTTGCCTTGGATACCCAATCAATATTCATCCCATTATTATATCTCGATTTGAATAGTGAAGTTGTTTGATTTCTCTTGGGTCTGTATCCAATGATATAATCTGCAGATTTCTATTTGTTATCCCGAGGTTGGGGATCGTTCAGTGATCATGTTGATTCAATCATGCGCCCAACTTTCTAAGGATGCACAGGAGATACTGATGCTGATATCAATAACTCGGGATAAGATATCATCATCCAAAGTCTAAGTTCTACCTTGACCTCCTACTGACTACGCTAATGGGTCATCACAAGAAGTACGGATTATCGCGACGAACACCTCACTAGTGGTAAAAATATGCATTATTACAGAACAGAAATTACAACAGTCCCATGTGATCCCAAGAAAGCGAAAACAGGCTATTGAAGAGCATCAGTCTTTCTTGGACTTATTCAGTTCCTCCTTGCGTGCCTCGATCTCCTCATGTGAGGCCTTTGGTGGCATCTCTGGTTGACGACATCAGCTATTGCATCTTAGCCATAATTTGATAAACTCACCGTCGGGAATCTGTGGGCCCTTGGATATATGATCTTGAGCTGAAGCCTTTGGCTTGTCCTCGGATTTAGTCTCATTGTTTCCCTTCTGGGCGGTAGGAAAGTTCTCGGGTTCAGGAACAACAGGCATTTTGAGGCAGTATTGAAATATTTTCAGCGAAGATAGATTCAAAACGAGCTTGAAATTTGTAGTTAAAATGGATACAATCAGATGGGTTGGTGGAAACGCAAGGTTCTGGCGCTGATAACCTGCCCTTTTATAGATCCCTGTGGAATGACGTCGGCGGTCGGGAAGCTTGGTCTCACACAGAGGCAACGTCAGGAAAAGAAGATGCCTAGGTCTGACCACCGGTCTTCGATGCTAAATAGGAGTGAAAACCTACACCCTCTACAGAAACCGTACAGCAATCGTATCATTCGATTATGAGATAATGAGTGATTGTCTGAGAGGCTACTGTTCATCTACGGTTCATCTGGCTTATCAAGCATAGGGCGGCTCTTAGTGCGGACTCAGCGCCCACTTGTCCATAACACTCGGCATTTCCCAACAAGGCATCAGACATGATAGATACAGTAATGCGGATTATTTGAGCACAAAAACACTTCAATCGTCAAGTATATAGCAAGAGCATCGGATTGCCGCGTGCGCCGGCAGCTCCTTACTTAGTACTTTGAAGGTACCACGTGCCTTGTGGCAGATACGCGCCATCATCAAGTACCGCCCGAGTACTCCGCCCCCCGCCAACGTCTGACCTCTTTCCGCACACTGCTCTCTCTTTCTCTTCAAGGCAACCGCCGGTCGGCTCCTTTCCAATTCCTCACCTTCGATCACCTCGTGAGTCAGTTTACGAAGACTCCGCTCGTCGCTCGACCCCTATCTCCACAGCCCTTATCCGGTTACCCTGTGAACTGGGGCCATTCTCGCCAGTGCTCCGCCCGGCTGCTATGCGCGCTCGACTAGTCTAACACCTACCAACACCGTCACACATACCCGTCTTCTCCATATTTTGGAGCTATACTCTACCATGTCTGGCCTTAAACTCCTGAGCAAGGCTGAGGAAACCATTGTCGAAAGACATCTGCCTAGAGATATCGCGAAAGGTGTCGCACGACTCCTTGTCGCCAACCCAGACCCTACGAAATGGCAATATACTGGGCTGCAAGGCGTAATAGCCCTATGCGAGGATACGGTTGGACATTGCTTTTGGCTAAAAATGGTCGATGTCTCGGTGCGTGACCCTTGACTTCCTAAATAACGATGAGAGACTGACATTGCTTTGGAACAGCCCGGTGGAAGTGGTACTGTGATCTGGGACCTTGAGCTCGAACAAAACTTTGATTATGTCAAGGAAAGAGAATTCTTCCACACATTCGTTTTTGACGGTGCTCTATTTGGACTCCTGTTCGCTGATTTGAAAGAGGCCAAGGAGGTCCTTGCCGCGATCGAAAAGCGTGAGAAAATCGCCAGCAAGGAGACGAAGAAGAACCCATATAAGACCTACGAAAATGGTGCCCTTCTTATGGATCCTAACTCTACCAATGAGAAGAAAACCAAATCTCGGTTTGGAAGCTTGTTGCATCGCTCATCTCATAACCCCAATCCTACTCCGCAGTCAATAATACCCGTCGCGCCACTACCAACGCAACTACCAATTCAACCCGCGGCACAACCCCCGGCGCAACCCCCGGTGCAACCCCCGGTGCAACCACCCAGCACGGTCCCACAGGGGGGCTTGTTATTCGACCCCAAAGATCCGCAATGGAAATGGTTGGTGGATGAGCTCTTCACTATGGGCATTTCGGGGGATCAGATTGTTGAGAATGCCGACTTTATCAATGATTATATCAAGCAACAAGGATTCTTGCCAGCAGCTCAAACAACTGCCGCCGTCGAAGAGCAACAGAAGCCAAGGGCAGCTCCTCCACCTCCTCCGGGTCCTCCAGCTCCCAAGATCGTCCCAATCAGTCCCCAGGACACTGGAAGCAGTTCAGGCAGTCGGCGTGGTCCTCCCCCACCACCGCCAGCTCGGAAGAGCCGAGCCGATGCTGCGGAGGAGTCAATCCCAACGCCGCCTCGAGAGCCATCGCCTCCAGCTCCGCCAGTTCGCAGGTTTAACGCGCCGCCTCCCTTCGCGGATGCAGGCAAGTTTGCTGTCCAGGAGGGCCCTTCAGAACGCAGACGACCACGGGCGGTTTCGAATGCTGCAGCTCCAAATGTCCCTCCCCCGCCGCCACGGCCTCCGAAGGCTCCGATGGACGATAGCCAGCCTCGGTTTGGAGTTCCTCCCCCATTCGCCGGGGATCGCAAGGTCTCTGCACCACCGGCACCTCCCAGTCGCAGTCCTGTTCCTGGTCCACCCCCACCTCCCCCTCGTGGAGACAATGCGCCCCAGCTTCCCCCCAAAATCCCAAACACAATGGCTCCAGGGCTCCCTCCCCCTCCGCCTCCCAGAGGACCAACCTCTCCACCTCCACCACCGGCTCGGACAGCTCCTCCATCGGTTACTCCTGCATTACCCCCACCGCCGCCACCCCGGGGCCCATCTTCACCTCCGCCGATACACCATGCTCCACCACCACCACCCCAGGCTCCAGGCCGCGCTGTACCACCACCACCCGGTCCAGCTGGTGGGCCTCCACCCCCTCCGGCGCGCAATACCCCTCCCGTGCCACCTCCCCCTCCCCCAGTACCAACCTCTGGTGGATCTGGAATACCTCCTCCGCCTCCTCCACCCCCGGGATTACCCTCTCGGGGGCCTGCAGTCCCCCCACCTCCTCCGCCCCCAGGAGGTGGACCTTCAATCCCACCTCCGCCTCCTCCGCCTGGCCCAGGAGGACCCCCGCCACCGCCAGCTCCGCCATTGCCCTCGACTGGTGGAGGTGGTCGAGACGATCTTTTGGCAGCTATTCGTGCATCTGGTGGCCAAGGTGGAGGCGGGTTGCGGAAAGTTAGTGCCTCGGAGAAGAAAGACCGAAGTGCAGCCATGGTTCCTGGAAGCGCTGCAGAGTCATCTGCGGCAGCAACTAGTTCTGCTCCACAAGGTGGCTTGGCTGGTGCCTTGCAGGATGCTTTGAAGAAGCGGAAGCAGAAAGTCAGTGGAAGTGGTGAGTATTCTCGGTCCTTATTTCATGAAAAATTGTCTTTGTGCTAACTACAGATATAGATGACGAGAAGGAAGACGACGACGATTGGTAGATTATTGTCATTTTTGCATGGGATCGCTTTCATTCATGATACCTATACCTTTGCCTAGGCATTTTTGCGGACATTAAGCATTATTTCCCTTTGATTGATCTTGCGACGGTTGGTTCAAAAGTTTGGATTCGAGCGTTCATGAGGGAAGGCATTCTATGCTTTGTATGTATTTTTTGGTTGAAGCTCCAATGAGTTTGCTCAGTTCGATAAGGTTTTCTAGTGCAGCTTGTAGTAGTCTGTAGGTATGGTAAATACCGGAAGATGTCGTTTACTTCACCAAATTCTGCCCATATCATGTCTAATACTGTCTACTATCGAGTCAAAAGCACATCATGAATCTAACCATCGTATTGAAACATTGATTAACACAGACAAGGTCTTTTCATCATGCATCTAATCGTGATTACCAGGATAGTACCGGCCACGTGCATAAACGTCCAAGGTTATATACAAACATTACACCAACACATCAATTCGCTCTAGTAGTTGACAAAGCGAGGCTTCTTGCCAGCCGGGGTAGGCTTCTTTCCAGCACCCTGACCCTTTCCAGGGACCTGAGCATTAGAAGCAGTGGGCTTCAGCATCCAAAGGGAATCACCAACAGACCCATCATTGCCCTTAATGTACTCCCACTTCATAGCAGTAGCATTGGCAACAGTCAACTTGCTGAAACCATACTCCTTGGTGTTAAGCACAGCAGTAATGTTAGTGAGACCCTCACCAGTGCTGAATTCACTGTGGCTCTCAATGTTACCAGCCATGCCGTTAACAACGTGAGTCATGGACTTGCCCGGATTCATACGGTAAGTGTTGTTGTTGATCACGGAGGCGGTATCAATGGTACCGTTACCGAGAGGGAACAGACGCTCATACCAGTGGATGTGTCCAGAGAGATAGAGATCAACACCGTGCTCAAGGAAGAGTTCCTCGAACGCAGCGCGGATCTTCTTCATGTAGGAGGAGTAGGCGGAGCTGTACATGGGACGGTGGCTCATGATAACGATCCAGGGAGTCTTGGTGCGGTCGACGCTCTCAAGATCAGCCTTAAGCCACTTGTACTGCTCGTAGGACTTGGTGTCGTCGACATCGCTGACGGCACCGAAGGGACCGCTGTCAGTGATGAAGGTCTCGGATTCAGTGGGGAGGGTCTCGTCGCCGGAGACATCCTCGGCGAAGGACCACTCAGGGCTGTCGGCGTAATCGGTCTCACCGTCCATCGAGACGAAGTGAGCAAGACCGTAGTCGAAGGAGTACCAGAAGTTGCTAACACCGCCGGACTCCTTACCGGGCATGCGGAAACGGTGCTGGTAAGCAGTGAAGTTTCTATAACCGATTAGCTTTCGAAATGATGGAGATTGGATGTAGTCTTACCTCTGCGAGGGAGGGCAGCTGTAGTAGGTAAGGTTATCGGTGGGCCAGGTGCTGTTGGGCTGGTTCTCATCCAGGTAAGCAGTCAAGACGTTACCGGGACCATCGAACTCGCCGCAAGAAGCCTCATGGTTACCGGGCAGAACCATGTAAGGGATCTTCTTGGTAACGCTACCCATCCACTGCTGCCACAGATCCCAGTTGGACTCGTAGATAACACTCATATCACCACCCTGGGGACCACCCTGGTTGGGGATCTCGCCAGCAGGCAGAGGCTTCTCATACTCCTCGGTGATACCGCCGGGCAGCTCACTGCTGGAGCCATTGTAGCAGACGGGCCAGTCAGACTCGCAAGCCATGATACCGGAAGACCAGTCATCAGCGTAACTGATGTCACCACCGTGCCAGGCGAAAGCAGCCTCGCTAGCAGCCTCGGTCAGGTACTTGTGGGTACCCTGGGCGTTGGTGTAGCCCATATCGTTCAGGACAGCAACGCTGAACTCGGTGGGGTCACCAGCCTTGCGGGCGGTGGTGAAGCTCAAGACCTCGGACTCGGTGGTGCCATTGGCAGCGGGGATCTGGTAGTAGTAGGTCTTACCAGACTCGAGGTGGGGGAGGGAGACTTCGTGGAAGTACTCGCTGCACTGGGTGACAGCCTTGATCTGCGAGCACGAAGGGGTACGGGCATAGCTAAAAAACAATCAGCACAAGCCTTGATCAATTGGCTGTAGAAAGAAACTCACGAGTGACTGTATCCTCGTGCGATGTTGGTCAAATGGTGAGGGCTGGTACCCCACTTGACAGTAGGCGCTCTTCCCAGACCGAAGGGAGTCTGGTAGTGAATGAGCATACCATCGGGGATGTAAGCCAACGAAATGACATTGACGTTGTTGGTCGGGTTCTTGTGAGCAGGCTTCACAGCGGGAGCCTCGACCAGACGAGTGAAACCCTTGCCATTGCCATTGATCGTGTTATCGACCCAATCGCCAATGGGGACGGCGGGACCCTTGTAGGGGAAGCGCTCGTCCACAGTTCTGCGGTCAACCGCAGGACTGGCATTGGCGGCGGCGGACAGAGCCAGCAAGATGGAAGCAGTGGTAGCCTTCATGGTGAAAGAAAATTGAGCTCGTGTCTCCCCACAAACAAACGGCTGCAGGGCCGGCTTTTATCTGTAACGTCCATTGCCGCTAAGGTGCTGGTGTGCATTCGGGCGTCGCTGATAAGCTAAGGTACAGAGCTTCTACACGTGCAATTGGGTGGTTGAGCGATTGGTTTATGCAAGATTAAACTAGTGTTAGCCTCCGCAGCGCCATAGTTGGGGGCTATAGGCACGGAGACTTGTTAAAGCACACGCCCTTTCACGATGTAAATAGTGGACATACTGTGGGGTTTAGATTGCTTATCCGTGGCAGTACCGGGGTTTTCCGGGCACATAAGCACATGTGCACCGAAGTGGTCGGTGATTGGCCTGTCACACTTGGTTCAGGTACCCTTGATGATGGAATTGTGGAACACCCATGGAACGACAATTTCTTGTTTTGATCGTTGAAATGCTGCTTTTCAAGACTGATTAATTATTCAGACCGTATGATTGGCGGTACTTTAGCCAAGTCGGCCATTCCCCACTCTATTAGAGCCTCGGGTTTATCCTCCGCTCCGCAAAGACTGGAGCCAATGCCGAGTTTCCAGAACATCACGTCCCTCGTACCCGTGTACGCATTTACGCATTTATACATTTACCTAATAGATCCGGTTCATCTCTACTCCGTAGTAGCTCCTCCGCGATCATGTGCCTCTGAAGCTCCATACACCTGCCCATGCTCCGAACCAAGTAATACAATATCCGTATCGGCTATCGCTCCGTCAAATATCGCTACAGTTATAACCACGGACATAGATAGCGGACCACATACATTATCCACCCGCAAGTTAAGCTCTGGACTATAATTTTTGGCAGGTCGCATGCTGTCGCCTAGCATCGACAATAGGAAACAAGCGATCCAGTGGAGTGGCCGCGGACATCCGACGGCTAGCCTGAATGGGTACATCAACCGTCCCGCCTTTCCCGTTATTCTTGCGTGGTTGGAGTGCGTGGCTTGAGCTCGTCTGCAAGCGACATTGCAATTGCGGAGACTGCGCTTGGGACCATTGTGCTTCAACTTGATTGCACGTGCGTCATTGTTCATCATCGTAGTTAGAGGAGAGCCTAGTCCCAATAGGGCATCTTGTGATTGGCGCTCTCGGCTAGACTCTTCTGTGGAGATCCTGACTAGAAGCTATGCTCGTGTATACGGCTCCTACTCTAGTCACTGACGAGAGATTGTTTCAACCTATTTACGAGAACTATTACCCCCGCTGGCTATGTAAGCTCGGCTATAGTCTATAACTGACCTATTACTTATTCACATAATAAGCTTCATTGCTAGACTACGGCGGGTCCTTTATTGTAAAATTAGCATCTTGCGCATCAATCCCAGCAGTCAAATTAGAGCGGGAGTAAGCTATGGCTGTGGCAACATCACCGCAGCTAAAGGTGGGCGCGGCTGTTGAATTCTAAAATTGGTTAGCAAAGAAAACAGATGATCATATGTATAATCTTTTGGGAGAAGTTAGCTAGCTACGAAACAGTGCTTTTATAGATTTTGAGATTCTTGTGCAGGTCATGTGACACCATGTCAAACAGCTGCATCTGTGGTTTGTGAGGCAGACATGCAATGTATGCTGCTTCAAATAATCATGGCAGGAACTGTAGTCGATCGTTGAACAAGTGAACAAGTGAACAAGAATGGCGGATGCCTGATTGTTGTCTTGGCGTAGTATCGCAAGTCTGATACATGTCATATGAAACAAACAGCACCCGATTATTTTTCCTTTCCTCCTACCATCACCCACAAATCATGTTGTTCGCGATTAGAAACCTTCTCAGGACACAGGTCCGGAATTTGCATCTCTCAGTTTCGCAAAATTCAGTTCCTCTTGCACGAAGAACCATACGCTCCTCACCCAAACCTCTTAGACCCCTTGCCCAGGCATATCAAGTTCAAAGAACGGTCTCATCGGACCATTCAGCAAGTACCCATGAAAATGCATTAGCCGCGCTGGCAAGATTATCCAGACGCGATTCACCTCGGCAACCGTCTAAGCGCACCCCTGATGATGAAACTAGCAATAACCTCGCTGATTGCATTGAACAAGGGCTAAAAGAAGCCGGCCTGCGCACCTGGGGCTTTCCTATTTATCGATACACCTATCAAAGTGATTCCGACTGGGGCGAACTCTTAGTTTGTTCACCTCGGTCTGATCTAATTTCACGAACTCAGTGAGAGTCATCTCCATTATACTCGTCATCCCAATTTTCTGGAGATCGTAAAAAAGCTGACGCGCCTGATCCAGCGTGTTAGAAGCTCTTCTCCGCATATTGTAGAAAACAACTGCGCTGATATATCTTTTCCCCATATCTTGTCCCTCCTCAATGCGTTCCAAGTCCTCCTTCTGAGCCTTGTGCTCTCTAGGTATACTTTCTTAGCTTGTGGGTCGAGCTGCGGCTGGTGACCTAGAGATAGGTTTGCGATAGCAAAACTCTATAATGTGATGAGGATCGAATGAAGAAAGTGGTCGAAGCCGAAGACAAGAAGAGCAATCCCATTTCATCGTGTTCCATTCTGGCCTTTTCCAGAAGTTCTTGAAGGAATGGTAGTTGTATATGCCGTGATATATGGGGGCGGTTCCACCCCCATTCTGTGTCAAAGGTCGACATTCAATAGCCAGAAGTCTTTCTATCAAGTGAGCTTTTTGTGGATTGATGAGAGCCCGAAAATGAGAGCTGTCTTGGCTGATAAATATGAGGCCAATGGGATCCAAAAGATGGAATCTCAGACATTGAATCTCGATTGGCAAAGTACTCAAGTGTAGAGTCAACATCATGAGATAAATGATTGAATGTTTGAAGCTACAGCGATGGCTAGAGATGCAGAGTTGAGTATTTTTGCAAGGAAGAGAATATCTATGGAAGTAATGGTTGCGGTGATGTCTCCTGAGTCCTAACTTAGCCTAATCAACCCCATTCTTGGAATCGGCGCATTTTAATCATAGTATCGGTTACGGGTACAACAATTTTCAATATGAAATTTTGGAGTCGATGGAAATTTTGACACAGTGGCAGAGGGCGATAAGTTAGTGAAAGAGGAACTTCTGTCGCTGGACGGGGCTACTCTACTCGTTCATATTGACTGTGAATTACCTTGAAGCACTGTCGGCGCCCAGTTTGGATACCATACCTTCTGTTCCGAGCCCCAATAATTAATGTTATTATTCTTATTTGTGTTATAGATATACCTTTTTTTACATTGCTACTAGAAGGCTCGATTGCCGCATATATCAATATAGAGAGACCAATGCCTCCCAGAAAGATTAGTTGCAAAAAGCTGGCATGTATTAGTCAACTAACCATCCTTCAGGCTGCTCCCAAATAAGTGGATGATCAGCATCCGCGTGTTCCGGGACCTCTTTTGCTCGTGGAATGACAGGGTCAAAGCCTTCGATTGTTCTCAGCAGTGGCAATCTTGCATCTTTACCAGTCACCAAGTTTTCCAAAAGAGTGTCAACATCCAGGTCAGGTGGGTAATCCCTTTGGGCCAAGATTGGACCACCGTCTTCTCCTTTCCCATAAAGCCGTATGCTTTGCAAAGAGGCTGGCAAGGTATGCACAAGAGAGAGCGACTTAGCGGCAATCCGATCTGGACCAATTCCTCTTGCCAAAAAACAGAGTGTATGAACGCCTAGGCTCAGACTTCTTAAGTTTGGGAAATCCGCCAGGGAGATGTTCCGTGGTGGCGTTTCACGTTTCAAGTCGAGCTCGCTCATCTCTCCTTTCCATACTTCTTCATACTCTGTATCTTCATCTATATCAATCCCTTCAGTAGACTCTAAGCCCTCGTTGCCATATAATTCACCCCAAGAGACATTATCTTCAACATCTAGATCAAGTTCCTCTAGACAATGACGGTGTCTCCAAAGACATCTTACAATCGGTGTAAGAGTCACAGGTGCCTTGCCCCCCTCTGGCTGAGCACGCCCACCAATAGTGTATGTAAATTTGCGCAGCGCCTTAGATGAATCGATAATGTAGCACATCTCAGACTCCGCCAAATTCGAGTGGGTAAAACTAATATCGCTGTAATTTGCGGACTTCGGCGGAGGAGGCAAGCCGGCCTCGTTGTTCCACGAAGCTAAACTGAATGACACGGACTTCAGTGCTGGGAGTCGTCGCACCAGATTCAGTCGATGATGATAGTCTTCAGCGACGTTGTAATAAAAGCCATCATTACCTACTGAACAGTCGTCAGGTAGGAAAACAATCCGATTGAGGTTCTGTAGATAAGGGATCGACTCAGAGTTCCTGTTTGCGCGACGGAGCATAGTGAGGAGAGCAAAACTTTCAGTCTCAGAACTAGGCTCTCCGACATGGAATACAGCAAGGGACTCTAGCTGGCGCGAAATAGCGATCAGCAGCGCTGCAATGGCTTGTTTGAAGGCCATATGGCACAAGTGAGAGGAGTCCCGTCTATTCAATTTGTCAGTACTATATCGGGGAACTAGAAAAGAGAAGACTTATTCACGTACAAGTCTCTCCCGTATGGTTGAAGTAGCATATGCAGCACCAACTGTGACTCATTCCCTTCTGTAAATCCAGCTGTCTTGATGGCCGCCTTTAATCTCTTAAGATCACCCAGCTCCAGCTGCCGAGGGCCATCAGGTGGGTCATTGAAATTAATATTAAGGCCACGCGACACACTTCGATGCCCATGGACTTCTAAATGACGAAGATGTTCGGCAATGTCCGGATTTTTCATTAGAAACAAGAGGGTTTGAAATCCAGTCTCAAGATCATTTCCAATGCCGAGCCGCAACCGTCGATATTTCTGTCTATCTTCCATTTCGGAAACCATGTGCATATATCGCCTCTGGCCCTGGACGTTGATTTTTTTTGTCCATGACCTCTTTGATACCAAACTTCGCAGTGTTGGCGATTGGGGACCTAAGCAGCGGCGAATGTTTTGATGAAGTATTATTGACCAAGAAGTCGGACCAGAGAAGGACATGAATAACAATGCGGAATCGTCAGGTCAATCGTTCTTGTGAAGAGAAAGAATAGGTGTGTTTTAGGGGGAAGGAAAGGGTAGGATTGGGCGAGTTCAATATTTGAGCACCATACCAAGCTATATTCGGCCTAGTGTGTAATGGTAAATCAGATGGTAATCACTGTAATGTGGACCAGGTTGACAATTTCCCACAGAATGGGGTTGAGTAGCAAAAATTACCATTGAAAATTACGAAGGTAGATCGGATACACTCTAGTACGTGTTCAATCATTGAGCTCATATTTGTGCCTAACGAAAAGGGAAAACAAATCCTAATGGTAAACAGAGCCGATGATCTCACGTACCACACTGGTGAACGACACGTAGGCATATCACTCCTATTTCCCAGAATGCCGTCAGGTATACCTAAGCCTTAACCTCTTCATGAACATACTCGCTCTTAGAGCCACTATTCTCCGAATCTGGTCGATTTGATTGCAACTGCATCCGACGTGCCACTCGAGGCGGATCAAAGATACTCTTCGACTGGGCAAAGATCTCATCAATCTCCTCCAGCGTCCGTCCCTTCGTCTCAGGGAAGAAAAAGTAAACTGATGGCACAATGGCTGCATTGACCACCGCAAACACGATATAGTACTTGTTCCCGATAGTCGAGAAGCCAATAGGCGTCACTTCAGCGAGCAAGAAGTTGAAAACCCATACCGTGGCAGTCGACACTGCACTGACTGCAGCCCGGACCTGTAGGGGAGCCATTTCGGCGGCGTAGAGGAAGGTGAGACCAGAGTATCCAGTCGTGAAGATGAACTGGAAGCAGAAGAGCGCAATCACAGCTACCACTAGAGCAGCGGTGCTATCGGCTGCTCCGGGTGATGTTGTACCAGCGAGAACGGCCATACAGATGCACATGGCTCCGGCACTCCAGAGCATGAGTGGTCGGCGACCGAGGCTATCAATTGTATAGTATGCGAGATAGCCGCCGAAGGGCTGCATTAAGCCCATTGATGCAGCGAGAATACGGGACTTCACGGCGTCAAGACCGAGATATTGCTAGACGTATGTTAGTAAATAGCATCAAGAAAAGTGGATAGCTGTAACTGACCTGGAAGATACTGGTCGCATAGTAGGTAATCAAATTAACACCACACATCTGCTGGAAAAACTGACCAGTGGCCGCCAAATACGCACGATGGAAGAGACGCTGCTCGCCATTCGTGAACATAGCAGTCCAGGAGGTATTCCCGCAGACAGAAAGAGTAGTCTGAATTTGTTGAATACTGTCGGTGATTGTCTCCGAGTCAAGCTCAATATCTTGGAGAGCTGACATGACCTCCCGGGCTTCTTCAATCCGACCAGTCTTAATCAGCCAACGTGGCGACTCTGGAAGCACCAAGATGGAAGCCATGGCTATGGCGGACATGAGTATAGGGAAAGCGAGAGGGAATCGCCAGGAGACGGAGTTTTCTTTCACAAAATAAAAGCCGAGATCAATCCAAAGCGCTAGAGTCACCCCCAGACCGACAAAGATTCCGTCGGTGACAACATTCGAGCCTCGCTTGTGTGCTGGTGAGATTTCCGACTGCCAAACGGGTACTGTAGCGACGTATCCTCCAATGCCGATACCGAGGATCAATCTTGCGACGATGAATTGGGCGAAATCAAAGGATGTTGCCATGAGAAGGGCACCAATAATGTTGATCAGGTTGGTCCAGAAAATAACTTTCTTCCGTCCCAGGAGGTCACCGAGGTAGACGCATGATAGGGCTCCGAAGATACCGCCGACAGTGTAGAGGGCGATGACCGTGCCTATTCAATTAAATGCATTAGAAAATGGAGACAGGCTTTCTGGTTCTCGCTGACCTTGAATAGTCGAGTTCTCATGTTGCAATGCTCCAGTCGTATGGATAGTGTCCATGCGAGGGAACTGGTTGTTGAAGGTAGGAAGTGTCAAAAGACCACCAGCCACGCTCATGTTGTATCCATAACACGTGAAAGTTGGGCAAACAACTAAGAACACCGCTGCTCGAAGAAGTGAATTGCCACGAAGGCCAAGATATGGTTTCAATCCCATCGTGAAATCGTGAAATCGTGAATTGCGCACAACAAATTGAGCGACTAGACTGGAAGAAGTGGAGATGAAAACAATTGCAGAAGAATAAGCGACTTATCTTTCATTAATATAGACTATCGTGTCGAAATGCGAAGACATTTGTCGGGTTTAGCTCGTGTCGGTTTGACAGTAGTTTATGGTTAGGTTTGCGGTAGGCGGCGGTCGCCGTCAAATTCACAAGCCTGGCCACACTGTTTAACGGAGGCAACGACGGCCCCGGAAGTTTCCCCACACTTTTTCCCCGGATGCCAAGTTATGGTTACGGCCATTTAAGTCTGGGGTTCACCCCATCTGGTAGTCCCAGCCGTGCTTAGACCTCCGCTGTTCCCCGGATGATCGATCGGAAAGGCGCCTCTTCCCCAGAATATTGGGTAGGCAAAGTGTGGTGAAAAGTCCAAGCCATTTTGTTTCCCGCGGTAGAGGATGTGAGAATTTTGAGGTATTTTGGCAAGCAGGCCAATTTTCGTTGTGGTTTCATACCCGTATTCTGACGTTTGCCATAGGAGATTTGCAATTCTTTAGTTTGATCTTAATTTTGAAGCTCGTGGATAGTTGATGGCAGATACAAACCTGTATTGAAGGACCACTAAACCTTCAGAATACTGTGGAGATGTTTAATAGAGATCGTGCCGATCACTACAGAAGCTAGAGACATGATGAAAGGCTAAGGGCTTTTAGTGGGACTATTCCGATCAGGCTAATAGTCATTGTGATCGAGTTACTGGCACATGCTCCTCATACCCCCAGCAGATCATAGCTCTCAGCCCAAGAATTAGACTCATCTCCATTGTACTCGGGCTGCGGCGGGATCCGTATCAAGGCTTGCTGCAGCATATGTGCACGACCCTTTGGCACCACCCCCCTCCAAGACTGGAAACCCAAAAGTTGTAGATCAAAACGGAGGTTCTATTCCCGGGCAGTCATTTGTCAGATTTGCCACATAAGAGATTCAGCATAATTCAAGTGGATTTGCACAAAACTCATATATGGCGCTAGTAGATCTGCAGCCGTATTGACCCGAAGTCTAGTCTAGAAGGACGGAGTGGGTATCGTGAACGAGTCTACATTAACGCAGACCTTGAAAACGCATTGAATGGATAACAAATTCCGGTCCAAGGGTTTATAAACTGTAGTCATCTTCTTCGAACTCTAAACGTTGTAGCGACGAATACTCGGACTCGGAAGTTGCAAGGCTCCTTGTATGATATGCTAGTCCAGTTGTTAAGCGAGTTGTTTGAGAACCAGCTTATTTTATGATTGGGCATAGCAATTTAAGCAAGGATGAATCCTTTTTGTAAACACTCAAGTGATTAGTCTTTTTGACGCTGTTCATATTTTTTTCCCAGTACATATGGGCATTATGTAGGTGCTGATAGCCACCTTGTTTGCAAACAACTATGAATGCTAATGCCGACCAGTTTCTTCTTACCTTACCTTACCAGTATATAAACTCAACCGCATATTTTATCCTGAAGGGTGCCTGATATCGCGTTAATACAAGTAATCAGTCGGAAACAGCCGAACACCGAGGCCAAAACAAGAATGATCGTCATGCCCTGCCGATCCTCTTATCTCGTAACCTCGCGGTGAACTTCTCAAACAACCAGACGATACTACATCAGCGAGTATCAACTTCCAATTCAGCAAGTACAACCTTCAGACTATCAGCTGCCTTGATATAACTGCCTCTTCTGATACAGGTAAGCCCTCCCTTGCACTTCATTCCTAGGGGTTTAACCAGCCCTGGAGGCTATATAAGCCTGCGACGTCCTCGGGGTGGTAGCAACCAAGCACTACATTATTCATTTACAATGTTTCTGAATCTTTCTAGATTTACCACGGGGCTGCCTGCAGTATGGCTGTTCATTGCATTCTTGAATGCTTGTAGCACCACAGCCACGGCATATCCATACACAGTCTATCGCGGTACATTCATTCATCTTCCGCGCTTGAATTCAAGCTCGACGAAGCCGGAGCTTGCCAGAAACCAAGGTGTCATGTGGGTTTCTGCTGCAGATGGCCGTATCAAAGGGTATGATTGGCAGGTCAGCGATGATGCTAGCTTTCAATCGTTCTTGTCAAGCCACGGCTGGACCAATGCGAACGACTCGTCCAAGAAACATGCCCGTTCATCCACGCAAGTTCAAGTTGTAGAGTCCAACGATGAGCGAAACGAGTTCTTTTTTCCTGGATTCATCGGTATGCTCTATCTTATTCTCCGTTCAACATCAATACTGACATTGTAGACACCCATATTCACGCACCACAATTCCCCAATATCGGGCTGTTTGGGTCATCAGGCCTTCTGGATTGGCTAAATGAATACACATACCCAGTTGAAAGTAGCTTCGGCTCCAAATCAGATCCCAAAAACCAGGAAACAGACCCCAAAGACACACCACCTGAGGGCCTGCGCGTCTATGACGAAGTTGTCGCTCGAACTCTTGCCCATGGAACCACATGTGCTTCGTACTTTGCCACCATCCACGTCCCAGCTACCAATGCTCTCGCAGCACTCTGCCACTCTCACGGCCAACGAGCCTTCATCGGACGCGTTTGCATGGACAACAAAGATGAATGCCCGTCTTACTACATTGATCAATCTGCAGACGAGGGTTTCAACGCAACAAAGTCGACAATAGACTATATCCAGACACTAGACCCGAACGGAACATTGATCAACCCAATCATCACCCCCAGGTTCGCTCCAAGCTGCTCAAACCACTCCCTCGATGGCCTCGGCAAATTAGCCGCCTCTTACACTCCACCCCTCCACATCCAAACGCACATCGCCGAGACAATCGATGAGATAAATCTCGTCCATCAACTATTCCCAGAAGCAGCCAGCTATGCTGATGTCTACGATAAGGCTCATCTACTTACAAACCGCACCATCCTCGCACACGGAGTACACCTTACTAAAGACGAGCGCACTCTCATCCGCGAGCGCGGCTCTAAAGTCGCGCATTGCCCTGCATCAAACTCAGCCCTGGGTTCTGGCCTTGCTCCTGTCCGCATTTTGCTCGATGAGGGTCTCACTGTCGGACTAGGCACGGACGTTAGCGGAGGCTACAGCCCCAGTATCCTTGAAGTTGCACGACAGGCTTGCTTAGTATCCAGATTGCTACAATACAGTGCCGAATACCAAGAGATGACGGGCAATGCGGTATCAGATGGAAGTGAGAAACTATCTGTAGAAGAAAGTCTCTACCTGGCCACGCGCGGTGGCGCGGCAGTCGTCGACATGGCAGATGATATTGGTGGTTTCGATAAAGGTATGATCTGGGATGCGCAGCTGATTGAGCTAGGTGCTGTGACAAACAGTACTGTGAGCCCGCTGGATGTTGCTCGTGCAAATGTTCTTGCTCACCGCAGCGTTGCTGAGTCCGGCCCTGTGGGTAATGTTGATTTGTTTGGGGATGAGACTTGGCAGGAGCAGATTCAGAAGTGGATGTGGAGTGGTGATGATCGGAATGTGAAGAATGTATGGGTTCAAGGAAGGCTGGTGCACACCAGAGACTAGATTATGAGAGCTCTTTTATGAGCTCTTGGTTTGTATGTTAATTTGATTTCAGTTTGCTGTGTACTCATAATACACAATGCGTATATATTACTCTTCAGACTCCCTCAACGCCATCGAGCATGACCGGCAACATATGTTCAGGCTTTATGGGGCATCTTGAGTATGACGTATTCGCAAATGGAAAGAGAGCTATGTTTAAAAACAACATCTACGGCGGTATGAGGTAAGGCGCAGTATTCGATGTTCAGAGGAAGAGTATCGAGGACATACCCACTTACACACCCATTCGCACTAGGCTATCCTGAGATTTAAGGCAATTAAGAAGTGATACTGAGTAAGCGCTTCTCCAATATCTAGAATTGTTAGTGTCTATCCCGGCTCAATTAGAGTGCTATCTTGATGATGACTTATATTAAGTGACGCTGTACCTATACCCTTGTTTATCAAAAGAACCATGTACAGTAACAACTGGTCTGAGTCACAACTACTGCATCACATCATATGTGGTTAGTAATATGTCCAACTTATTTTCGGGGTGTTCTATTATAGATGCCTGTAGTTAGATGCCTACTCCTGTTTACTCAGGCAGAGCCTGAACGGAATTTTCATTTTCCGCGGCAATCCGGAAATCCGCCAAGTCGGCAAGTCTAACGCTTTAGACCACGTCCCTTGTGTATTCAAATTGACATTATACTATCCAGCATAATCTGACAGATGTAAATGAAGTTGAATTCCAGGCTGATCATTAAATCATCTGGAATTATGTCCTTATGCGGTAGAACAAGATTTCTGACGGATCATTGGTCAGTTCCTGGATCTACATGATCGCGAGACTGAATGCTGGAGAGCCATGAACTGTTTTTTAACATATGGTATCATGATTTCCAATATTTTGGGGTTAGCAATGCTTTCAATGAGGCCAATCATCCTGCTCTTCGGTCCTGTACCTTTATACTTCGGGTGCGGATTAACCTTACTCCGAAACGCGGCATTTTTCCCGCAATTGAGATCATCGGCCCATCTCAGCGTCTGGACACCAACAGAGACATGCTGTCTCCGCTGAAGCCGTCTGCGCCGTCAGCATCACTGCTGCGGTTTTTACACTCGCAGTCAGGCTCTGTGACTAATCTGTCGACATGCGCTCTGACAAAACGCGCTTCGAGCCATAACACCCTCGCGGTAGGATCGTCGCGAAGATCCTCGACTTGGACTCGTCCTGACAGGCCACGATGTGTTGCCACACTCAATGCAAAGCTATCGATCACATCTTCCAGACCGAAGGCCGAGATATCTTCGCGCGCGCTTGAACAACTAATCTTTACCCGGCCTGCCTCCACGGCCCGTCGGCCTTTCCTCAAGCGCCTTCTCGATCTCAGGAAGAGCAAGACTGCCGAGTACAAGAATACACAGAACGGGCCAGCTTGGATTGATGAAGGGACAGATGGCATTTTCAACATTGGTCGTGGGTTGGCCGCTAAGGCCTCGAACGAGTTGCGGATTCGATGTACGGAGTTTGACAACAACGGGAATGTTACGCTGGTGAATGGAGAGTTCCGGAAATTGGAACTGATTGCTAAGGTTTGTTTGCAAATATTGCCTTGGTATACTGTGATCTTGCTGACTTTGAAGTCTAGTACGGCCTTCTTCCTCGAGACCTACGCAAGATCGATTCCTCTACACTACCCCATATACTAGTCCGGCCCAGCGCCATCCTCATCAATCTCTTGCATTTACGAGTCCTAATCAAAGCCGATCGAGTACTTGTATTTGATGCATATGGGTCAACAGACTCCTACATGCAGTCACTTTTCATTTATGATCTGGAAGGGAAACTACGCCAGAAGACATCGCAGGTTGCGCAGGCTGGTCCGGCTTTGCCTTACGAACTTCGCGCTTTGGAAGCTGTGCTTATTAGCGTCACAACTGGTTTGGAGGAGGAGTTCAATGGTGTGAGGGACCCTGTCGTGCGGGTACTGCGTGCGCTCGAGGAGGACATTGATCGTGATAAGCTCCGACATCTCCTGATTTACTCGAAGAAGCTTGGTACCTTTGAACAGAAAGCTCGATTGGTCCGAGATGCTATTGATGATCTTCTCGAAGCGGACGACGATCTTGCTGCCATGTACCTGAGCGAAAGAGCGAAGGGCAAGGAACGAGATGAGGATGACCACCAGGAAGTGGAGATGTTGCTGGAGTCATACCACAAGGTCTGTGATGAAATTGTTCAGGCCAGTGGTAACTTGGTGACGAATATCCGTAATACCGAAGAAGTGTAAGTCCTATGACCTATCTATTGGAGGAAATATTGTTCTAACGCAAAGCAGGGTCAAAGCCATTCTCGACGCGAATCGCAACTCCCTCATGCTTCTCGATCTTAAATTCAGCATCGGCACGTTATCCCTCGCTGCAGGAACCCTCTTCTCCGCTCTTTACGGAATGAACTTGAAGAACTTCATCGAAGAATCCGACTTTGGCTTTGGCGGTGTCTCTGTTATTTGCTTCGCCCTTACCGCAATCGTCAGCGTCTACGGTCTCGCTAAATTACGCAAACTCCAGCGTGTCCGCATGTGGGGCGAATCCGGCGTTGGAAGCACTTCTTTGAGCCCATTGAACACGAGATGCGGCACGTCCGGACAGCGCGCGAACTGGCGCGCTGATTCCATCGAACCTGTTTGGGGCAGTCTTCCTGGCGAGGCGCGATCAGAACGTATCGAACGTCTCCGAAAGAGTGCTGCCGCAGCTGCAGCAAATTCTGCGGCCAGAAACGCTGCTGCATCTGCATCGAGAGTTGGTGCTGCTGCTGCCGCGCAACGTTCTTCTGTTTTTGAAAATGCCTTGGATGCCGAACGTATCAAGGCAGACAAATAAACGTCTCAATAGCCTGTTGGCAAGGAGCTCTGTTGAGGATCTCCATACATTACTTTTACATTCTTCACTATACCTATCTGTTTGACTGCGTTAGACTGCATGGCGTTCAGGCTTGTTTCTTGGATTTCCAACTAAAAGACGGAGTTGGAGAAGGTCTCATTTCACTCATCTCTGTATTTTTGTATACTATGTCATTCTTCCCTCCAAACCTCCACTCTGCTCGGTGCTGGATACTACAAAATAGAGCAAAGTTGACTATATATCAATCAATCCATTCATATAGACATGTCCAAACTCAATCATATCACAGCTCATCGTTACTCTTAACTTCTCTCAAACGCAACATAGCAACACCATGCGCCTCCACATGAGCCGTCACCGTCCCTCTAGCCTTAACACTGCCAACCTTAGACCCCATGAGCGCCTTCGAAGTTGGCAAAGGCTCCTGCGCGTAAACCTTCTCATACCCACCAAGAGCAGTCATGTTAATCGGTCGCGTCACATTCCCACCCTCAATAATCGCAGTCGCAGTCGCATTGCTCATCCTGTCAGCCCAGAGGTCATACACATCCCAGCTACTCTGAATCTCGGACGCAGTACCCTCGGCCCCATCACCCCAGAAGATATCGGTCAGAGTAGCATTCATCTTGCGTGCCGTAGATCCGCCATTCAAAAGCAAGACGAGCTGGTCACCGCCACTTAGCGAACCACTGAACATTTGGATCTGGCCTCCATCAACATAGTAACGCCAAATACGCACAGCGGACGACGATTCCGGATCTTGGGATACGGCTAGCACGGCCGTGTTTTGCAAGATGGAAAGAGTAGGGGCATCGATGGTTGTCATTATGTTTGTCATGAGAAGAGGTGATTTGAGCGCCGCCCAAAGACTGAAATGGGCCACCGCTTCGGTGTCTGTTAAACCGCCGTTTCCGACCTCTATTCGTTATTAGTGGCACTCTTTGACATTTGATATTAAGCAATTGACTCACCGAGCATGTCTAGATCATTCCATGCACCTGCATATGGTTTAGATGCGTAGTATACGGCCTTGTTAAGAACGTTCATGACAGAGCATTGATATCCGGGAGTCTTGCAGTCCAGACCCTCCGTTTCAGAGCAAGGACAGTTAACATTCTCCCGGTCCCAGACATTAATCAGATCACCACTCATTCGCCAAGAATTGCCGATCGTAGGAGCGAAGTTCCATGGACCGTCAACACCCCAGTTGCAAAGGGAGTACAGAATAGGCCGACCAGTGGCATTGAGTGCTTTGCCCATAGTGTTGTAGCGGTCGTATGAAAGTTTCGGGGTGCCTTCTTCACCTTGGTTGTAGCAGTTGTCGTATTTCAGATAATCAATCTGTGCAAATGTAAGCAGCGCGCCTCCCCAGAATGTCAAGGAAGGGATATACTCACACCCCAGCTTGCCCAAAGCGCGGCGTCTTTCTCTTCGTAGCCCAGCGAGCCGGCGTACCTTGCGCAGGTCAATGTACCTGCACTGGAGTAGATCCCGAGCTTCAATCCCATGGCATGAATCTTGTCCGCTAAATCTGCGACACCATTGGGGAACTTGTCGGGATCTGGGATGAGATACCCTGACGAGTTACGGCCTGCGGACCAGCAGTCGTCCATGACAACATAGTGATAACCGAGATCTTTAAAGCCCAGCGAAACAATTTTCTCGGCAGCCTGTAGAACTACAGTCTCGTTCATGTCACAGGCAAAGGAGTTCCAGGTATTCTGTTACGATTAGCTTCGTTCATTTTTGCGGAAGTATAGAACGCATACCCATCCCATCTGAGGTGTGCGCGCGAGACCATTCTCCAACGCGCTGGTTAGCCCAATAGCCAGAAAAAGAGGAGCAACACGCATTTTGCTGAGTATAAAAGAACATAGAAGGAACTCAAGCTGGCATTCTCATAAGGTACCCATCATACTATTTATACCCCGCGTCCCCACGGGGTAGGTAGTATCCAGCATTTAGCCGGCGGAATGTCGGGAACAGCATGGCGTAAACCCCGTGTTGAAGAAGAACGAATCCCCGAAATTGCGCCGCTTTCCCCACTCAGCAAGCCTCAGGATATTTACAAGCTTTTTGGCGCTGATCTTCACGACATCAGAGTATGGGTTTCCAGTCCCATCCCCTCATGTAGGCTCCGAGCGCGTTCGATCCAGGTCCGTGCGGCATGCTGAATTCCTCCATCCTTGGAGCATTCACGTTCAACAATCTCCTGAACCTTGTGTACTAGCTCTGCACTTTTGTCGGGCTGAGGATCCATCGATGCGGGGGCCGAGTTCTCGTCTCGAGATGCTTCCCGTTGCCGTGCTACTAATTGCCGACCCCCCACTATTGCCGTATTGCGGGTACTGGGGATCTGGAGCTGGGTTGATTCGACTTGGTACCCGATTTCCTGGGCGATTTGCATGGTCTTTGCTGTAAGCGAGCCGTACATTGAGCTGGACTTGCCTTCTGCCGTTCTTTCTTTGGCTTTTGCTGCTCTTAGGGCCCTGAGATCTCCTGATGCGGGCTGGGGGTTTTGTTCGATGACATCATCTTGCATTTGAGTTGATTTGATCCCCGAGTTTTCGGTGGCTGGTTTGCTCAGTGGAGGGAAGCGGTAGCTTGACCCTGAGAGTGAATGCGAACAGCATGGTATAGCAAGGAAAGGGAGTGGGGAGGCAGGGCAAGCAAGAGCTGACATAAGTGGAGTCCAAAGGGTGAGTTCATCGGCATGATTCGAGATGATGAATGTGTCCGGTGGAAAGTCTCCTGTATGGATGTCCACGCCTATACTCTCGGTGCCAATGCTCTCTGCGAATTGTTTCGGAACATAAATCTTCTCCATCAGTCGTTCCTGCACTGATGCTGGGAAAATATCCCATGTTTGGCGGCGACGAGCATCGTATCCACAGCCAGAATAACCTTCCATTAGAAGAAGATATACAACCACACCATTTCCACATGCGATATCGATGAATCCGGGGAATCGGGCGTCGATCTCAGTTTCCTTGGTGGTTTCGGTTGCCAGCAGTGCTCCGTACATGGTGCGCCACAGCTCAATTAGAAATGCAGCCATATTTAGGTCTTCATTGATATGCTTGACAGGCTCAATTTTCTCAACCCAATGATCACACAAATATTTTGCATATCGGTTTTTTAGACGCTCGTATGTATTGTGGACCAAGTGGCGGGGCACGACATTGTCGTTGGAGGCCGCATCCACTCCATTACCCTGCGGGCTGGCATCTTGAGATGTTGCCAACATTGAATGTCCTGACAGTCGGAGATTAGAAGTAACTCCCAGGTTGATGATGTTCTTCTTGCTCCTGATTTAAGTTTTGTCCTCTGTCCCCAGACGATATGTGGATATTGAAAAGAAGACAACATCACGCTGTGTGTGTAAATCCATCAACCACGTGACCTGCTGTATACTAGCTTCATCTTTGCATCATTGTTTTGATAAGCACGCGGCAGAAAGAGGATACATAGCCTGTAAGATCCGGTATATAAGTGCTTTCAAAGTTTTTCTTATCTTCATGCCCAATTAGCTCACCATTTAAGTCGATTGATTTGGTCATGCGCGGGAAAGGCAGCCGTCATAGCTACGCAAAATCGACATTGAGTAGACTAGGTTGAAGGGAAAACATCCGCTGTATCCGATACTTCTTTTCTTTCCTCCTTGAAACCAAATTCAGAGAATCTCTCAACAGTCAACACTGAATAAAACAACGTCCTGAATCCCTCGACCCTAAATACACCAAAGGCAAAGAACACCACCGCTACAATGAGACTATTCGACCTTTCCTCAACGTTTATCTTTATGCTCTACTTTCCAGCTGCCATTTCTGGCAATTTTACACCGGAATCCACCTCCTACCCCTTTGTCCAAACAGACATGGTACCTCGAGCGGCTCCCGGCGCTTATAACTTCCGACTCTACGCTACCCACGGTTGTTCTGGCTCAGAGGAGAGCTACACTGGTACTGGTGCCACTGGCTGTCTACAGAGCGTTGGTGGGATGGGTGCATGGGGGTTTGTTAAAGTAAACAATGACCCTCACTGTACTGTCCATCTATTCAGTGACAGAAAATGCTCAAAGAAGCGTAACTTTGCCTCCATTCATCCCGATACGACGAATAAATGTAGTTCGGTGAGAAGGAATCGCATAAGAAGCTTCAAGGTGATCTGTTCATGATGGTGGATGGTTGGATTTTGGCTAAGAACTTTGATATTTGGGGATGGATGTCAGGAATGGCATGTCCAAAAAGATGCGGCTAAACGGTCTTTTCGTTTCTTGTGCCAGAGACTGTATCTGGTTTCCCTCTAATAATGCAGAGCTTTAAAAAGGAATTTACCGCTACTATATTCAATTATTTGTCGAACACTAGCACTTTTTGATTTATTGCAGTATCTATTACTGACTGTTGTCATCCTAGCTCTTTTTGTTCTTTGACATCTTCGAGAGATTTTCGGACTTATGGACTTTGCATGTTCTTGGTGTGAGATTGTTGTTTTTATTTTGACGTTGTTTGGTTTAGGTTTGTTGGTTTTCCACTTTTTTTTTTACTTATCAATTAAGTTGATCGACTTTTCACCAGCCTTTTGCCGGTATTCACTTGTCCTTTCACTGCCCACCATTCTTCGAGCTCCCCTTCTGTGTCGAGGTGCCATTTTGCGTCAATCTCCCGTTGATCTCTGTAAGCTGAGTCGAGAAATTGTATCGCAAACTCTGGCACTTCGACAAGAAATTCGTACTTGGCATGCATGTCTTTGTCTTGTAAAACATAGGGGAATTTCAATCTTCCGGCATTCACGGCGTAATTTTGGAGTTTGTTGTTGTGGCCCAATCGCGCAAAGAAGACGTCTTGTAGTGAATCCAAAAATTGCATGGTTCAAACGGACACCAGAGTTTGCTCTCATATTTGTCCGCCGCCGCGTCGCAAAGACCTGGAATATCGTATTTGTCGCCCAGGGCGAATAATTGGGCATGCAGTCGGAGGGGTGATAGTAACAGCACCAGTGTCTTATGTGGCTCATATGTCTGATTCTCGTCGAATTTGTCATCGTATTCGCCGGTGTAGACAAAGTCCATCATTTTTCTTACGACGAAGCTTGATTCACCCGACATATGATAACCGGACTCTTCTGCTTCCTGTACTTTCACAAATAAAATCAGCATTGTCCAAAGAGAAGTTAGCTTAGAAAAGCTCCTTGAAATTGCCGGTGCAAGCAGCTTTCAACACCAGAGATCGGGCACAGAGGATGATTTTATGAACATCGAAGTGGCTTCCATCATCACAAATAATTCTGAGATCAGTAAAATCTCCTCGCTTGCATAACCTGTTGTTTCTGAGTCAAGATTCCCAAATGCTCGAAGAAGTCTTACTCTGTAACTTTTTCCACAGATGACCTCCCTGCGTCTTGTCATTTTGTCGTCAGTTAATGAGAAGAAAGGAATAACTATATAAAGCCAGCTCAGTTCAGTTGGCAATCATAAATATCTATAGGTATTCCAATCTTCACCATAAGCTAATCTAGGCTTAAGGAAGATCTGTAAATTCTGACTCGGCTAGGGCTTACTAGCCATTAACCCCTCGCTTCTATAGTCTCATACATTTTCCCTTGGTCACGCCATTAGATAATTAGATAAACATCGAGCTAGATCATCTTCATTTCGGCATTAGTCTCATCGATATTTCCATATCTTACTATCCTTGCATCCTCCGACTATCACGCATCTCCTCTTCTCACTAAGCCCTTACTTTCACCTCACTCGTTGCACGCTTTTTTGAGATATCAACACCAGTGACCCCTTTGAGGAGACTACAAAGGCGATAATAGACAATCTTGAAATATTTACAAAGATATTACCTCTTGATTTTTTCAAAGAAGGGTTTACCTCTTCACTATCTTCAATTCTGGATAGACCACTAGTAATTGTCTAATTCCAAACCTCGCGGTATCCCTAAATGCATCTCTGGAATCTTGCTTGTAAGCCTTGACAATTGTGACACTGTGGGGAGCCGTCAAAATAGAGGTCAAGCATTTGTTTCACAAATTCAGGCACTTGAATGGCAATCGAATCGTATTTTGCGCGAACCGAATCATCCCTCAAAGCTGATTTGAGTACAATGACTGCAATTTGGACTGCACTTGACTGGAGCTTTCCATTATGGCCCAGTAGCGAGAAGAAAACGTCGGGCATGGAAACAAGGAATTCAAAAGCGTTAAACTGCTTTTGAATCCTGTCGCGATATTTTGCCGCGGCCGCGTCGCAAAGCTCTGGGATAATGTACTTATCACCCAAGGCGAACAATCGGGCATGCAGTTGAAGAGCTGACATTGCAGACACCGGCGTCTTCAGTGATTCATCACTTAGACTCCCGTCATCACTCAGGCTCTCGTTCAAGTCTTCCGAATAATCACCCTGGTATAGGTATTCCAACATTTTGTTCACGACAGGTGTTGATTCACCTAGCATATGGTACGTGTTTTCTGCCGCCTCCTGTACTTGAGCCAAGTTAGTAAATATCAAAGACAAGGTTGGGAAACTTTCTTTGAAATTGCCTGTACATGCAGCTCGAAAGACCGGGGATTGTGAACATAGCATGAGCTTATGGACGTCGAATGTGGTGCCATCGTCACAGACGAGCTTGAGATCGGTAAACTCGCCTCGTTCTCGAGACCTTCTGTCATTCGGCCAAGCTTCTGATATGCTGGAAAAAGCCTTACCCCGAAATGTCGCTAAGCATGCGTTGGATATGTGTATCTCGTCTGTCAGACATTGTTGCGTATGCTTTTGTTAAGAGGCAGGCGGTTGAATGGAGAAGCAGCAGAGTTCATCAACAAGAAGGATTGAACTGCGGAGAGAAAGGAAGACGAAGAGAGGAGGCCTGTAGAACTGCTTTTGTAGTAAGTTGCTGCCTAAGGCACTGGGTCTCCATTCACCACTCTCTACGCCTTTTCCTATGTTTAACAAAAGCTCTTGATATATTCCTTTCAGTCGATCGCTTGGGTATTCGAAGGGATATTACTGCTGGAACAAAACAGTAATCAAGCACGTAAGGACCTATTAAATTCTCAGTAAGACTCTATATCTGATAACTAAGGACCTACCTAAGTACCTACCTGGTGCTTGAGCATTTACTACTGGATAATTATTATTGGATACACAGTACTTCATTGTTACTGAGAATCTATGATATTGTGGGCTTGACTCAAAGAAAAAGAAGACAAGGCCATCCACGAGGGGTCAGGTTTGGGGGGGGGAGAAAGAATAAGGAAAAATAAGAGGAAACAACCAACAATTACTTGTATCTCCTCCTTCCTGCATGCCTGAGGCCTACATCCCTAAATCACGCATCTAGCAGGTCAATTCGCCCAAATAATTCGATCTATAGCAGCATGTATTCTCTACTGCTACTGGCTACTGGTCTGTTATATAGACATGGACTGTGGCACCTGACAACCCTGGCTGTTGAAAGAATCGTGATATTCACATACTCCAGGACCGAGAACTATTTTAATGCCAGAAATCGTGAATATGTATAGCGTATGAAGTTTGATTTGTCATAGCCACTGTGCCACGGGCAAACGGCGCTGTCAATCTTCGACCTCTTACTTATACCTCACTTACAGCTCATTATTACTTTCCACATGTACCATAGCTATCCATCAAACGGCTTCATCTCGATAACTTAATCTTACACCTTCTCCAACCCCTGAACCACCATCCGTGTCTCCGTAACAAATCCTGTCTCCTTTTCATCAGCCATCCCCTGTCAGTGTCCAATTTTCAATCAGAGCAGATCCTAACCTCTTCTCAAAATGTGGGGGCAGAATATTAGCTTCCCCAAAATCGCATGGCCACAACTTCGTCGCAAAGATAATTCTGTTTCCAACGCCGCAATGGATGATAACCCATCAAGTCGTACTTGTACTCATCAGAGCTCCAAAAATGCAAGTTCTCCCAACTGCGCCCCTTGCCCTTAAACGAAGCGCCGAAGCACCGCTAACTCTCTCAAGCCCTCGTTGAAACGCGAGCATGCCCCTGACCCTGTCGAGCCCTCGATAAAAAGCCGCAAAGGTTCATCGCGCGCTGGGAGCAGTGAGGTTCTCCTGGGGGATATACCTTCCCACGGAGGTACACCATCTCCATCCTCTCCGGTTGAGGCTGTGCCAGTGGAAAGCGTCTTGTGTAATAAAGCACCCGAGTCCGAGTCTTTACCTAATCATAATCCACCTGAAACCTCCCAGCCATCGGAAGAAGGGACTCAAGCCGGAGTTCCTTTCCATGAGAATGAATTGGATGACTTTGGTTCAGACCCGCTCCCCAAAGCTCCCATATATGACCCTGGTCTCCAGCGCGGCCTTCGCGATGTCAGAAAGCAACTTGCTCGGCTTTTAAACATAATTCTTCTATCTGAGGTTGTGATTGACCAAAATTCGAACCTCAAGGGACTGAAAGATGAGACCGAGAAGCTGGCCAATTTCCAATACCCGAAATCTCGGACTGTTGGGTTTATTGGGACTTCTGGTGAAGGTAAGTTTTGCGATATCTTGTGGGCAAAAACACAATATCTAACACAAAACAGGAAAGAGTTCCCTCATCAACTCGTTACTGGACCAACCAAACATAGCTCGAGCAGTAAGTTCTTCTTTCCCACATATCTTGATTGATTGTTGACTTGGCACCTAGAGTTCAAGTGGTACTGCATGCACTTCCGTGGTCATAGAGTTTCGTTATGTGAGTAACAGCCACCCTCAGCCATACACCCTTGAAGCCTTCTTCATGAACCAGGAGGAAATAAGAGAGCTTCTTGAAGAGCTCTTGCGAAGCTTCCGGTTGTACCACTGTGAATCGTCTTTTAAAGATATCGGATCAATCGACGAGAAAGAGAGCCTGATGGATGCGGCTGATCGCGCCGAGGGAACCTTAAAATCTTTGTTCGAGAGCCAGCCTGATTGGGGCTTGGAATTTCTTCGAGATGAGAGTGAGGGAGCAGAGAAAGCCATTCTTGTAAAATTGGAAGGATGGGCTCTTGCCGAGGTATCTCGCAGACCAGGCAGTCACGATTCTCTAGTCTATACCGTCGTTTCGGATGATCTCAAGGGATGCATAGAACAGCTTGATTATTTGGCAGCCGATTCGCATACAGGTGATGGACCTGTTTTTTGGCCATTTACCAAGCTCTTGAGGTATCTTCCATTCACTTGTCAACAGCCAAACTCCTTTAACCTTCCTAGGGTCTATCTCAAAACACCCATCTTGCGCACTGGGTTGGTTATAGCAGATTTACCAGGTGAGTTTGGATCAGCTAAGTGCTGATGAATGGACTGAGATCTTACCTTCTACAGGCTTTCGAGACCTCAACTATGCAAGAGTTCGGGCGACGAACAGATATTTGTCGCACAGCTGTGACGAAATCTTCATCGTTTCGAGCATAGCCCGATGCTGCTCTGACCGATCCATCCCTGATATCAAGGGTAGATGTGCAAACAAACCATATCACATTGTCTGCACCAGATCTGATGTAATGCCCTTATTCACTATATGATTGAAAAAGTTTTGACGCTCTTTTGCAGGCCATTTATCCCGAGGAAGAGGCTCGCGGGAAGAGCGCATATGCTGAGGAAATTGGTTCAATGAACGACGAAATTGAGGAACTCATTGACCAGTTAAACGAAGTCCGCCTCCAAAGTCGCATGAACATGGAGGTAGACATGAGGGGTTTCGAGCTAATGTAAGCATTTTCTCTTTCCTTTAGGGTTATGCAACATTGACGTATCTTTGAACAGGGATCAGATTGAGGACCTTGACCTTAAGTAAGCCCCTTTATTTATTCTTCTTTGCTCCATCTTGCTGCAAATACTTATTGATACCTCAGGCGGAGAAAAACCATGATCACCACACGAAACGATCGCGTCAAACGGGATTTGAGCCAAAGCTATCCTGAAACGGGAGTTTTGTGTGTCAGCAATTCGCTCTACAAAACTTACTGCAGCGGCGAACAACGCCTAGCCGATGCATACATCGATTTGAGTGGGATTCGTGAGCTTCGGGAATATTGCCAATTGATCCCAGCCGCAATCCAGCTACGCATGACAATGGCATACCTCAACCATCAAATTCCAGCCCATTTAGGATCTATTCGTCAGTGGGCTTTGGCTGGTGCTGATTCAGTCAGTGCCAATGAAGCTCCCGCCCTTCGTGCAGTCCTTGGAAAAGTTGCTGCCAGTCTTCGAAAGGTGAGATATATACGAAGCAACTCAGATACTTATGTCGAGCTATCTCCGGTTTTGAATCATTCTGATACCAAATAGGATCTACATTCACCGCAGGGCTATGTTGATCCTGTGCAACGCAACCTGAATACGTTATTTGATGTGGATATCTTGCAAAAAATTAGTAAGTCTAATTTAGCCAATTTATATTCTTTCCAAATGGCCTGACATCAGCTATAGGACTGTCCCAGGACACGTGGACATCGCAGTGTGCCAAGTTAAGTGAAGACTGGTACAAGGTGAGTACCCAAAATGACCCCAAACCCGAGCCCAATCGCGTCCGGACTAACTCAAAGCTCCCAGTGGCACCACTCTACCATTGGGACATTTGTTCGACATAATGGAGATTGGAAGACCCGAGCTGTGGGTTACCGCTGCTGGAACAAGGAGCTGATCGCCAAACCTGGGGCAGAATTGATCCCGCACTGGCAAAATATTCATCAGTGGCTGAAATCCCAAAGCAAGATCCTCAACAAGTCAATCTCCAACAGCATTCAGCAAGTCTGCACTTTGCTTCGACAGAATTTGCACCATGCTCCCCAGTCGTTGGGAAATCTTCTCTCCGTCATGGAATCCAGGCAACAGAATATTAGCTACGTGGTTCAATGTCATATCCTGGAAATCAGCAGAAGCACAAAGTATGAGTGGATGCTATATCCAAACCGAAATTCGAGCTTTTAGTTCTAACAAGTTCTGTTTAGTGCCACAATGCGAGACATGTCGGATGGTTATGCCAGTTCTTTCATGGCAGATCTTATGCGTCCTGCCTATCTTGAATGCACCAAGACCACAGGTTGAATTAAAGCGCCCTCTTTTCTAATCATTACTGACACTTAACAACAGGATCAGGATGCACTCGTAAGCGCAAAGACATTATTTCCAATCATTTTCAAATCTCGCAACTCTTCGTCCAGTACCATGACCGTGCGAAAACAGACTATGCTAAAGTCGTGAAGGAACATTTTGATTCCCTTCAGAAAGGTATTGCTGCCGAATTGGAAAAAATCGAACGGGATTTGAACTCAGTGATAGGTGGAGAGGGGGAAACTCTTGAAGCTCACAAGAAACCATCGTTGACTGAGCAGGTCATTTTGGAAATCGAATGTGTGCAGGCAATCCTTGATAGGGCGCAATTTGACTTAGTGGAGGCGACGAGCCGTGTTTGATATTTTCAAATTACTGCAGAGCGGGATAAATTGGAAGTCGAGACTGCTTTTTTTTCATGAAAGGATGCATTTTGTTCTGGAATTGGCATGCGGATGCGATTTGATTGATGTTGAACGAATTTGGCACGTTGTTTAGAATAAAAAATTCTACCTATTATCAGAATCCTCAAGCGCTACTTATGCTTAGCAATAATGAAATCCACAGCCCTCGCTCCTAACGCATACACGGCAACCTGCAAATGCGCCGCAAGAGGTAAAGGGATAACACTAGCATCGACAATCCTTAACCCCTTCACCCCATGAACCCTCAACTCTGGATCAACAACCCTCCCCATTGAACAGCTTCCAGCAGGATGAAAAGAAGTAATCCCCACACGCCTTACCCTATCATCAATCTCCTCGTCCAAAGAAGTAGCCGTCAATGCGTCATATCCCGGCGGTGGAACCTCGCATTGAACAATATCCTTCAATGCCTCGGATCCCTGGTATACCTCGAACGCCTTCCGAACTGCAGAGCGAATGGCCACACGATCAAGCTCAGTGGCATAGTAATTTGGATCAATAACTGGCGGAGCAAGAGGATCAGGTGAAGATATCGTGATTTCACCTCTGGATGTTGGAGAAACTCCCAACACAATCGAAGAGATACACGTCCCATCCAAAGGTGTTTTCATCTCGGCAAAACCCGCACCAACGGGCGTATAAAGGTTGGCCGTCTCCGTAAAAACGCAATGCGGGTTCAAAAGAAGCTGACTGGAAGGATTATTGAGATGACCGCCATCCTTCTCAATGGAAGTCTTCACAAGGCTCCTTTCAAGCCCAGAAAAAACAGTCCAATCACTCGGCCACCCGAGCTTCATCACCGGATCTTGCATCAAAGCCTCAAGCCCCAAGTTCAACTCAGGCTTCTTCAACCTCCACACAAGCGGCACAGAAATATGGTCATGAAGGTTCCTCCCAACATACGGCGACTCAACAGTCTGCGTAATACCGGCGTTCCTCAACACATCCTTCGGCCCAATGCCAGATAAGAACAGGATCTTAGGGCTACTATAAGCCCCCGCAGAAAGGATCACTTCTTTCGCTAAGAACTTCGCTCCACCAACAAGTTCAACACCAGTCGCAACCATCTCCCCATCAACATCTGTAACAAGGATCCTCGCAACAGCCGACTTTGTAAGAACTTGAACCCCATCTAGACCAAAAACACGATGAACATGCTGTCTGCGTCCCTGATTCCAACACTCAACTCTTTCCGATAAACCCACCGGAAAGCCTGCATTGACATCGTCCACAAACTTTACTCCAGATTCCATCCACGCTTCCCTGACCGGTTCACGTAGCGGGTATCTCCTCTTCTGATGCGACTGTGAAGGCGTAGATGTATATGTCACAAAAGGCTTAGCCGAAAACCGTGAAACATCCTCCTCCGCGCTCCGGCTTTCTGTTTTCGGGAAATAGGGCTGGAGGGCGTTGTAGCTCCACCTTGCATCGCCGACTAATGTAGCCCAGCGGTCATAGTCGACTTTTGGTCCGCGTGTCCAGGTTCCGTTGCTAATTGCCGTTGAGCCACCCAGTGCTTTTCCCGCTGCTTGGTAGCAGATTCTGTTTCCGAAGTGTTGTTGTGGGACTGTGGATAAGTTCCAGTCAAGTTCTGTTTTGAGAGCTTGGGGTGCTTTTAGAGGCTCTGTTGTGTGTTGGTGGCTGAAGGGGTCTGACCCTGCTTCTAGGAGGAGGATTTTGGATGAGGGAAGTTTTTGGTGGAGTTTTGAGGCTAGGACTGTGCCTGCTAGGCCGGCGCCTATTATTATGAAGTCGTATGCGAAGGCCATGTTGGCTTTTCGGTAAATGGTTTAAGAATCGAGGTGAAGTTTCTTGAAGGTTGAATCCTTTCGAGGCTTTGTACTTGGACTTTTCTTGTTGTTGGCTTTGGGGCCGAACTCATTCTGGCGAGGCTGTGTCTTTATCTTTAGAGTTACCTGATATGTGCCACGTTTTCGAAATGGCCCCGTGGGCGTTGATGACCCTGAAGGATGTACCGAAGCCATGGCCAATAGCATTGGTGTTTATCCGCCTTAGTGGGTGTATAGGGGGCTGAATTAGAGTACAGCCGTGATGATCACGGCTCTATACCACAATAGGATGAATAAAGCACTACCACTTCGGGACGAACCATCCTAAATAGGAAATGAACTATCCATCACGCGAGCCTTTCAAGCTTACATCAGCCCGATCTTATATGCAAAGACCCACTAAATACGCTGTCTGTTGCCTAGTAGACCTCAAAACTATAAAGTAAAAATGTAAACATTGCTATCGATAAGAGCATGATAAGCTCTTATCGCTATGACGCAACCAATCTGACCGGTAATCCCAGCACAGCACTGAGCAAACCTGTACTTTCCTCCTCCTCCTTCTTCTTCTTCTCCTCCTCAACTCACTAGTCTTAGACCATGGCTCCCCGGTGCTTTATTGTCCGCCACGGCGAAACAGAATGGTCTCTTAACGGCCGCCATACCGGCTCGACAGACCTCCCACTCACAGCAAACGGCGAGAAACGCATAATCGCTACGGGCAAGGCGCTAGTGGGGAATGACCGATTGGTCGTTCCTAAGAACCTTGTTCATGTGTAAGTAATCTTCCATTCTTCCAAAATCACAAATATCCTACACAATGGAAAAAAGAGCTATGGGAGGGATATACACGTTCGGTTTCCAGTCCGAGTTTGAATCGCTTACGCTGATCCAGATACGTCTCACCCCGCACCCGCGCCCAACGAACCCTCGAACTCCTAGAGATTGGCTGCCGTGAACGACTACCCTGGATCGAGCACCGCAAGCCAGAAAACCAAGAGCCAATTCGCACAGAGGCGAAGGTTGAGGTTACGGATGCGATTCAGGAGTGGGACTACGGTGATTATGAAGGCTTGACTAGCAAGCAGATTAAGTCTATCCGGGAAGAGAAGGGGCTGGGGCCCTGGAATATTTGGACAGATGGATGTCCTGGTGGAGAGTGAGTATTTCCTTCTCGCTGTGCTCGTTGAATATTGAGGCTTAACGCTATCTAGGTCCCCTGAAGATGTGATGCGTCGTCTTGACGCATTGATTGCCGAGATCAGGGAGAAGTACCAGCGGCAATGCTTTGAAAATCCCGATTCGCCTAAGGGTGATGTCCTTGTCGTTGCGCACGGGCATATTTTGCGTGCGTTTGCGATGCGCTGGGTTGGGAAGTCGTTGACGGAGACTTCGTTCATCCTTGAGGCTGGCAGTGTGGGGACTCTGAGGTATGTTGTTCTGTTTTGTCGATGCGATTCTTTCTGCGGGAAAGAAGAAGCATAAAAGTTGAGTGCGTTGGCTGATCATCATCATCATAGCTATGAGCACCACAACATCGACGAGCCGGCAATTATGCTGGGTGGACAGTTCGTGGTTGAATAGATTCTGACGGCAGGGTTCGAGTGTTTGTTCGGCGTGAATCCCGCCATTGTCGGAGGGTAACTGTCAATATAGTTAGCAAACCGGTCCAAACATATATCATCCAGAGCCAAGTCAACAAACTCACATGCATATCTCTGCATCGCCGCGTATCCATATCCATAACCGATACTCAAAAACCATACATCAAAATCCTCAATCCTCCTCACTATCCTCAACCTTAATCCCAGCCTCCTCTTCCTTGGGTTTGTCCGCATTCCCCTTGACTCCCTCCTCCCCCAGAATCTTAGCAGAACCCATAAACATAGCCCCGATATACCCACCAAGGAACCGCATATCCCCCGCCTGCACAGCCGTCATCCTCAACAGGTTCTCAGTATCCGCCAGGTTGGCATTCAGCTGCGCGAGCTGCGAATGCAAGTGTGCATATTGCCTGGTCTTCGCGGCGGACATTGAGGGTGTTGAGGAGCCGTAGCTGTTTGTGGGTTGGGTGATTGTTTGCGTGAATGTGCTTCCTGGGAGGATTGAGGAGCGGGGGTAATTTTGGTTTTGGGAGTCGAGACGGCGGTGAGATGGGGGCGGCATTTTGTTGGGTTTGATTGCTCTTGGCTTTGGGGGTTTAGATTGAATTGGTTCAGGGGTCAATTGAAGTTGAGAAACCGATAGGATACTGGGAGATTTAAGCGTTATCGAGAAAAGCGGGATTTGTTTACATCGCGCACGTGACATGTATACAATAGCAGAGATGCAGACCGGAAAGAAAAGCAATAAATGAAAGCTCCGTTATCATGCACCTTCTTTCAATATTTCAAACTTGAACCAGCTGATTAGTAGCTTAGGTCCCTAAGAATATCATTTGGCAGATTTTGGCCGATACTTGAATGCGGCAGGGACGGATGGGATCCCGCCTATTCTACATGTAAATGGTTCCTAGTCCACTTCAATTAAGAACTTTAGAGCCTGGGGGTTTACGTTATGGAAATAAATAATACCAGAAATTATTTGAATACAATGAATAACGGAAGGGTCTATCAATTCGTGCGCTCCATATAGGATACGATTCTGTTCAAAGGGCGATGCAAGTCACCATCATTAATTCCCAGTCAAGCGCAAACCCAGCCAAAGCAGATCAAGACAACTCAACCGAATAAATCGAACCCCCGCTCTTTTGCAATACGCCAGGGACCAGACCACAGAAATCAGACAAGGCCGCAATGCGTCAAGACAGGACAAGCAAAAGGAAACATCAGGAAGGATGGAAATGCCGGGACAGAAATGATAACAGCACATAATAAATAAGGCGACGTATACGGGCCCGTATGATGGTGGTCCACAGAAAAGGAAAGGCGCCGGATCACGTAGTGTACAGTCATGCAAGGAGAGGTGCGGCTGGTCGCGACTGGGTGTGGTCAAGAGGCCGAGGGCGCTATATCAACATGCTGTAAAGGAGAGAGGTAGGGAGATGAGGAGAGGTTGGTCCCAGTCTAGACGCACGCAGGTCTCAACAAAAAAAAAAAAAAAAAAAGGAAATGATGCCGCAGGAGACAGGATGAGTATCAATGCAGAGCAAGAGAACAAGATCAAGGATAGACAGAAAAACACAAACCCATACCCCAGCCACTCCGGAACAAGAAAACAGAAATAAGCGATAACAACCCCTATGTCCCTCATGTATATGTAAAGAAGCGAACAGCAGAGTATTACCCGATAATTCATACCACAGAGGTTCGAATAGCAATATTCCCCGGTGGAATGACACGCACACAACGATGCAGAAAAAGTCCAAACATGACAAAGAGGTTTTTGAAAGCAGACGGGATATTCGTCCGGGTAGTGTGGTAGATGGAAAACGTCAAGGAGGAAATTCAGTCGTCATCAATTACCCTGTTGGTCATGGAAAGTAAAACAGAGAGGGTCATCAACCCATAACAATGTCCAGGTTTCACCGAACGGGCGGCGCAGGTGCAACTCGTGGGTGTGGGTGATCACCCAAACTGATCTGACTGCTGTGAGCCGACGCTTCGGAATCGAGATTGGCACTGGCGCCACTATCACCACTCTCCGCGCTGGCGCTCGCACTTCCAGTCAGACTCTTGTTCTTGGGAGGGCCTTTAGCGGCATACGGGTTGCTCACCCCATATTGTTGCTCAATTTGTTGTGGTCCAACCGGGCCTTGTCCTGATGGCATTCGAGGGACCGGGGTCCGCATGTTTCCAGGCGGCGACGGGTGGCCGTTATGAAGGGGTCCACTAGGGGGGCCGAGACTGGGGTCATGGGCCGTCATCGGGCGTCCCATGCGGGGATTGGGACCAGGGGGAGGTCCTCCGGGGAATGGTGCTGCGGGGGATTGACTGTTTCGCCGGCTCTGGGGGTAGGGGCGGGCAGGGAAATCGCCCATCTGACTGGCCGTCATAGAGTTGGCTCGCGAGTCAGCGGACAATTGGTTCCGGTCGACGGCTCCGTATCTGTTGGATGAGTAGCTCATCATGGGGTGCTCCATAAGCGAGTCATGGAGACCGGGAATCTCCTGCATCACTCGGTCACTGGCGCGCTTGCGGCCGAAGTATCGGCCAAAAGCAGATGAGGAGGGACGGCTCTGGGGGGCGGGACCACCTGCAAGTTCAGGGTTCTTGCGGAATTGCTGTATCTGACTCTGGCTCGGGGTCTTGCGTCCTCGGCGTGATGTAAGACTCATCATGTCCACACTGTCGGGGTCCACATGGGGGATGCCCATATTGTCCATCGGGTCGAAATAATCTTCATCCTCCTCATCAAACGCGGAGGCAGGGGCCCGAGGGGGCGGTCGTCGTTGACCGGGAGGAGGAGGACCCCGGCGCATACCCATCTCCTGCTCACGAATCTGTAATTCTCGCTGGCGCAGGGCCAATTCCCGTTCTCTTAAAGCCAGCTCAGACGGTCCAGGGCCGTGGCCATGGCCGCCATTCTGAGGCAACCCAGCTTCGCCTTCATCACCGTAGCTCATAAGATGACTGAACTCCTCAAGGCCCTCGAGAGAAGGGTCGCGGGGCATGCCTCCCCGGGACCCGGGAGGGGGCATCGGTCCACCTGGTGGGACCCGCATCATCCCGGGGGGTGGGCCTCGACGGGCCTGGGGGACGCCCATGCTCGAATTCGTCCGACTTGCTCGCATCGCTCCAGCCCCATTCATTGGCGGTCGGTGCGGTGGAGGTGCGGATGACAATCGTGGAGGTGGTTGTCCCATGACCGATGCAGGGGGTGAATCATGACGGGGCCTGGACAGGTTCAGAACATTTGCGTGGTGGAGCATGGCGTACATAGCCTCAACTCGCGGTAAGGGCATATTCGAATCGGTGGCCAATTTAATTGGAGAGCCCAGGAAGTTCTCAACTTCCATCGGGCGTCGGGCCTGGAAATCCTGGAACATGAGGCTTGGGGCATCGGCCGTGATCATCTTCTGGATGGTCTTTTCCCGGAAATCGTCCGGGAATTTGCAGTCCAAAGATGCAGCCAGTTGCAAGAGTTCGTCAATAATACCCGTCACCAATTGACGCACTCCGACCTTCTCTAGCAATTGGGTGTGATTAGAGGTTTCGAACACGATGCTCGCAGGGTGGAACGCGATCGGCCTAAACATTCCAATATTAGCATACAGGGGATCGCCGTTTTCGGAATAAGAGCACTGACCCAATCATACGCTCGAACTGCTCCTGTCGAATATTGGGCGACACTTTACAGTCTACCTGCCCGGAGTTCAGGGTCAGAGAGAGGGCTGCAGCCATGTCGTTCTGGATGGAGGCGGGAATTTCGGATTTTCTGCTGGTCGCGCCCACGGAAATCTCGCTCGAGCTCAGGTGCTCGAACTCGCTGGCGCCGGTCTGGGTGATTTCGACGTTGGAGACCAGGGAGAGAATGACATTGGTCGGGTATCGTTGCTCCAGGTGTGCTTCGATGCCCAGGGTATTTGTGGTGTTCACCAGGATACAGGTGTGCTGAGGGGTGACGACGGATTCGATGACCGAGGCCAGATCGTAGATATCCGGGAGCGCCTTCACGCAGAGGATGACATAGTCGTATACGTTTTCACGAGAAGAAGCTTCTTCCGGGGTCCGGACCACTGTACACAAGTTAGTTGTTGCCTGATTTGACCGAAGGCTGGTCAAGGAGTCAGGGAGTGATCGTACCATGCCGGGGCTTGAATCGCTCGTTGCCGAATGCTTTTGATCTATCGAAAGGAGAAATATGAGTCAACTGAATTCCCTGCTATCGGATCGAATAGAAACGTACTTGAAAGAGACACCATATTGTGAGACGGCTTCGAAGCCTTGTTTCCACACCAGTGTCACATCGCAAGAGGTTGTGGCCTGGAGTCGCCAGGACAGAAATGCTGAGATCGCATTGCCGCCAACTAAACAGTATTTCGTCAGTCGACCCATAATGGATGGTGATGGAGACTTTGATTTGCTGGTGGCTTGCACGGAAGAAACTCACCAGACAGAATGCGCAATCGTGGAGGGGGAGCCATGGTCTGAATGTGGCAGGAAGTGATGGGCGGGAAGGACCTAAGTTGAAAGGTCCGGCGCGAGGCCGAGCAGATTTACCACCGACAAGCCAGGGTGGGGTTTAGGAAGGGGAGCGAAGGCACGATATCGACAACTGTAGGGGTTAAGGAGAGGGAAAGGGGAGGGAAAGATTCAAGGGGAGAAGAGAAACGAGTGATGAAGGGAAGATGGAAAGGGAAGGGAAGTTTCCAGTCAGGCAGTTCGAGATCAGCCTCAACTTTCTTTTTTTTTTTTTAGTCTTTTTGTTGTCTTGTTTTCGAACAATTGCACTTTCCGCTTTCCGTTTCTCCCCTTGATTATAGCTGGATTTCAACGGTCGTGGATCCCCCACCTGAATCCGGAAACGGAGATATTGTCACCGGATAGAGCTGGATGCAGCAGGTAAGTTTATTTGTTCTCTCTAAGACTGAGGCCATATGGCTTTATGCTTATGAATATGATTTAGGGGAGTTCCATATACTAGTTTCTGGTTTTCCGCGCTATCGCCGTTTCGTGGCCCTCCACGCAATCAGTCCGCCTCATGACAGACCAGGTCGTACATGCATGAACGGATTGCCTGGACTTGTTTATCCTGTTTGTACTGCAACATCGATACTTGAGAAAACAAAACAAACCAAAAACACCAAAAGCATACAAAAGAAAAGAAGAACTATTGATTCTGATCTGAACCTGAAGCTTCTATGTACATAAATCCGTGCTAAAATTAAAATGTAGATTATTAATTTAGATACAAATGAAAAAAATTAAAAATAAAATTTTCCTTGTTCCACTGGCTCCACTTCGTACCAACGTCTGTTGATCTGCATAAGCTCTCCATATTTCTGTGACGGCCAGACGATCAGACAATCTAGAAAAAGGACTAGATATATAGAGAATTCAGTATAAGAAGTATTTCATGGTTTATCCATTCCCTTCTTAGTTACCACCACCGAGTTATCCGTGCTCTATATCCATCAAGTTCGGGTTTCGATGGACCCGACGCGTATAGGCCGCGTCCACCCCGTCACCACCCCACAGGCCACATCGGCCGGGCACTAGAGAGCGCAGCTGCATAGATTGGGCAAGGAAAAGAAAAAGGACGGGTGTACACAAATGGGATGGTCAAATCAGATGCTCAGGAATTGAGTTCGAATAATGAACTGAGCTTGGGTGCGTAAGGTTAGCGTCGTATTGGACATACTCAAGCCACCAATGTGCACCAGCATGGATAACAATCAGCTTTGCCGATAGTGGCGTTGACAGGGACCGGATATATGAGTCCACGCCAAGTGTCTGCATATGCATCTGACCTTGAGGACACAGGTAGATAAGAGGGGGTGTTCCCCCCACTTCATTGGTATCCAGGCTCAAGTCTGTACAGGTACACAATCCTCCCCTACAATCCGATCGATCGGCTTTTCGATCTTCCTACGTACTAGGTACCTGAGACTACCAAGCTTCATGCTTTTTGATGTTTGATCCTCTAGGCACATCAATTATTCGACTAACTACTGTCATCTCTATTTTTTTTTTCTCTCTTTTGTAATAATTCTTTGAAAAGTTCCAGGGATGTAGAAGGGGCTGGTGTTGACATGCCATAGGGATCGACGCGCGTGCCGACTGCTGTTTGCAGCTCAAGGGATGTTTCAGGACCCTAACATTACCCGGAGATTTTCAGGAATCTGATAAACTGAAATTGAATCTATCTATAGGTAAATGACTCGTGTGTACTGAATACTTCGTATATAAATCCAGTTATCTTATCATATAATTCTACGCAGATCAGTCTTGGACCCCGGACAATGCTTCAAGCTTCAGTGGAGAGACCCGCAGTGTAAATATTCGCGTCGCGAACGCGGTGGAGCCCTAAGTCCAGGCGCCGAATAGAGAAACACACGCGGCCATGCCGACCGGTGGCAGGGGAAACGCGTGAGCCACGTTTGCAGAAGTCCCCGGAAACGGACATTTGTTGAGAATTTGTCTTTGGAGAATTGTATTGCATCCAGACTCCAGACTCCGCCACACTTTTTCTTGGCTGTCGATCGATGACCTCAGATGATTTTCAGGAGAACCACGCCACATACATCAGAATACAGTCCAACTACAGTTAGAACTTGACAAGGGGAGTTAATCAGTACCTGGATTATTCTGAACTATAATTTTTCTTCCCCTAATCTTACTATGCGCACTACTACCCTGCAACTATGGTTCACGCGTTTCAGACCTGTCGAGAATTTCGATGGGTCCAAAGCCCAGACTTCGGTCTCAAACACGATCCTTCGATCTATCTTCCGTAGTGAGGATCAATCACTGCACAGAGTACTATGTATAGTTTACATGATTCCCAATCAATCGCATTCACATTATCACAATGGCACCAATTTCTTAGCTCCATTTTATGTCTCACTAGCATCGGCTTTTGCAAATCACAAAAATCCCACTTGAGTCAGTGGCGCCTGCCAATCGCGCCCGAAAACCAACTATTCCGTTGTAGGCATAACAAGGCTGACAGTGCGGAACACCCGGGAAGACCACGAGCACGAGCACGAGCAGCATAAACACGCCAAGACTAAAATCTTGTCTCTCAATGGCTAGTGTAAATGTACCTAGTACTGTACTGTAGTGCTAATGCTGGTACGGTCCTGCTGACTGAAAAATCAACTGCCGCGAGACAAAAACCAGGTGTTTCTTATCGACGCTAAAGCAAGACAAAGGGCGCCGCTAAGTGGATGTGTGCGAGGTCCGAGACAGGGTTCTGGCACTTAGCTTCCGCCCGCTGCCTTGTTTTTCATTTTCTTTCTCTTTCTTTGGTGCTCCATTTCCAAGGTCAAGTAAACTAAATATCCCTGATTTTATGGCCATTAATAGGCCATTAATAATGGTCGCTTATACGTGCTCATTCGAGGTTATGGGTAAATTAACTATGGATCTCACGTATTAATACCGCCGGACCACGCATCCGTGCGTTTGATTATACCGTGTATTATTATACTTGCACTATTTCAAGGTTCTGATAAGAGAAATCAGGGTTGAAGTTATTCCAAGGTTTTGTATCTATCCCGTAAACTCAAGACCCGGCTCATAGCTCCAGCTCTAGCTACCCACTCTGAATCCCAACTCAAATCCAAACGAATCATGATCTTTGTTACTGTAATGATCGTCCTGCATGCATGTCCTATTGGATCTGACGGGTCGCGCGGCGTAATCACAATTTCCTTGTAGTCGCGTTCATTCGTACGGAGTACCCCAACGGCTGTCAGTGGCCCTGCATCCGCACGGCAACACGAGGAAAAGGGGTTCCCCGGTTTACCAACCCGTCCTATCATCTTGCTAAATTGGACGGACCATACCGGCTACGGATTGAACCTTGTGGGACGGAAGGGAAGAACGAGAGCGAGTTGCAATGGGCCCTTAGATGCCGAGATCGACCATGGAGAAATTAAAAATGTAGATCCGAAGTTCCTTTTTACTGGCTTGTCCTCGTACTTTACTGTATCTCACTCGTCCAATAGGTTATCAAAGGCGTGGGTTCTTTGTTTGTCCAGCGCTAAACGCCCTCTTAATACTACGTAAAGCTTGGAACTTTTTAGTGTATAAACTTTAAAATATACATCCTCGTGTCAAAGGGTCTCAGCTTTAGCTTTCTCACATAGCCGTCAATCCACATGTGTGACCCGTGCGTTATAGAGGTTATCTACCAGCACTTGTGTATATATGTCGCTGAAGACGAAATGGCATCATAACAATCTATCTTTAGCGCTTCTTATACAAAGCAAGAGAGATCAGAATAGCCCTTAGGTAACGTAGAGTAAATTGTCGAGGTCTCACTTCCGGTATCCTTGACATTCTACAAGTGCTCACCAGTGAGTCTCAACATATATATCGGAGATTTAGAGTTGGTGAATGATGATTCCATATGCCAGTTGTGGATGGTATCACATCTTATTGCTGAGAGCGCAGGCCTTCATATATGGCAGGAGTGACCTTGGAATACAGTGGTAGGTAGTAGCCGCCAAATATATTGTGGATTTACAGTCTTGCATATTGGTGTCTTTCTTCGAATTTATATGATATACGGGCGGTCATTGACCATCATGTACCTAAATTGAGCTTACAGATATGGTCTCTATAACGGATAGAGAGAGACGGGACGTATTCCACTACAGTAGGCTTTACCTGGCTAATCGTACCTACTAGGTGAGTTTATTCTGGCCTTGGGGATGCTGACGCTTCCATGGACCAGAAGAATGGAGCCAGAATTGGAAAGCATAACAGCCGTGGAGGTTTGAACGGTGTTTGAGAGATGCAGGAAAGGTTTCGACAGCAAACAGCTGCCCGGGGTCGAGATTGTCAGGGCCGGGGATGTTTTCTGTGTTCTATATATGCCACTGCATGCACCCAGAAGTCCGCTTGTATGAGATTCGAGGTTTATCACTGGCCCACGTCTTTCAAGGATGGAAGGATCTACCCAAGCCCAAGAGGATCCATCAGACCTATCAGGCATCGAGATAAAACCAAGCACAAAATCAAAATAAAGTGCCAAGTCGCACCGTTAGACTTGGCATTCACGCCAACCACCACCTATTTACATCTTAGGACTAGCGACACTAGATAGGGGCATGTTCGACCCTGAATGCTTCATTTCGGCTAGAGCACACGACACGAATACGATCATCCATCCCCCCTAGCCAAAACTCTCCTTACCCCTGATGATACTCGACCGACGATAGACGAGAAGAAGGCAGCCAGCTATACATTTATGTTTGCTTGTTTTGGGTTGACAGCATCGATGAATCAACTTATCAACGGTTCAAAGGTGTAGCTGGCAAGAAACGGGTGATCGGGACGCGCGGACCACAGGCTTGAGGAGCTATTGATTGATCGCCTCGATTGCGGTGGGGGGTGGAGAAGGGTTTGATTAGCTTGTTCCTGGCGGATCGTGTGTTCGTTTGTTGTTGATTAGTGTAATCTCTTGAGCAGGTTTCAGGATGGGGGCTTAATTTTGTGGTCCGATCCAGGTACTATGTTACAGGTGATTGTGTTGGTTAATTTAATAGAACACTACTCTGTAGTTCCAATCTCTTCGACATGATGAGGCGTTAATCTACATAGCTCTCTTCAACGGATCTGGAGTTGCAGACCCACTGTTGCCTGGACCCATGTGTAGCTTACATAGCTTCGAGATTGACTTACGTGTACCTGAACACGTCTGTACTTTAATAAAAATTTGGATGAGAACAGATCTTATTTGCATTTTGAAAATACGGATTCCATTCTTATCTGGAAACAGAATGGAGACTTGCTAGGTAGCAGCCCCACGAAGAAAAACCCACGACCGAGCTATTACGCCATATGAAAACATTTAAACTTGGGTGAACGGAACCACCCATGCACCCATGGCGACTTTAAGCCATGTAGGTGGAAGAGTCGACACCACCCTCGGGGTACTCACTGTTAGATGGTTAGCTGTGTTATGAGAGTTAACATGTGGGAGGTACATACGGCAGAGCAACTTCGAAGCGCTTCTCAATGTCCTTGAGCACCTTCTCATCATCCTCGTTGCTGACGAAGGAAATGGACAGACCCTTGGTACCGAAACGACCAGCACGACCGACACGGTGGAGGTAGGAGTCGGCATCAGCGGGCAAATCGTAGTTAATGGCAAGGTTGATACGCTCGATATCGATACCACGGCCGAAGACGTCAGTGGCGACACAGATACGCTTGTTGAACTCCTTGAACTCCTTGTAGCGTTTGATACTAGACAATTCGTCAGTAATGTCAACATCTTGAGCTTGAGAAACTTGACTTACCGCTCCTCCTGGCTAACACCGGAGTGCACAGCAATACTGGGGAAGTTGCACTCGCGCAGCAGTTTGTCCAACTCATTGGCACGGAGAGTGCTCTTCACGAAGATGATGACCTGGTTGAACTCAAGGTTGTCCAAAAGCTCGTTCAACTTGCGGTTCTTCTCTTGCTCGCTGAGCTTGATGTAGTACTGCTGCAGACCGTGCAGAGTAAGCTTTGTGTCGTCGTCGACGTAAACCTCGAGAGGGTTGCGCATGAACTTCTTGCAAATGGGGCGGATCTCCTGGGAGAGGGTGGCACTGAACATCATGACCTGCTTGTCGGCGGGAGTGGCACGGAAAATATCCTGGACATCACGGCGCATGTCTTGAAAGACAAAACAATTAGACGCAGGTTCCTGCCTTAGATAGGACTGTTGTTTACTTACCGATCTGGTCAAGCATCTTGTCACACTCATCAAGGACGAAGGCCTTGACGTTGCGCAGGGACAGCTTCTTGTCACGGACCAGGGCGTTCAGACGACCGGGGGTGGCGACTACAATGTTGGGGTGAGTCTCCTTGTTGGCGAGCATCTCAACATCCTTCTGGATGGGAGTACCACCGTAGAAGACGGCAGTCTTGACATCGGGCAGGTACTTGGAGAAACGGGCGTATTCGTTCTTGATCTGGTAGGCGAGCTCACGGGTGTGGCACATCACAAGGATGGAGCACTCGCCAGCAACGGGCTCCAGCTGGTGAAGAGTGGTGAGAACGAAGACCGCGGTCTTACCGAGACCGGACTTGGCCTGGCAGAGAACATCGACGTTCAGGATGGCAGTCGGGATACAGACTTGCTGCACTGTAGGGAGGCGGAGCGGTGGTTAGACTTGGGTTCGACTCGATGAAGAAGCAAAAAAACAATTCGCGTCGCAAAGTCCGTCCATCCCCCGAAATGAATACCAGGAGATTTTATATATTCCACCTCTTCCTGAAAGGGCTCCCAAAGACCGACTATCACAGTCGTCATAACGACAAGCAGAGACTTCGACCTAAACAAAGTCTTGCAGACGGCATGAGCGATATCTATCTTCGAGGTACCAGCAATCCGAATCGCATTTTATTCCACCGTGAGCGATTAGGTTCGCCTTTGCGAAGACAGAAAAAAACTTCAGGTGGAAGTGAATGACGACTGTAGATATAGCTGCCCGAGACCCCTGCAGCGCAAGGCTTAAGTAGCCAATCGAGAGGACTTCTAATCCTTGGCTCTAGCCAATGGTGCTCATGCCGCCTGCAAACTCAAGAATGACACAGCATCCGCATATATTGATGGACATTTCGTAGAGATGGACGGACGTTGCGGTTTGCAAGATAATTGGAGGAAGGCATGTGGGATAAACGAGTTAGACTAACCCTCCGAAGGATGTTCGAAACCACAATCGGTGATGGCACGCAAGAGTTCACTCTTGAGCAGGAAATCGCGGAAACCAGTCGAGTGAATTCCGACGTAGCTGCCCTTCTTGTCGGGACGACCAGAGATGGTCAGATCACCCTTCTTTTCTTCATCGCCATTGGCATCAGCAGGCGCGGCAGCCGGGGCCGGCGCGGTCGTCGTCTGAAGCTCCTCGTCGGAGTAATCGATCAAATCCTCCTCGTGCGACATTTTGGTGAATTAGGTGAGATGGAAAAGTTGGTAGGTGTGAGAGTTGGTTGCAGCGCGAGCTTTCTGTTCAGCTCAAAGAAAGTGAAGGAACAAAGGGGAGTGGAGCAAAGAGACTAGAGATTACGGAAATGGGCAATAATAAAGAATTCGACGGGTCTGCCTCGGATGTGAAGGGGGGCAGGATGGGGTTGACGTCGAGGTGAATGGGGAAGAATGGGGGGAGATGCGGCTGCGAGGGATAAGAGTCAGCCATTGGAAGTGAGTAAAGTCACATGACTGTTGCGATACCGCATCGGGACTAGTGCGGGAGCCCTGATTCTGGTCTCGACGGCCAACACATCCAATTGCGAATTCACTACCCAGGCGCGACCACGTTTTCAAAGGATGGCCAGACTTAAGGCCCCAAAGGAGGCCAAGAACTCTAAGAGTCATATAAAGGCTCGCATGGAATACTTACATCGCGCTTCACTGTATCTGCAAAGTAGTGCGACACCAAAGAACATTTCCACTACAAGCGCAACCAGTGATGTGGACTCGCAAGCCAAGCCCACTGGCACTGAAACAAAACACCCGGGTGATTCAAATCAGCCTCAAACAAAGGGTTCTCTACTCAATCTTTCGAGGGTCTGTGTTTCTCACATGCGGGGTGTCTCGTTAAAAACGCAGACGCGGCTCCCAATACCCGTTAAAAGATCTTTTTGCAAGCGGTGTGATAGCCTCCTTATCCCTGGGGTTAGCTGCATACACGAGACTCAAAATCCCAGCAGATGTGGAAAGAAAGCCTGGGCTGAGGTGCTGGTGGTTCGATGCTTCACCTGCGGGACAGAGAAGCGATTCCCTCAGACGGACAGGCGCAGCCAAAAGCTTGTGACGCGTCAGAAGAAAAAGCAAACACAACCACCTACTGCACCATGAAGTGAATTGAATTCATGCGACAATACACATTCCAGGATTACCAGTGCCTTATCGATAAGCCTGCGCCCATCCTGCAGGCCATTTTGGTGTGACCTGAGGCGATCAATCCAGTAAGGCATGCCGTGACAGCCGCCAGATTCATGCAAACTCGGTGGAGACGGTCAATCGGGTCAGTCGCTCAATCGATCCTCCTTGCAGCACTTGGCACGTTCAACCCGGTGGGATTGCCTTCCTGTGATTCAACCGCGGGAAAGGACGCTTTAGAATCTACTAGAGGCTTACGTTCGGCATTGGTGTCGATCACCGATAGTCGACCCCGCGGCCCCGGTACGTCATGTTTGGCACGGAGCCACCTGACTGTTCTTCAGCACTGGGCTAAGCCTTCGCTAAATGAATCGAACAATCACTTTAGAGCTACAAGTATGATTCGCCTACTCAAAACAATTTAAAGCAAAATCGCGATCATCTTGGGTTGGGCAATGGCCTAGCAAAGCATCGAAGCTGAACAGATGTACGAACATGCAGGGAGGGGGAATCGAAACCACAAGATCAACATAGCAGAATACATGAAGCAGCAATTACAAATGAGATGTTTATCTGCGCCTATCGTATCAAACAACCATCAAAAAAGTTCGTCAAAAGGTCGTCAGTATTTGGAAACGAACGCGGAGAGGTCGTGGAAATGAAATAGCGTAGTAGAACAAACAAAAAAAACCCCCCTGCGCCGCCCATATACTGCAAATTTGAGGTAAGTCGCAGGCTTGAGGAGTCACCGGGACCGAAAGTGCCGCGAGGCATGTAAGCAGTTCTTTCAATCGACTGTCGATTATTCAATGTGTCAAAAACAAGAAAAGAAAGTAAAACACGTGTCGCTTGCATAAAAGCCAAAGGTGTCCGCGAGGACGCAAGTCGTATATATTTTGTTTTGGTTGTCTGTTTTGGGAGAAATCCAAGGGACTAAGGAATCGGGAATTGGAGGATATAAGAATGTCGGAGATGCGCCTTCGTATTCTGTAAACAGGGATTAGAGGGGATTGTTGTGTGGCGGATTGGAGCTCATCATGGGTTGGTGGTATTCTGCCCCTGCGGAGGAGAAGTGGTGACAGGTTATTGGAAAGGTGGGGCTTATATCTCAGCGGCGACGACGGGACTGCTCCATGCGACGATCTATGCCCTCGATTCGGCCACGAAAGGATTTCACGATATCCCGAATGTGGGCGATCTTAGCCAGCTCGTTCTCCAACTCGTCCGCAGACGCCATCATCGAGCGGGTACGGGCCATCTCCGCTTCGACATCATGGATGGTTTTCAATGCGCCGCTGCGACTGCGTTTGACGGAATCTGTAATTTGTTGCGAGAGCTTTGTAACGAATTAGAAAAGAGACTTGAAAAAGGAAAACAGGAATTTGATTTCAATGTTTCCTCTGAGCTAATGAAACTCACATAGTCAATTTGGCCACTGATGCGACGCTCCAAGGAGCCCAGCTGGTGCGACAGTGCGTGGAGACTATCGGGATCCAGCAATAAGCGGCCCTGACTGCTGGCGGCACTGGTTGCGCGCGAACTAGAGTTACTGACTCTCCCCGCACCGCGACCCCTGGAGGCGCCATTGCCGGCATGGCTGTTCTGGAGGGCAATTTGTTGCTGTTGTCGAAGGATCTGGATCTCGGAGGAGGTGAGGCCAAGCGAGGTGTCGGGGATCGAGGCTGAGACGGACATTTGGTCCCGGCAGAGACATGCTCCGACGGAGTCTACGAAGCGCCGATCAAACTCGAGGTGAGACCGAGCGGCCCGCAGGTCATGGTGGGATAAAGTATGCGCAGATGGGCGACTCTCGGGGAGCTATGGGGAGAAAGGGAGGCGGAGAAGAAGAGGTGTGGGAGCCGCTTGAATTCGGCGGCAACTGGCGCGGCTTGAAAACTTCCGTTACACCAGGACAGGAGCAAATTCCACCTGGGCAAGGTTGTTTGAAAGTGGGCAGGGAGGTGGAGTATTATATATGCCTTGCAACGTTGATGGTGGTGTAGGGGGACGTTTCTTTTTTTTTTTTCTTTTCTTTTGGAGATATATATTTCAAATGTTCCAAGTTATGGTGGGAGCACAGGCTTTTTTCCCGGGAAATATGATACCTCGGACGGGATCTAGAAGAAAAGAGAAGGAGGGGAAAAAGGTTCTTTTTTTGATTAAATGATTTTTGGCTTCGAAGATTGATTGGGCAACGGTTGATGATACTTGGGTCTTCAGGGTAGTATACAAGGGGTAAGGTACATATAGAGATAGCAATCAAGTTATAGACGCAGCATCTTCTAGGAATCCTAGATGAAGTTCGGCGGAGAGATTCATGTTTCGTGATATATTGTAGTTCCTATATTAACTGCCTAGTACCAATGTAGGTACCGCTGGCCGCGCCTTTAATCGGGGAGAAGACGGGGAGTGGAACTGAAAATGGCCTAGCTAGGGTCCCAAGTGCATATGTGGTACAATCAAAAGTAATCAATAGTTGCTATGCTCGAAGTATAGGGTCATCGTCTGTCATATCGCTATCGCCAATCTGGATCCATCCCGAACCATGGAAAGCTCTCCGCCCACTCCGCCTTAGCTTCAACCGCTTTTTTACCCAACTTCCCTTTCACGCCTTACTCTGTCCTCACCCCCCGCAACCCGATTTTCCAACCCAATCCAATCAGAGATCGTCCTCCCACGCTGCCTAATTCGTGAGGCTGAATCCAACTTTGTCCCCCAAAAAAGTCGGTGATATCACCACTTGATTGGCACAGACGCTTCCACCGAAGAGGCTTGCAGCTACCTCAAACGCGAGCCCCCATCCCCCACGCAGAAGCCATAGCGCATCCCGGCTCAGCCTGTGAGCTTCGTCCATTGATTGCTCCAATCCCAAGGGCGTCTTGCATACGGTCTGGACCCGACAGCCCGACTTGACGCGATTGTGACGAGCTTGTGAAGCGGCGCTGACGCTTTGATCACGCTTTCCTGCAGGCTAAGCCCGTTTCTCCGTCATTGGGTTTACCTGTGATCTCTCGTGCCATACAAGCCCTGGAATCTCGTCTTCTCACCGCAATCTAGACTACCAGTGAGGCTCTGGGTCTGAGCTGACGCCACGCCAATTTCTTCCGATTGGTGTCCACTACCGACGAGCGAGGCATTGCGACCTAGAATCTCCTTGGGCTTCCAGAGTCTCGCCCTGGTGATACTGCGACGAACCAATACAACCATACGTATAGCGTTTCAATATGGCCAAGGACAAGGAGCGGTCCGTCAATCCGGCGGCAGCGCACAGGAAACAAGAGAAGCAGAAAAGTCTGAAGAAGGGGAAGGCTGAGCAGTTAGCGCGACGAAATGAGAAACTTGCGCGCCGCAACCCAGACCGGATCCAGCGACAGATTGAAGAAATGAAATCAGTCGAGCAAACAGGAGGACAATTGCGACCACGAGACAAGGAGGTGCTTGAGGCATTGGAGAAGGATCTACGGGCAGTCTTGAAGGCCCGTGAGGCGCTCGGTGATAAGGCACCTAAATTTCACCCTAGCCGTGGAGGGGATTACGGACATGATGGGCGCGACGCTGTACTCGGCAAGCGGAGACGAGATGAATTTGCCCCACCTGCGGACAGCGATTCTAGCGAAACAGACGAGGATGTGCGCCGGATACCAATGCCCCGGGATACACCCCCACCAATCCCCCGGCAGCCACGGAAACGGGGTGAGGCTGATAGGGAGCCAGAACGGCGTGGGCCCCATGCGCTTCCATCGAGGCCACCTGCTCCCGAGGCAAAGAAGGTCTATGAAGCACGGCCTGAGATTCGGGACCTGCGAAAGGAGGCTGTCAATAAGTTTATTCCTGCTGCGGTGCGGATGAAGCAGGACTCAATCAAAGGCCAAGGAAAATTGCTTGAGCCGGAAGAGATGGACAGGCTTGAGAAAGCCGGGTATTCAGTTGGCACACAACAACCTCCTACTGATGAGCAACTATCATTGGAAGAGGAAGAGCGACGGTTCAATAACGAATTAAAGACCGTTCAGATTGAAGAGGTTGAGGATGAAGATGCATAGACCCGAAGGTCTCGAGGTCGATAAGGTTAAATGGAACATGAATAATTCCGAGGCATATACCCAAAATGTACTATAGATGACCACAAATTCAGCTTAAGGATATTCAAAAAATCTCCAACGCTCAGACTTGAGTGCATTAATTAAAGATTCCAAGATGTGCAAACAAAATGCCAGTATCCAGCAGCCCTGGGTCCGTGTATTAAGGCCCAAGATTCCAAGGTTGCTTGAAATGCAATATATACACAAAACAACATTAACACCAACATATGAAACCAATAACAGTACATACCAATTAAATGCAGCAAATGCAAAAGAATAACTTAGAGACGAAAAGAAAAACTTGAAATAGACTCGAGTCACCATTGTACGACCGATGCAATAAATGTACAAGAAACTCCTCTCCGAAAGTAGGAAACGGGCATGAATCATAACAAAGGAAAAGAATCAGTTGAGTCAGAGGTTCTCAAGAAGACCCACGTAAAGACGAAAGGGTGAAATAATCAGATCAAATCAAATCATAACTCCGAGTCAAAACTTGCATTGATGGCAAGTAAGCTCCCAAACCACATAAAGCCAACCTGGCTTATCAAACTCCGAGAGGGGAACAAAAACAACAGAAAGCAAAAAGCAAAAGCAAAGAGGTATGCGCAAGAGGCAAAATGTAGTCAAACGATGGACATAGTCAAGAAGCAGGGACGGTCTATCAAGTAGAAATCCATCCGTATCCAACGCCTTTACACCAGGAGAAACCGCTCCAGTATGGGTGCAAAAATGAAAATGTGAATGAAAAAAAGTAACCGAGATGGATATGAATGGATGAGAAGGGGAAGACATAGAAGAGTCTACCGCAGGTTGCGGATGATCTTCTTTCCACGAGCCAGGAAGGGACTGGGCATCTCGTCGCGCTCAGGGTCCCATGTTGCAGGCGGGTCTCGCGAGGAAGATTGCAAGGAAATAGTAGCGCGTGAGTCACTAGCGCATCGCTTAACTTCATCCATAGGACGACCACCAGCGCGAGCTTGCGCAAGCTCAACCAGAGTACGACCACCCATGTTGCGTTGCATGACAGCCTTGAACATCTCATCGCCACCAGTGGGCTTGGTGGGGCTTTGCTTGGTGCTGTTCTTGCGGGTAGGAGAGCCAGCATCAGCGGCAAGGTTGGCAGACGACGGGATCTTGGACAGACGACGGTGGGGAGACTTCGAGCGGGAGCGACTGTCACTCAGGTTCCGGGTTTCAGACAGCGAGGAAGAGGGGCCACCTGACATTTGTGGGAGACGGGAACCATTGGATGGGAAGAGGGGTGGTTGAGTGCTGAGCTTTTGCATGAGAGCTGCAGTGTTTTGGCGCAGGAGAGGTCGTGGCGCGGCCTTGAATGGGTCTGGCTTCACCTTTGGTCGGGTTGGAGATGGGAGGTCGGGTGTGTCGTCTTCATCATCTGAATAGGCTAGTGTAGGTTCCCATTTGGCCTTGTTACGCTCTGCCTCCGCGAAAATGTTACGACCTGTGCCGGTGCCGGATGTGCGGCGAGGAGACAAGGAGAGGGAGGCAATCGAGATGGGGGAGGGCTCGGCCATTTGAACATCCTGGGGGGAATCCACGACTGTCTTTGAGCGGCAGAAGGGGGTACGAGCTTCCTTCTTTGGCTTCTTACGACCATTGGAAGTTGGCGATTCGGGCATGGCCTGCGTGATATCGGCGGAAGAAGGCGCATCGCTGTCATCTGTGCTGTGGCCTGAAGAGCGAGAGGCACGGCCGCTGGTACGAGACGATGATTGAGAAGAGTCGGAGCCCTGTGTACTTGTGCGGAAGAGTTCGCGAGGGTTGCTGCCTCGCTTGGCCTTCTCCTTCTCCAACTCTACCGCAACACGGCTCTGGACCTCAGTCTCAAACCGCTTGCGAAGTTGGCCAAGTTCCATCTGAACTTGTTTGTCAATCTCCAATCGAGCCCTAACCTCCCACTCGCGTCGAAGGGTGCTCTCGATATCGGCCTTAGCCTGCTGCTTCTCCTTCTCCATTTTAGAAATGTTCTGTTCCATCTCGCGGACCCGTTGAACGGCCGCGTCTTCACGACGGCGCAGGGTGCGGCCAAGGTCCACAACCTCCTTCTCCTTGCGCATCAGACGAATGATGGGAAGGTTAATTAGCGCAGCCGTGTCTGGGCGGTGGTCGGGGTTAACACGAAGACAGCTTCCAATGACGTTCTTCAACTCGGGAGAGTAGAAGTCCGGGAGAGGAGCGAATTTGCCCTCGCGGATTTTCTGAACCAGTTGAATATGGGTGCGGGCGTTGAAAGGGGGCTCCTTTGCGCACAGCTCGTACATGATACATCCGACCGCCCAAATATCGGAGCGAAGGGTGTACTTCTCCGCGGCACAAATTTCAGGCGACATATAAAACGGTGTGCCGACATAGGTGGAGGCAAAATCATGGGACTGCAATTGCTTAGAGAGACCAAAGTCACCAAGCTTTACGCTGTTGTCGCTGCCAAGGAAGATGTTTTCGGGCTTGAGATCGCGATGCAAGATAGTAACAGATCCTTGCTTCCCCTTGAGTCCAGTGGGTTTAGGGGGAGGACCAAGAATATTAGACCCAACTTCGGCAGGGTCGGAGCCATAGTGGCACCGGAAAAGAGCCGTGACCAGCTGCGACAGGCATCGCCAAACAAAATCCTCCTCCGCATATTTGTTGGCCTTCTTGAGGTTCTTGATGACCATACTCAAGTCTCCACCACCGCAGTATTCCATGTACAGGTAAAGGTCTTGGCTAGCCTTGAGGTGTTCGCGGTGGTAGTAGGCAACGATGTTGGGGTGTCGGAGGGAGCTTAGGATATTGAATTCGGCCGTGAGCTGCTCGCGCTCCTTCGCAGACATTTTGATGTAGTTGATCTCCTTGCGGCATAGGATCTGGGGCTGTTAGGGTTGTCACACATCAACATGCAAAGGCCACTTACGAATCCATCCGATTTCCGCTTGACCTTGCGAATGATGCCGAAGGAGCCACAACCTTGAGGAACATCAGTATCCAGCTTGTCACGAAGTATGGGAGTATAGGGCACATGGAAGGACCTACCAATCTTCTCTAGGATCTCATACTTATCCGCCTCGGCCAAAGCAATCGCCATGGCTATAGATTGCGAGACAATGTGAACAAAACAATGGAGGAACAGAAAGAAACGAGACGAATGTTCAAGAAGTATAGATGCTGAGCATAAGCACTGAGATATCCAAGTGTCCCTGTTTTGTTAGTAAAATGGCTTGAAGAAGTGGAGGGAAAAGTTGTCTGCAATATGGGGTTTAGAGGTCGGAGATCCTTTGATGTTTGGTTAATCCGTGTTGCTGAGCAACCAACAAACTATGACACGCTTGCCCCACTGCGGTAAGCGGTCAACGTAACGCTCATTTAGCCCCAGTGACGCCAATAAGTAGGGATAGCGTCACCAATAACATCATGGGTTCCAAAAGATTGGCAATCAAATAGATAGAATCTTACAATATTGTCTCCACTCAAGTATCATTATGACTCCATTGATCACTCGATAATCTCGATCGCTCATAGTACTTTGTATGGCCTCATTGGACACGAACCACCACGTGACATGCCTTATCGATAAGCTCGGAGTTTCGGTCCCGCATTTCCTCCTCTCCCACTTCGAGTGGCAAGCTTCATCGGTGGTCTAGAAAATGGCGGAACTGGAGGAGCGGACTGTCCTGCGAAAAGACCAGCTAGAGATTAGCCTGGGCAATGAACAGCTACTGATCAAAGAGGGTACTATCAAAGATGATAATCCTTTAGATCTGAGTGAACCCTTCCGGGAACTTTGCAGTGCTTGCCGTAAGGGCGACCTGAAAGTCTGCCAGGAGAAAATCACCGAGGGGGTCAATGTGAATGCCCGTGATGCATACGATTACACTCCTTTGATTCTGGTAAGTTCAGGGAATGGCTGAAGTATATAGTTTATTTGAACATTCAGAAACTGAATACTTTGGGGCCAGGCGAGTCTCTGCGGGCACTATGAAGTGGCACAATTGTTGCTGGAGTCTGGTTCACTCTGTGAGCGAGACACTTTTCAAGGCGAAAGGTATCCTGAGCCCCTTGTCTCAAAGATTGACTTCAGCTAATGCGTGTTCATGGCCATAGATGCTTGTATAATGCCCTGAATGACCGTATACGAAACCTCTTGCTTGAATATGACTATTCGAAGTCAACCGATCCACTGCAACCTCTTGCGGCGCATATTTCTTCACTTCTTACTCGACCTACACCGGTAACCTCGGATATCGAGGTAACGGCGTCTGACCAATCGTTCCACCTGCATAAGTTTATTTTGGCTGCTCGATCTCCATATTTCCGTGGAAAGCTCGCAGCCGCCCCAGAATCAACAACGTGGAAGCTTCCTAGCAATGTTTCTCCAGATGCATTCACTGCAGCAATTAGATACCTATATTTGGGCGAGCCTCCGCGCGAGCTGAAGAGTGGACCTGGTACTGGGTTTACCGAGTCAGAGGTATTCGCGGCGATCGATAAGATTTCCAAATATCTGGAAATTCAAAGTCTGATGGACAGTATCCTTGATAGTGGAGACAGGAGAATGGCCAGACAGCGAAGGACTTTAGAGCTTGCGAAGGGCCGGGACCAAATGGAAGAATGGTTCCGCACCAATGTCCTCGGAAACAAGATGGTCATCAACACATCTCAATCCAGTCAAGTAAAGTGGGATCGGAACAACACAATCTTTGCCGATGTTCTTCTGCAAGCAGATGAACTGCCTGATGAGGTCGAGGAGGGTCAAGCTCCAAAATCGATACTGTTCCCATGCCACCGAGCAATGCTCCTTCGTTCTGAGTTCTTCCAAACTATGTTTTCGTCCTCGTTCCGCGAAGCTCAGATCACAGATCATTTGCATATTATTGACGTTGACTGTGCCCCCGATGTGCTGGAGATTGTTCTTACATTCCTGTACACCGAGCGCGCTGATTTCCCCTTGGAAGTCGCAGTTGACGTTCTCTTTGCGGCCGACATGCTTTTCATTGAGAAACTGAAGACAAAGGCGGCCGTTGTTATTAGCACCCTGGGCAGTGGCGGCATGTCTCAAGCCGAAGCTGCGAAAACCCGGGGCAAAGACGACGACGATATTGATATCTATGCCATCATGCGCGCTGCCTGGTTGACCCGTGTCCAGCGCTTGGAAGAGTTTGCTGCTCGATTCCTGGCATACCGATTGGAAGCCCATATCGACACACCCGAGTTTGCGGAACTGATCGCGGAGTCAGCATCGCGTATTAAGGCGCGTCAGGAGACCGATTCTATTGAATTGCTGGATGATATTCGATTCTACCTGAATGAACGCTTCCGGTTGAGATTTGACGATGCAGGACTTGATGAGATGATGGATGAATCGCCGAAACCTGCGAACGGTGATGCGCCAGAGCTGCAGGATGTTGATAAGATCATAGATGGTGTTGAGGCACTCGACGTATCGAACGGTAACGTGAATGGCATGGAAGAAGGTAACCATCAGCAGCCCGAAAAGATCCGTGAAATCCGCACCTTAGATGGAGTTCTGGTTGAAGACGAGTTCGACGAAGATGCCATGAACTATGAAATCTTGATGGAGAAGTTAGATGCTCTTCTGGTGTCTTTGAATCTCGATGCTTAGACATGGCTTTGTGGTACACCAACGACAAGCTATCATACACGATCCCACGAGTCAATCATGAACATATGAAAGGAAAATTGTCACATATATACACATCATTTATACATCTGGAAAATCAAAATCTAGAAATACATATCAGTCGCGGGTATGAACACATTGTACCAAAGAAGCTGCTTTTGTCCTCGCAACTACCTCTCAGAAGTAGCCCCCCCTGGAATTCACGACTCATGCATCTAAAGGCCTCTCGGGCAATGTCGATGCTGGTCCTTTCTGGCCATATGATACGGAGGCATGAGTGATGACGGCTTGGTTGATAGGTGAGTGTTCCGTGACCTTGGACTCCCGGGGGTGACGGAACAAGTAGGCGGGTGTCCTAAGCACTTTGAGATTCAACAGAGTGCCTCAATTGGGTGAAAAGCCGATCTCGAAGGCAATCGATCCAGGAAATTCTGGTTGAATGGCAGGCTAGATCTGGAGGCGCCACCAAGCCTTCACCGGCTTTGCTGCGGTCGTTCTTTGTCGCTATTATCTGTACTTCTTTGTTTCTTTTCTTGGATCCTGGTGTCCAAGTCTCGGATTTGAGTTTCGATCATTCCCCTTCGGGCTGTCAGGCCGGAACGCATGCTTTGTAGAGCTGCCATTTGCTCATCGAAAGTCGCTTCTTGGCGTTTTTTGGTGTTCTATAGTACCACGAGGAGCTAAAATTAGCCAAAATCCTGTAATATGCTAAGGTGATTACGGATGACCCCAAAATCACATAGATGCTGCTTAGTTGGGGGTGAAAAGCATTGCTACTCACTTCAACAATCTCCTCGTTTGTCTTGAGACCAGCCCCATACAACGTGCCTGCAATAGTAACGGAGGTTACCGCAGCAGCTAGAACTGCCCGACGAATATTCTGAGGGGACGCCATCTTCGAAGCGTCGAGATTGAAGTTACATCAAAGAAAGCTTGACAAAGAAATGTCCGGGGTTGTCTCACCGCCTACCTAATTAGGACGCAATATTGATTGTCAAAGACGCGTCGCGTTTCCCATTTTCTCCTTATCAAGGTTTCACTTTCCACTTTGATGGGAATACCCCCACCATCTGCGTGAAGGATGTCGTCCCGCAGTTCGATTCCCCGTCGTCGAAATCAAAGCGAAAGTGCTGGCAGCGATGTCGAATCCAGCCCCTCCCACCCAGCCAGCAGTAAACGCCCTCGTCTTAGCCCCGCACACGAAGCCGAAACCTCAAATGATGAAGCGAGAAGTGAGACAGCCAGGGCTCTGGAGCGCTCTGGTGAAGATGAGTCCTCAAACGATGAAACTGAGCGAGGCGATGTGGCCGATGAGCTTTCAAGCGACGAAGCAGAGGAAGACGATGCGGCCGATGAAGGCGAAGAGTCGATGCCGCCACCTCCTCGGCAACCACTTAAAGCCCACGCAGGATTCGACCTCAATGGTTACAAGCCTGGCGCAATTGTGCGTATCAAAGTGACTAACTTTGTCACTTATAACGATGCGGAGTTTTACCCCGGCCCGAAGCTCAACATGGTGATTGGGCCTAATGGAACTGGCAAGAGTACATTGGTGTGTGCCATTTGCCTTGGACTTGGATGGGGACCTCAGGTATGGCATATGGACTCGTTCTGTTCTACGGTTTTACTGATTTGACTTGACTTATAGCATCTCGGACGTGCTAAAGATCTTGGCGAATTTGTCAAGCACGGCTGTCGAGAAGCAACAATCGAGATCGAACTCGCAAAACACCCGAACGGCACCCGGAACCCTATTATTAGTCGTACCATCAAGCGAGACGGAAACAAGAGTTCATTTTTCCTAAATGGGCAGGCTGTTTCCAAGACAGCGGTGCTGAAACTAGCACAAACATTCGCCATTCAAGTCGACAACTTGTGCCAGTTCCTGCCTCAAGACAAGGTTGCAGAATTTGCCGCTCTCACCCCCATTGAACTCCTTCACTCTACTCAGAGAGCAGCCGCTGGAGAAGACATGGTCGAACAACATGACTCCTTGAAGAGGATCCGATCTGCTCAAAAAAAGATCGAAATGGACAATCGTGGTGAAAAGGAGGAGCTGAGACACATGGAAAACCGGCAGGAGGCGCAGAGATTAGATGTTGAGAGAATGCGAGAGAGGGCAGTGATCCAACAAAAGATCGAAAATATGGAATTCTTTCGCCCGGTCGTCGAATACAAGGACTGGCACCGGGGCTTTGAAGAACTTAAATTGAAAAAGAACCGAACTGAAGAGGAGTTCGAACAACTCAGACTTGATCTTGCACCTGCAATGGCAGCCGTGAATGCCAAAGTGACGTACAAGGATAGAATCGGCGACGTAAAAGACGCGCGGGAAAAGCAGGTCCAACAATTATCCACATTCGCTCAGTCCCGCGGGAAAAAAATGGAAGATTTAGATCGCGAATTACAGGACTTGAACGCCACGATTGACGCTGAGAAGAAATCCGCCCAAAAACACAGAGAGGAAGCTGGTTTGGTGCAGCAGACGATCAACAGGTTGACACGCGAGCAAGAGAACGGTGCGGTGGAGTTCAATCCTGACGATTACAATCAGCAATTGGTAAGCCACTTGACATGTACAAGGCAGAAGCAGCACTAAATCTTCGAATAGCATGAGAAAAGGCGCGAAGTCCGCGAGATTCAAGAAAAAGCCAGCGCAATTCAAGCCAGCAAACGGCCCATGGCGGAACGAATTATGGAGTTGAAAAGCCTTAAACAAACGGAAGAGCAGAAGCTAGCAAGGTTGGATTCGCAGCTGGGTCAACAGGAAAGCAAGCTGGGGTCACTGTCCAAAGACACATACACAGCCTACCAATGGCTTCTCGAAAACCAGGACAGGTTCGAGAAAGAGGTCTTCGGCCCTCCTGTCGTAACCTGTTCGGTTACCGATCCTCGTTATGCCAGCGCTGTTGAGTCCGCATTCCAGAGAAACGACCTGACGGCGTTCACGACGCAAAGCAAAAAAGACTTTCGCACGCTGCAACAAGCCTTGAATAGAGAATTGAATCTATGGGACATCAGCATCAAGACTATCACCAAACCGCTCTCTTCGATGAGGCCTGAGCTTTCCCGCGAGAATCTCCAGCGGCTTGGATTTGAAGGGTTCACCAGGGACTTCTTACAGGGCCCCGACCCGGTTATTGCCATGCTTTGCTACGAGAAAGACCTGCATAGGACACCTGTCTCCTTGACAGATATTTCCGATGAAGCCTACTCTGAGCTGGAAAGCGGAAATATCACCGCGTGGGTTGCTGGGAAGCAGTCCTACAATATCACCCGACGTAAGGAGTATGGTCCAGGAGCTCAAACAACTCGCGTGCGCGCAATCAATCCTGCGAGGTACTGGACATCACAGCCTGTAGATGCGGCAGTCAAACAGCAACACCGGGATAACATTCTGGACTGGACAGCTGAACAGGAACAGCTTGAGAACCGCATGGAAGAAGAGAAGGCTAGTTTGAATGAGCTCAAAGAGGACATGGACCGGCTCAACCGAGAGATGGTATTTACCCAATTGTTTGCTAGCTTCTCGGTTATATACTAATACTGCCTACAGAACGATGTCGAAAAGGAGAAAGCCGAAAAGCAAACTGCTTACACGCACTACCGTGCGATTCCTGATAAATTGGGTATGTTTCTTCTCTTCATATGCTGTTTCGTGTTCATGAGCTAACCCCCTTCAGCCGCCCAAATGGCCAAAAAGGCTCACATTACGACTCTGTTTGAAAAGATGCGAGAACGGGTAACTGATACTCGCAACAAGCAAGACCTGCTTGCCAATAAAAAGGCCAAGGCTGGTGCTGAATATGCCGTAAGTGGTTTTCTCTATTACAGTTGATATCTATGCTAATACATCAAAGGACGCCGTTGAGAAGATCTCCGAAGCATATAGAGAACTCTGCAAAGTTTGCATTTTACACGGAGAGGCAAAATCTGAGCTTCAGATCTTAAGGCTTCGTCACAGCGAGTACGCCAAGATGATAGAACAAAAGGCGGTAGAGGCGAGACAAATAAAGGCGGCTTATCTAGAATCGAAGGAACATGGCAAGACGTTAATGCGGACGGCAAAACGCCTCTCAAATGAAATTAAGGAAAGACCCGGAGGTGAGGAGATCGCTGAAATGATGAGCCCGGCCGACTACAATATCGATCACTTCAATGCCGACATGGAGTCTGCAAGGGCCCGTTTGGATTTGACCCAAGGTGGCAGTGCCAACATGATCAAAGAATTTGAAGACCGTGAACGAAAGATTGACGCTCTGCGCAACAAACTTTCTGGATTCCAGGCTCAAATGGCACACTATCAGGCATCCATCAATGAAATTCGTTCACACTGGGAGCCCAGGCTGGATGCACTTATCAGCAGGATCAGCGACGCCTTTTCAGACTCGTTTCAGCGGATTGGCTGTGCTGGACAAGTCTGTCTGGACAAGGTGGAAGCTGAGACAGCAAATGGCGAACCTGGCGGCAGCGAGTTCGATCAGTGGTCCATTCAAATCTGGGTCAAGTTCCGCGAACATGAGAGCCTGTCTTTGTTGGACTCCCACCGTCAATCCGGTGGCGAGCGTGCTGTCAGCACCATTTTTTATCTCATGGCGCTGCAATCGCTCTCGGCCTCACCTTTCCGCGTTGTCGACGAGATCAACCAGGGTATGGACCCGAGAAACGAGCGAATGGTTCACGGTCGCCTGGTGGATATTGCCTGTGCGCCGAACGAAGAAGAGATTGACGGAGAGGGCAATGTCGTCGGCGGCGGAGGTGGCCAGTACTTCCTGATTACACCGAAACTCCTGAGTGGTCTATCCTACAAACGCGGCATGAGAGTCCTCTGCATCTACAGTGGCGAGCATATGCCCGAAAGTGGAACGATCAACTTCCACAAGTCCATTGACACCATGAAGAAGATTGTTGCTAGGGGTGGACGGACCACTGACACGGCCAGGCCTCCGCTGCTTGAAAGTCGAAGTCACGTCAACGTTCAAGCCTGAGGGATTTTTCCTTCTCGTGACTGATATCTCCTGCTTTGATCTACACAATACAGCATAATGACCTAAGATACCATGTTTTGCCTTTCGTACTTTCCTTGTTTTGAGGATCATGTTTCGGAGTTGGGGATCAAGCTTAGTGGAACCGTTGGAGCGGGGGTGTATGAAAATCGGTCCACTTTTCTGTAGGTAGCATTTAATTTGATATGCATATAACCTTGGAAGGACATTTTAACGAGCAATCAACGACCTGCCCAAGCGGGTATCGTTGCAGTGGAGAAGGTTGTATCCACTGCGAAAGACTGATTCTTTGGGCTTCATGCATGATCGGACATGCCGTGTCCGAGCCCGTTTTTCTATTTGCACCAGCCCCTTGCCCGGTAGTTGGCATGGCGCGAACCGAAACAAACCAGATACCCGGAGTGGAGTGGACCAACGCAGGTCAAGTGTTACTGTTGTCGATCAAGCTGGTAGCCCTGCCAATACGACGGCGGCTTCTGATGGAAACTTCCAAGGCTTTAGATGGATTGTCACATCCGTGCCCTGATCGGACAAGCTAATAAAAAGGAAAAATAGAACATTGAAGACATGTAAAAAATAAGCAGCACTTCATTTCCAACCTCCAATAACAGCCTCTAATAGGTACTGCGTCGCATCGGTCTCCCTTACCTCTTTCGCACCGTCAGCAATGAAAAGCCAACAGCAGTGTCATGCAGATCGACCACCGGGCGTTTCCGTCGCAGATCACAGGCTCCATTTCGGAGGTTTTGCATACCAATCGTTGGGCGACGTTGGGCATCCCCTCGCTACGGCCAACTCTATTTCATGGGCTTGGTCCCCCTGTTCGACCCCTCACCGGCCACCCTCCGCTGCTCTGTGGCGTTACTCGTTGGCTGCATCATGCAACCCCATGGGTGACCGTACAAGGCTGATCGACACTGCGCCTCATCTGTGTGGTGGAGGAGCTAGGTGATTGGTTCGATATTTCACGATCCGCATGGCCGATCCTGATAGATACAGACCAGGCCACATACAGTAAGTTGACCTGAGATGCATTGGCCAAAAAACAACTGCACATACACGTTGCATTTCATCTTGCATATTGAGCTGTCCACGCTATGACTGAAGAATTAGATTCCAAGGAAGCTAAGCTCCCACACAGAGTTCATAGAAACTTTTGATCTTCACGGTTCTTGATGCTTCCAGTTCACCGCTTCTCTCTGTATATCAACTGTGAGTATGACGCACATCGCCCCTAGAGATATGCATAGAAAGTAAAATGGAAATTTTGAAGTGAAATCCAAAACTGAAATCAAGTCCAAAACTCAACCACAGATAATCCCCAGCCCATGACGCGCGGACGATACCGTGGCGCCGCTCCCTGTTCCAACGTCTAGGATCCCGCCAGCCAGCCCCCGGTAACTAGCAACACTATAGTAGCAGCCAACGCCTCCTCAATTTTGATTGTCCGGATCCGGGACTCCGGGGATTGGACTATCCCAACAGAATGGCTCGGGGCTACTAAAACCTGCACATTACCAGGTGATGCGGAGTGGATGCGGTTGTGGAAGCGGAAGTGGAGGGCGCTTGGAGCAGCCGAAGTTTGCTGATTCGTTCATTCGCCAAAGCAATTTGCACACAGACCGCTCTTACAGTGTAGATTAGATTACAGGTGCTCATTAACATCGATAGTAAGACAGAGAAGATAGAAAATAAAAGGCGCAGTTTTAATGTTCCCAGCTAATTGCCAAGGTCGAGGGGGCTAAAATTCTAATAAACTCACTTAAAGTAAGTTTGCGCAACATCGCATTTCGCACCCAACGAAGTATGGTCCGGAAAATCATTATCCACTCCCAATCTTAACGGCCCCCAATGTTTCAATTTCAATCGGAGCTCCAAACACGTTCCTTAGATGCCGTGTAACGACACCTCGGTAGGATTCAGATCTAGTCGGCCAGATGTGAATCCTAGTGTTTCGGGTTCGGGTTCGCTTAGGTAGAAGGATGGAGTCATGTAACCCCATGTTTGGTGTGCAATTACCCTGTTGCATTCCGAGTTGAAGTTCAGCCTGGATGTGCAGTTACGCGTATGCGAATTAAAATGCATAGTACATCACATCGCATATGCAATTTTCATTCTATTAACAGAATTTGTTTTTGTTTTTTTTAGTCGCCTCGTTGATGCAACCGTGGGATGATCTACGCGGTCTCAGCATAGCGCACTGAAAATTATAATGCACGGTATCCAGTGCATACAAAGTATATGCCCAAATTGTATACACCCCCGTCAACCAAGGTTCATGTCAATGGAGAATTCCCTCAAATCCTGGGGCAAACCTTCTTTACGAGCGACAATCCATACAGATCCCTGCCATGGAAGAATTCATTGCCGGGCACGAACTTTCCTCGAATCAATGTTAAATGATCATCCAGGATCTGCCTTTAGTGCGTAGTCGCCACGTCTCCCACATACGCCTGTAGTGCACCCGATCACCCGCATCAGGGTCTGAAACGATCGCCAGGCTGGACTAGGCCGACAAAGAATTTACTTTTCCTTAGTGGCCTTTGAGGGGGGTCAGAGGGTCATGTACACGGGGCCACTGCTGACTGCAAATAAATGATGACCCGAACTACTGGTATATATCCCTGCACTAGACTACGCCTATTAGGGTATTATGTCCTTGATGCTATCAAGTTGAATGCGAGATATTGTAATGCTTACCAAGGACCGCTTTAGGCAAGAAAGTTGTCCATCAAAGGAAACCCAAAACTTGGTCTATAGGTATAGTGTACAGGTGCATCATCATACATTGCTTTGCCCAGTAGGTGATACGGGTAATACGCATGCGGAATAAACTCGGAAGGGCAAAGTCAAAGTCACAGACCTCGGAATTTCCAGATCCTAAAATATCAACTTTACATGTACTGTAAGCGCTGGGAAGATCTTGCAAATCATGCGTTCACGTACTTTCTACGTGCATGTACGAAGTACATGTACAGGATCAGGATGATCTACGAAATCAGATGAGCCCAACCACCTAGTGAAAGTTGAAAGCTGGAACTTCCGGGGCTTAGCTTCAGAACCTTGGAACCATTGCCGACATTAATCATCAAGGAAATCCCCTCACCTCCCCAATCAAGTTACTCCCGCCCCCGCTAGAACGAAAGGAATGTAAAGTAAAAAGGGAATAAAAAAAAAAAAAAAAAAAAAAAACCACCGGCCGATCGGCAACACGGGGTTTATACCTTATCCGGCCTAGCTCGATATCGCTAAGATCCCAGCTTGTTGGGGCTTGGACCGGAGGGTGTCGATCCTAGTGACGAACAGGTCGTGTTTCAGCGCGGCTGACACATTCTTTTCGGTTTCTCCGATCTTTGATCGTCGGTCGATCCAGGGGTGTTACACACTACACTGAGCTTTGATCTGGATTTTGGGCACTTTTTTCTTTTGTATAGTTAAGGGATACGGGGGTATACGTAGACATTGTTTTTGCTTTTGGTGGTGCTTTGGCTTTTGCACGTATTTCATACGGGCGCTTCCGATAAATTTTGATGCATTTGCATTAGGACTTGCATATGATCTTGTTAATTTAGAATACATAATAGTATATTCTAGAGTGTAGGCATTTGCTCTGCAGTTGGCTGCAGTTGTATTGTGGTACAGTGGAATGTTGCCTCTTGCCTTGCCCCTGAGGTGAGGCAATACGAATACGTTTGATAAAGTATGCGGCAAATCCGCCGTTGTCCGGATACTTGCCAATGATGTATAATCCAAAGTGATGGAGGGACCAATGAAGTAAAACAGCACCGGAGACACTGCCCGAATGGAGCTATGGCCAGCAGTTGCCTGGTGATCCACCGGGGCGATCCGCCGGATCAGGAAGGAGGTTAGACGCAGAGTGACAGGTCCGCTTCCGCGTCAGTTGGACACGTCAAGGGGACTCATTTCCACGTGTGAGAGGGTCTTGAGGGTCTACGAAACCTGATTGAGACATTGGTATCTATGATTAGATTGAATTCGATAGTTGCGGCTGTATGGTTGAAAAGGGATCGGATCCGGGGTTAGTGATCCTCATGCACTAGAATTACTAGTCTACCTATAATTCCAGTAAATATTGATAATATTCTAGAAGACGACATTATTCTTTATTAATTAATATTAAGGATTAAGATGCCGTTTTTAATCAAGAGCATAAATTGATTGGGAGGCACATTTATGCCGAACGGATTCCGTCGGGACATAACTCTGCCGAGCACCCTTTTCACCTTCCCAAGATGGTTCAAGGTCCCAGGGCCCAGTCCTTTGCAGATCGTGGGGAACATCTACCCACACAAATTCCTACCTAATAAAATTAGCATGAATGCAAAATAAAAGTCATCTCGCTTCGGTCGCTCCTAATTTACTTTTCAAGCCAATTCCATGCAGCTCCAGGTCAGATGCAGACATGCAAGTGCCATGTGTTCGCCGCGTGGTTGGACACAATACAATATGGGGGAAATTGCCCCACACATGTGATATGGGAAAAAAGGGGTGAGACACTTCTCGCGTGGCCATGGGGCCACGCATGGGCCGGGATGATCCCCGATCGATCACTACCCGGGAAAATGGCTTAAAGGGTATTAGTACGCGACGCATACAAATTACAGTACATTGAAAGGATCTACGTCAGTCTCGGATGCCCACTCGGATCGGCTAGTCTTACAATCTGATTGCCGTGTTCCGTGAGAGAATCCATTCTACAGGAGACTCCATAGACAATACCAAGGAGAAAATAGAAAAGTTGTGTGTTACTTTGTTAGTGTTAGGTAAATTTTCCATTCACCCAAGGCACTGGGCCCGGGCCACACTTCTGCCGTAAATTAAGTTTTGTCCTGGATAGGAATGTCTTGTCGACAGAGTTTCGTTTCAACCATAGACCAAAGCCTAGTAAAGAAGGAAAGAAGCTTCGAGCTTTTCCCGTCTGACCCAATTTGCCGGAAATATTAACCCCAAGTACCATGTAAATGGAGAATTTGGGTTTTTTGTGTGGAAATGAAGAGCGTCAAGAAGGAAGGCAAAAAATATGACCCAGCCCCTTCGAGCCGCAACGCCAATCAAGCCGGACGGAATACTAACGCCGGGATTCTAGAGACTAGTCGATCCCGAAGAGAAGTGCCGTGTGCGGTCTATGGGTGGGGAAGAATTTGTTACTTTTCTCGAAAGGGCCGATCAGGAGGATCGCCGTGGATCACGCTCGAGCCTTTCCACGCGCGTTTTGGGGGCTCGGGGGTGCATCGGCTTATGTCTAGATTGATCTTAGTGAAGTACGAGGGCAATATTTTGTTTTCTTGATTACGGCCAGTAATAGTAGGATTCGGAATCCTTCCGACAAACAAGTCAAACAACGTCAACAATGAGGACTCATGTCTGTGAGACAGTACTCAAGTGACTCAAAAAAAGGTAGCTGACGAAAGTCTTAGTAACTGACCAGGATACTCCCCCAGGGAGAAGTGAAACTCCCCTTGCTTCCCCTAAAACGGCCGCACGGAGCAGGCGATCCTGGAGTGGACTAACGCAGAGCAGTGGAGCCTCGCTTCCACGAGGTCGGGACGGATCCAGGACTAACGGCCAATCCCCGATCTCGCCTGTGCAGAATCGTGCACGGGCCCAGACAACGGCCCCGTTCCAGAACGCCGATCAGATCGTTTCTACTTTGGGACTCGGGATCTTCAGGAGACCCTGCGATCGCCTTTTGGCACCTTCTGTTTTGGTAAATGCGGAGCCAAGATATCTCTGGTTCATTTTTAGTTTTTACTTTTTGAGTCGACACGTACGTGTAATAGTGGACCATATAGTTAAATCTTAAAAGAAAAGGCAGGATCTGTAGCTTTGACGATCAATTGTAAGGTTTGTGTAAGCGAGGCAGCGGTCCCGAGCGCTTAGAGCCGCCACCGCCGTCATGTAGTATTTGTTGGTGTATTTTTCATGTATTCTATATGCGTGTCTGGCCCCAACGGAGGTTTGTACGTTTAGGGCTTAGCGTGATGCGGGTCCTTTATGACCTTCCCTTTTGGCTTCCACGCGACATGAATCCGGGGCCGCCCCTTACTGACAGATCAGTGTACTTGCGAGTATTCTAAGGGTAAGAACAATGAAATTTGAGATGCTACATATGTAAGTTTCTGTAATATACTCTGGCTCATGCCCATTTCTGTCACCGAGTACGTGATTTGAATGGTTCGACCGTTTATGGGGCGTATGTGACAGGTAAGCAGGATCTGCACTAGCTAACCGAGGCCAACGGGGACTTTCCGGCCTCCCATATCGGGTCTAGTGGCTTCGGACGCTAGGCACATCGCCAGTCTTTGATTGGTTCGCTCATCACATGTGGGGCCTCGCTTTCTCTTGATCTTTTTCTCGTTTTTTACTTTTTTTTCTTTTGTTCGCATGGCATCGTCATCTTCCCCACCGTAGGGTTAATCTCCGAAAGAATTGTTTTTTTATTATTATTTATTATAATTAATTAAATTAAGCTTTAGAACGGACTGTCTCACCTTTTTGTACGAGATTCAATCAGGAAACCCACCCTGGCTAATTTGCTGTTCGCTTTCCCCCTCGGCATCGTCGATCATCCACGCGAGTTCTGACTATAAACCCTCGTGCCCCCCATACTTTACTTCTCTGTATTCCTCTCCCCCAAACTTCATACCCCATAACATCGAGGTATCTTAATCATGGATCTCGCCAATCTTCTTACTGGCGCTCCCAAGCCATATACCGAGACCTACCACAAGCGTTCTTTGCAAGCGCCTCCCTCCCCACCGGTCGAGGATCAGGTCAAATGTTCTTTGCCTTCTATCTCTAGTTTGTTGGAAGGTGCGGACGGCCAGCACGCAACTAGTATGTTTCATCTTCAATCTACATCCACATCAAATACCATCTAACATCCACCAGAGCGTCAACGTCTCAGCCCGTCGCTGTCTCGGGAACGTGATGTCTACGACACCATCCACCTCCCACCAACTCCTCCTCTCCGTCCAGGCTCCGGATCAGGTCACGCCCGTTCTCCAGAACTGAAGTCCCACCACCGCTCTTCAGTCTCAAGTACCGGCTCTGCACCAATGTCCAGCGGTCCCTACGCCTCTCCCGCTCCAAGCGTCTTCTCATACTCCTCTCCCGTCGAGGCCCAAGCACCAATGTACTACCCCCGCCCACCAACAGCCTCAAGCTTCCAACCCGCGACGCCCGTCACCGCGCCGCAGATGCCTCAACAGCAGGTTCACCACCAACACACACAACCTACTCCTCGCTCTCCATCTCTCATCTCCCCCGTTACTCCTGCTTGGCAACACCACCACTACTTCCCGCCTTCCACTACAACTCCCTACCAGCAGAACCATGATCGCTATATCTGCCGCACATGCCACAAGGCTTTCTCGCGCCCTTCTTCGCTCCGCATCCACTCCCACTCTCACACGGGCGAGAAGCCTTTCCGGTGTACCCATGCCGGTTGTGGAAAGGCCTTTTCTGTGCGCAGCAATATGAAGCGTCATGAACGGGGTTGCCACTCTGGTCGTCCTGTTGCGCCTATCCCGGCTGCTGCTCCCACTGCTCTTGTGTCATAGACACTTGGCAGTTCAAACGGAAGGGTTCAAAACCAAAACCAAAACACTGAACCGAACCGACCTGCTTTGCATTACTACCTTTTCTTCCATATTTCTCACGGAAGGACTGGATGGATGGTTGCATGGATGATTTGAGAAATCATATTTCCAAATCTTGTTTTATTGCATTTTCTTTTGTTATTTACTATGTCATTTTATGGGGGCGCTGGGATTTTTTTGGCGTTGGATCTGGGATGACTACTTTTTTGTCTCCGCTCGCCGTGATACCCTGGATTCTTTGGAGATTTTATTTGGGTCGGATTAGAGATTCTGAAGATCAGATCGATAAATATCAAAAATTACGAGAAATGTATTATTTATGATTACTTCCTTCTTTTCCACTTCTTATTTTCAGTAATATTCTAGGTTTCGGGTTCGGGTTCGGGTTCGGATCGCCAGTATACGCCGAAGTAAAACTGCAATGGCTTGCGTAACCTACAAACTACGGAGTATACCTATGAGATAGAACCTTGGAATTACGAACTTCTCGTATCTAAGGGCGATCACAACCTCCAGTCCCATATGTTTAGTCTAACATCCACCAAGGCGGGTATAATGCGACCCATCCAATGTAGCTATCCGCCTTTGACATATTCAGATTCCACCCAGGTCCTCACCCTATTCAGGTAGTAAAGCTCCGACGACAAACATTTACTTATTGACTGTTTCGAATCTCCTAGGAAGACGCACGTTTCCACGAATTCTAGTCTCCTACATTCGTCATACATTTCGTAGCAAGTGGACCTTTGTTTGCGCGATATATATTTTGGGATGGAGCAGGACCTCGGGATCAGCCTTACCAGACTAGACTAGGCCAAGGCTATTTCTTTTCTAGCGAACTCTTTTCGAGCCCCTTTGCCCCAAATACGCAATTCGTACTAACTAGGGAGGAGGTATTAGATTTTAACTATATCTTATTTTTGGGTTGAACGAAAGCTTACATGGTTCGCGAATCCCTAAGTCCGCTCGGACGTTCCCCGGACCCAGACCTCGTTGATGGATGCGATACGTTTAGCCGTTCTACAGCGAACAACGCAAAATTGGAAACACCTGGGCATAGTGTAGTCAGGAAGTGTGGAATTGACAAAATCTGTGGAGTAGCATAAACTGAATCCGGAGAATTGGATGTTTGCAGAGTTGTGTTTCATCATAGAGGTCGGGGAGTTAGGGATAGGGTGAGTTTTCACTTTTCACCCGCCGCCTTTCGCGATAACAAACCGAACAAAATTGTCAGATAATTAATCACATACACACCGTATCTGATCTACGGCGATCCCCGGTTCAATCAACTCAAGTTTATTAGAACATTTGGAAAGCATCTGCGTGTCAGGGGTCTGCTCACATGCCAGAGCTGACTTTCTATCTATCCATCTGCGGTCCCGTGTAGATCTTCTTGGCGCGCTGATATATGCCTTACCAGGTGCGATGTCCGGTCTGGTACGGTCATCTTTGATTTTAAACCTTTGAAGGTTGGGGATTCAAGGAGTGAGTGTTTCAATTTTAAGGTTCTTTGACGGCTGTGCAAGATTCCAAGGTTATTGGACCGGAACATCCCCGAGCTTGATGATTGATATCTCTACTCTACGATCTATCCAAACTATATTCACTCTATACCGTTTCCGATCCGAAATTGAAACATACCCGAAATTCCAACATACCCGAAATATCTTAGATCCCATCATAAATCATAATATCATCCAAGGTCATAGATCATCCACCACATAGTCAAGATAAATCACTCATCCAAGACCCCCCTAACCAACGCAGCAAGACTAGTCTCATACCTCGCTGGATTATGATCACTCAACATCCCCGACGCAAATTTCAGCTCCCCAAACCATTTCTCCACATCCCGAATAAACCTCATCTGAACCCTCGTAGCCGGCCGTCCAAGCCTCGGATACCCATCCCCAAACTCCGGCTGCGGTGTGAACGCTTCGCGCTGCAACACGCGCATAGTCTCAACAACGAAGACCTCACCAGGCGGCATTAGTTTTGGTGCTCGCATCGCATCCCGGAGGAGAGCGAGTGTTTTCCAGGCCCACGCGTCTTCGCCCACGCCGTCACCGGCGTTCACAACCAGAGGCGGCTGGTTGACGTAGAATTTGTGCACAATGCTTTGACGGAGTGTCTCGTGGAGACGCTGGCGGATGTGTGTTTTTGCGTGGGAGACATCTGTTTTGAAGAGGTGGGATGCTGTGTGCATATCGTGGAGGATGCCGAGGGATAGACTTGGGACTATGTCGGAGCCGTTTACGATGGTTGTTATTAGGTTTCGGGTTGCGAGGCGGAGGAAGGGGGACATTACGGCTGGGGGACCGTAGGCGTAGACATGGATTGGGCGGCCTGAAGGTAGGTCGTAGTGTGGTGTGGATTCTGAGGTTTGTGTCTTGCTGTCGGTTAAGAGGCGAGTTGAGGTTGGGTGGTAGGGTGCTGTGACGAAGGATGGGCCCGCAAGAGAGCTGTTTGGCTCGGAGATCATGGTTGCGAGTAGAGCTGCTACGCCGCCGCCGAGGGAGTGGCCGCAGAGTACGACGCCGTAATCTGTGAACTCTTCTAGTGCTGCGCGGAGAGTGATCATTACCCTGCCGCCGCCGCCTTCGAGGAGTCGCTTTGCAGATGCGTGCATTCCTTTGTGTACCTTCCAATTTTTGCCTTGCCATTCTAGATCGTCGTAGTCGCAGGTCATATCTGTGAGGATGTCTTCGAAGCCCCAGGTTCCTCGGAGGGTGAGAACTACTGCCTTGGACTCGTGGTCGATGGACAGGTAGTGTACGAGTGGGAACCCGCTTTCAGTTTCACCGGCTGCATTCGAGCCTCCGGCTGGATCCACAAAGGAGGAAAGTAAAATTGTTGATGGTGGGAGACCCGCGTTGTATTCGAAGGCACTATGTTCGTGGCTGTCCGACATTTTATGCGGGATGCTTTTCGCATCTTTAGGAACGCCCATGACCTTCAGCGCACTGGAACCGTATGAAGCAGAGGAAAAGCGACAGAATCGGCGTATGTTTTGAACAAAGTGCCTCTTTGGAAAGATTCCTGGCACGATGCCATCACGGTTGAGTGCTTGGATGGTATCAATATCTTCATAAGCGCTTTTGCGCGAGCGATGAGCTAGCAAGAGCGATGTTTCAGAACCAGCAGTCGCGACAGAGTACAAGCTAGGCGTGTACGACTGCGATCTTCTGTGCAATGCCGATGAGCCCGAACAATCATTGGATACAGGCCCGTCTGTTTCGGACCTTGATACCGACAAGGAACTGGTGCTGCGAACATGAGTTCGAGATGTGGCAGGAGATCCGGGGCGCAGGTCTCCAGCACGACGTGAAAAGGCATCAGTGTGTGTAAGAAGAGACTCTTGACTTCTTTCATGCGAAACATAGTGGCCTGCTCTGGAACTGTTTCTATCATGTATACCATGAGCAGGAGCATGTTTGGCTTGCGACCGAGGAGAGTGGCCTTGGGGAGAGCTGGAGAAAGGCGATCTTCGTAATCCACTATTCGGACCAGGGGTGGATGGCCGATAGTCTGCTGTTTGACTTGATCTGACTGGAACTGGTCGATTAGCCTTCTCTCGTGCGGTCGCTTCTTTCACAGACGCTGCTCCTCTCGCAAGCTTCGTAGTTTGTCTGCTGGTGGATGTGCCAGATGCTGCGGGTGCTTTGATAGTCGGCCTCTTGGGGAGCGGTGGCTTCACGCTGTTGGTCTTCTCCTGACCAGCAGGCCTGAAGCGCTGGGCAAATTTAGAGCCCCTGCCCGCCGCCTTTTCAGTCTGACCAGTTGAAGACCTAGATAACGAGAATCCATCTTTGATAGTCGCATCACTAGTTGAGCCTTCCGACTGGGCTCGCTTGAGCTGGCCCCTAGGCTGCCCAGCCAATGCCGGGTTCGCTTGTGAAGGCCGCTGGTAATCAGGCTCAATGAAATCCGGGATGGACGAAGAACCTTGGGGTCGAAGCTGTGTGCTCTGCGACTTGTTGAAGGCTGTGCGGAATACGACAGTGTGCTTCGGCAGTTTCGAAAATTCCGGCACACTAGGACTCGCATGGTCATGATGGTGAAATCGTTCTTCGACCATTGTAGTCCCAGGAGGAGCTGCGATTTCAGCCATCTCATCATCAAAAATATCGACCGTGATTGTTCTTGCGGTCAGAGCCTCGGACCTTATGGAAGCATGACAGCCTGGTGGTAACTGGCTCATGATGTACGCTCGAATATCTTCGTCTGAGACCTGCTGTTGACTGTCCAGTGGGAACGAAAGGCGAGCCCCTGAATATGAATCCGAATTACTCGAGCGTCGCTGCACAGCATTGAAGGATTGATCACCAGTGCCCGGCATCACGAATGAAGCGCCCTCCTGTTCGTCGGGGCCTTCTTCACGCGCTTCATTTGGGAACTGTAGCTGATGTGTCCCAACAACGTCTGCCCGGGCTCCATTGTCAAGGATGACGGTATCCCAAATGACTTCATCACCGCCATTCTCTCGCAATCGTCTTTCGGTATTTCTTTTACCCCAGCGTTGCAGAAGTGCAAAGCCCACTGAGCCAATCAACAGGTCCCCTACACCGATCTTCTCGGTGCTGGCGCCGGTATCAACGGACCTGAACTCACGTCGAATAAGGGTAATGATAGCGGCAATGGCTCTGGAAGACTCAGTCGATCCTAGGATCGCATCAAGGGTCGACAGAAGTGCCTGCGAGAAATTCGCCACGGACGCCAACGTTGTTGACGAGAAATGAAAAGTAGCCGCGGCGAAGAAGGATGCCGAGGTCACGGTTGTATGTAATGTTGCTAGCTGGTTTCATGTGAGCAATAGACCTCGCCTGCAATGATTTGGTCACTTACACTTCGTTCTAACAATGATTCAGCCTCCATTCGTCCATGATCATCCCCACTGCGAATCGCGACATCGCGACCGGCACGCGTTAAAATGCCTTCGACTACCGCACGGCCCAATTCTAAGCTCGTTAAGGTTGTCGCTCGCGCGCCATCTAGGGCTACCCCACCAAAGAACGACCCGATGCGTAAGGTAAGTGAGGTGGATTGGGTCAGCAGGGATACCAAGGACGCGACTGGACGCGGGAGGAGCGTTGTGCCCGACGTTGCGGGGACATGGCTTATTAGCGCATTAGATTCATTTGGTTCATCAGCATTTGCAGTCATAATGAGCCATGAGTAGATTCAATAATAAAGATGTAAAAGATAAAGATCAAGAACATAATGAAATCAATATTGGGCATCTAATGGAATCTAGATCATTTGACATGTGATTTCCACTTTGTTGGGAAATGACGTAGTGGCCAATCGCCTATCGGGTATATCTTCATATCTACATCATCACCTTCGAATCTCCTTCATATGTGACTCGGCGAATCTGTTTTGGGTTACATTCTTTCACCGAGCGAATTCCCGACAGCGTCATGTTCTGCCACAGATCACCAAGCATGTTCTTGATCACCTGCCGAGCACCTTCTTTTCCATCGATGCTGAGTCCATAAACAATGGGTCGCCCCACCATCACGGCTTTAGCTCCGAGGCACAGTGCCTTGACGACATCCATTCCTGTCCGGATACCGGAGTCGAATAGCACTGTCATCTGGTCGCCGACCGCCTCAACAATCTCGGGCAGAACATCCAGCGAACCGATCGCACCATCAACTTGGCGGCCTGCAGATAGTCAGCGATTGTACATCTATGGAGTGCAGATTGAAACATACCGCCGTGATTAGATACTACAATTCCCTCGCAGCCATACTTGAGCGCCAACTTCGCATCCTCCACATGCTGGATACCCTTCAAGACAATGGGACCGTCCCAGTGCTCCTTCAGAAAAGCGATATCTTCCCAGGAATGAGGCTGACCCATATGCACATCGGCCAACCATGCAACCGCAGCACCAACGATATCCTCTTCGACTGGCTTTCCAGACTTCTTCTCAAACTTTGCTCGGAAAACCGGATCACTGAACCCGACCTGGCACCCGGTTCCCTTAAGGAACGGGATGTACCCGTTGTCAAGATCAGCCGGTCGCCAACCCTGAGTCCAGCAATCCAATGTAATAACCAGGACCGAGAAGCCGCTAGCCTTTGCTCGTTGCAAGATTGACACGGTAACATCGTTATCCTTAGGCCAGTAGAGCTGGTACCAGCGTTTACCATCCCCGCTGGCCTCTGCGAGCTCTTCAATAGAGCTAGTACCAGCCGTGCTCATAGTGAAAGGAATACCTTCCTCTGCGCATACCTTAGCCAGTCCAGTGTCTTTGTCTTCGTGGAAAATGCGCTGAACTCCGAGTGGAGCCACGATCAGTGGTGTATCGTACTTCTGACCGAATAGTTCCACTGAAACGTCCTGTTCTGTGACCTAGAAAAATCACTTTTGTCAGCTAAAAATTATACTGAGAAGCCATAACAGGCACAACCCACATCGGGCATCATTCGTGGAATCCTAGAGGAATTAGCCTCAAGCTACAAATTTGTCGCGAATGGGTCAGACTTACATCTTCCACTGCCGAAAGGCCAACCGGTTGCTATCCATAGTCGCCTTCTCACCAGCACCCCCAGAAACAAAATTATATGTCTCCTCGCTGAGAGCCTTCTTCGCTTGTTCTTCTAGCATCCTCGGATCAGTTGTGACGGTCGGCTTGATACCCATCAGGGTGCCCTTGGCAAAGACAACATTTTGATAGCTTCCGTAATTAGTTGCCATGATGGTAATGATAAGTAAAAGTTTTTTTCCAAAAAACGACTTAGCTTGGAAATTGTGAACTAAAAAGCTGGGCAAGTCTGACCCTACAAGAGACCATTTATATTCCATCCACAATACGGTATAGCCTGATTGAGGTCTATGAAACATAAGCCCCCAAACCATGCCATTCTCGGAGTACGTGAGATTTGATAGACTCCGCTTATGTATTTTTTCCTACGCAAACTCTCGCCAAAAGATGACAGTGGGAAGGTCCGATCTACTGATATACCGAATACAGAGTTCACACATTATGAAACGGGGCCGAAGATCATTTTAGTCAAGTGAATATTTGGGGCCAAATACTAATCTAGCCAACATCTTTTTGGGGCCAAAGGAGTGAGTCTTCATAGGATGTCTTCATACGCGCCACAGAAATCATGCTCACAGCATGGTTACCATCCCATTTACATTGTCTAAATAAATAAATAAAAGTAAGGGGGCATTGAATGCATACTTTCGTAAATAGCGGAGGATTATCATAACCTGGTCTAGACTTGGACACTACCAGCCCCCAATCTTCATCCTGTGTATCGTGATTCGGACATGCCAGACTCAACACGACAGAGCTGGGATTTGAAAAACTTGCAACACTGATTAGAGAGATATATGATGAATGCGTAGTATAATGTGGGTTCACAGTCGGCAACAACAAATTTATGACCTCAGGAATGTTCATGACCATAATCTTCTTACATCGAGAAGTCTTGAACCCAATCGCCAAGCCCCCAATACCTAAAAAGTCACTCCACATGCCTCTTTTCGGAAATCCAATACGCTATAAAAAGATTTATAATTAGTCCTAAATTAGTCCTATATGGTCTTAATTAGCGGATTGGAGGGCTCTTGCCCAAGGTTATCGAGTTTTGCAATTGATGGCCTGGTCGCGCGACGCTAAAGCGGCACTCACCCATTTCTCATCTAGGCCGTAGTGCCGCACGCTATTTTGATTCAACTATATGATTCCTTCCTTGATATATCCAGTACATACGACTATAGCGTGTGGATAAAGGAAAGTATAATGGCACGAACGGGTACAATTATCATGTAGGGTGGTAATCGCCCCCCTTACTACGGACCTAACTAGTAGTACTAATTGACACCGGCCCTGGAGGCAGGGATACACCCAGGTAGAGTCTGAATAACTTAACCTCGGAACTTCTAGATATATACTAGGAGTGGGGTGTCCAGGAAGGTAGAAGGTCACGGGAGGTTATTTGACCTTTATCTCCGTAAGCTAAGCTTACACCCCAACGCTAGTTAACGGTAAATTGTGCGCTGAAATGGCTATCTGGGACGCCGTTTTTGGCGCCGTTTTGACCGCGAGCTTAGCCATCATTCCAAGAACCAGGTGATACCGACTAAACCACTTTTCTGATCTGCTCAGGGAGCGCTCAGGGCTACTCAGGAAGCCCCCAGGGAGTCCTTAGTGGGTAGCTCACCCTCCACCTACTGTGCTCAGGTTGAACGATGAGGAGTGAGGTGATAATTGTCATATGTATTCTCCGCTTGTAAACGTTATATTTAAATTTAAAAAATACTCTTGCTAAAGGCATAGTCGGTAGTATAGCCGATTCTCGAGTATTTAAGGGACTCACTCACCTGCCAAACTCTTGTCTTCATAGAGAAATACCACGCCTAGATACCTTCCAAACCCCTCATGTCGCAGGGTCGGTAACAGTCAGCCACTGATTGAACTAGTAAGCTAGCTACTCTAGAGTATTTACTGAGTCACCTTGAGCAATCACTGAGTCAGAGCTTGTGCCGGTATCTACTCAGTGAGTCTGAGCGCCTTTATAGAAGCGGCCGCCAGACATTATCCAGTCTATATAGACGCATACTTTACCCTTCTTTCCTGTGGTCGTGCGATGCTAAATTGGCGCTTACCGATTTCCCACCGCAGCAACAGGCACCTGATTACTGACCGCGTTTAAGCCACATATTTGCATGTGGTTTCAGAATCTAAAGTGCTTACCCGTCACCAGTGAGCCTAGACCTGGGAAGCTCAAGTTCGAGTTTAAACGTCGGCACATTTCAGGTGTACTCTGTGGCTTTAGAAGATTTGCTGCTATTGATTCACCGAAAGTTACACACAGCCCGAATTCACTGTCGAGAAGAAACTTCATCAACCCCAAATAGAAGTTTTCGGTACAGCCGAATGTGTGATAAGCTCACGGACCTCCAGTCTGAGGTTTCTGTTTCGAAGCCTTGACAGGATTCGGACTTTCAAAAATCTCCGACAATTCCTCCAGAGTATGATTCTTCGTCTCAACCGAAACAAAATAACTCACAGTCGCTTCAAAAAGATCCCAAACAATAAACACAATATACGTATACCAACCAATCTTTTGCAAAGCCACCGGAAAACAAAATTGATTGAGAAGCGTGAAGCCATGAGCAATTGAAAAGGTCAGCCCCACACCCTTCCCTCGAGTCTCGTACGAAAGTGCTTCAACTGGGTACAGGGCCTGCAAGGGTGTCATTCCAAAATTGTAGCAGAAACCAAAGATAAAAATGAAGGCGATCCCGGCAGATGCGGCGGAGCTGGCGTGTGTATGTGCAAAGAGCCCAGATCCGATCGTGATGCAGGCGAAGCAGATTGAACATGCGACGGCTGTCCAGATAATTGTGGGTCGACGGCCCATTCTTTCGATCTGGCTTGCGCCGAGGTATGATGCTACGGTGGAAACGACGGTATAGCCCAGATTGACGTTCAAGACTTGCTCCGAGTCCGTGATACCGGTAGTTAGAAGCATTGCTGGGAGATAGTACGTGACGACTGCGTTACCGGAACATTGGCCCCAGATTCCGGTAATGAGAGCGTTGATAAATCGCCATCTTCCTGCTTTGGTCTTATAAAAGTCGCTGAAGTCCCACCAGCGCTTGTCGGATCCGGAAAGAGAGATGAATTCCCGATATTCTTGCAGTTGGAGTTGCACGAGTGGATGATTAGGATTTCCTTCGCCATGGTAGTAGGCCAGAAATTCCAGTGCTTTGTCCTCTTGACCGTGCGAAAAAAGCCATCGCGGCGATTCGGGGAAGAATAGAACGGTAAGTAGGACGATCCCTGGACAAATCATTTGACACCATAACGGGATCTGCCAGGCTTTATTGCCTCCATATCCAGCAGACCCTCGAGTAACTCCAGCGGCAATGAGCGAGCCGACTGCATATGTGCAGTTGTAGAAGGCCATGATAATACCGCGATATGCAGGAGGACAGACCTCAGCACACCAGATGGAGCTCGTTGATCGAATAATGTTGACTCCGAATCCGAGGAAGAATCGACCGGCGACGAATTGAGGCACGCCGTGGGAAAGGGCAGAGACGAAGGTGCATGCAACCACAATGACACACCCGATAAATGTACCCCATTTTCTTCCGCGGATATCACAGGCCGGGCCACTAAATGGGAGCGAGCAGATGGCACCGACGGTGTACATGGCGGAGATGTATCCGATTTTCGAACCGTTCTTCTCAACTCCGAATTGTTCTCGAAAGGAGTCCAATGCAGGAAGTGATCCAAAAATGGATCCATCATACCCTTTATATCATGATATGAGCAAAGAATTTTCTGATGGCTGTGAAGATGATCTAGTACTTACCATTCATTGTTGAGCAGAGGAACGCAATCAGGCAAAAAGCATACAACTTCTTCAGGTTCGGTGACCATGGCGATGGCTTCTCAGCTCGAAGAGCCTCAAGCAAGGCCTCGCGACTTGGCATGCCCTCATCATGGCTCGTCGTTTTTTCTAAAGGAACCTTTACGCTGCGTGTCTCTTCTTCCTGTGTACGTGAAGAGCCCATTGCGTTGAAGATTCGAATTGAAAAGGATATTCAGGGATTTTCGGCGCAACATCCTTTAGTGATCTGGCGGCAAGCATGGAATATGTATGTCGTCTAAACTAATCAGCCGATAATCCGGGGGAGCTTGCATGCCACCAAGCGGCAGTGCTGTCCTGCTAGATTGGCCCCACTGTTACAGTGAGTCGTATCCAAATGGCTAGTCCTGGCGCTACGTCGGGCGGGGGAACGCCCGTCGCTCGGGCGAAGGAATCGTCCGAGGCTTGGAGGTGTATTACCCGCATCGGAGGCGCTTCTTGGTTGGTTTAAATTATAAATCTGATCTTGGCGGTGTCTTTGCCTAGAGCAATTTACAGAACACATACCAACACCGACCCACAATAGCGAGGCAAGAATACGATTAAATTAAACCAGGATGTGGGGTGCTTCGCTCGAAACGAACAGCTTTTTTGGCAGACTTCAACAAGAATTAATTGAATCGATTATTCTCCCCAATTCATCGCAATTGCTCCAACTCAAGACTAGGGTGTCGGAGCCATCTTTCTCGAAGCTCTTCCCGGGTTAGACATTTCACGCCCTTTGCAATCGCAAAGACCCCTGAAGCAATGGTGGCATCGAGCCCTGGACGTATCTCGATATTATGTTGAACTGTTGGTATCAATGTCTTAGGCTCCATCAGATTTGTATTTGGGTCGGACTTCAAGATCTTGCCCTCGGCAGCGCTAGCGCCTTCTGAAAGAAGGTTTTTCACACCACAGATGCCGGCATCACTAAAGACGAGCGAGCTGTCATTGTTTTCCGACACTCCTCCATGCTTAGAAGTGCTCTTCCAATCTTCCGTCAACTGTGACATCTGCCTCGGTCGTTTTGCTTGCACTGCAAATCCCCCTTCAACAGTATTCAACTTGATGGAGTCCGCGGATTCCCATTTGAGATTCCTAATACGATGGATCCTGACGTGCCAGTCTGGATAGAAATCAGACGGGGGGATAAGAGTCGTTTCAATCTCGATATCACCAACTTTCCATGGTCTCCATACACTTTGAAGGCACTGAACCTCGGCACCGCCAAAGGATAGGGTCATAGACCGAGGATTGCCAGTTGTCTCCCATCGCGTAGTCCACGACTCTCCTGCATCTCGACTAAGAGCAAGAGTACTATCTGGAGCGATCTGGGTCAACACTCCTCCAGTCGGAACACTGAAGCCAAAGGCGGAAGAATATGCAAATTTGCTGTACTTGGCCTGTGTTGCTTTCAAAGGCCATTTGCAGAATTGACCACCAGAAAGCATAAAATGGTGTTGGCCCTCTGGTTGATTGCAAAGTATTTGAAGTGGTGGGTGGACCAATTCAACACCGGCAGTACGTGAATGACTATTCGAAGCAGCCAAAGGATGAGAAATTTCAGCCTCTGCCCAAAATTCTTCGTTGTCTTGTAGTGCCAGTACCACGAATGATTTCATAGCCCAGTAGGGCGACTGAGGTGAATTGTAGTCTTCGCACATGAACATGTTCGGATACGTGTATCCTATATTCAAGGTCCCGTCCGTGGCAAAAATATCCCTCGAGTGTCTTGCCCACCACCTTAAATGACGAAAAAGCATCCCCTTAACAAAGCCCACAGACGTGTATCTGTCTGAATCACAGCACTGTGCCAGGGCAAATGCCGAATAAAAGGCAGCCGTTGCGAATCGATAAGTCAAAGAGCGACCGAACGGAATTGCAGCGCCGTCTTTATCGAAATAGCGCCAAAATTGCCGAGCAAAGTCTTTTGCTTGTTGACGATATCGCACGACTCGATCGGGGTCGGTTTCTGCAGCTATGATGCAGTACAGCAGCTGGCTGAACTGGATTGCAAAACTTCCCGAATAATAGTCCGCTTGTCTGCTGTAGGCTTCTTGTGCAGGGGATTCGTCCGCTCTCCATATGCCATCAGCCGACCAGCCATCACCAATCTCAAATTGATCAAGTACAGCAAAATCAGCATCGATATAGTCTCTGATGACTTCAAAAGGCACACCGCACACTCGGCACAAGGCAAGGTTTGAAAATACGCGAAACCACCTCCAGTTGTTCACGGGCATGACCTTGCCGTTCAGGCCAAAGAGCCAATCCGATAGATGTCGCCGGCTGGTTGCCGACAAAGTCTCGTAGAATCTCCTGGGAGCGATGAGAAGCGCAAATGAAATGGGCTCCGCCTCGACCATCCGCTGGTCCCAGTCTCCTACTGCACCCCAGTATTCGGGATGTTCGGGGTTGACTCCGTTCGCAAGGCCAGTCACCAATCGATCACAATAATCGGCAATGTCTGGAGTAATTTCGTTGGCGGGGTTGGCGACAGCTGCAGCTATGGCCCATATTGGTCGTGCGAAGCCTTCAAGCTGTGCCGCGGCTTCGTCAAAGTGAGCACCGGAGTGAATAGGTAGCTGGACACGAGCCTTCCCTGAAGAAAAGTATGGCGTCAACGCGCCGACGAGAGCTTGAGTTGCTAGCAAGACATCTTTCCGGTCGCAGAATTGATTGTCGGAGAATCCTGAGAGCGGGGGCATTTTTTCTCCTAGAATTCAATCGTCGAGGCGTGGCTGATGTTCACAAAGACTCCTCATAGTCTGGAGGACCACTAGTGTCTCTACTCGGTGGTGAAAGAGTAGCATGATGAAGCTGGTCCCCAAATTGGCACGTCCTTGCGAACTGGGAGGACTGTTCTAAACCGGCTAATCCGTCTTTGTCGAAGGGAAGTGTGAAGCGATCGGAGCGCTCCTTCTCCCGACAGCAACGTGACATCCAGCGCCCTCGGCATTTTCCCCGGCCTTCCACCCCACACTCTCTCCACGCTCGGACAAGGCCCATTTGACAAAGGCCCATGCGCGCAGGAGCTTTAGTCCGAGGGAAATGGAAATTCCCTGCGTCCGCTACTTACACACCCACAGCATGGAATCCTCCGATGCCCGAGATGCCCCCATCCAGCAGGGAGCTGATGCAGAAACACCCGCTTGCCAGACATGTCGAAGCCGGAAGCTGCGTTGTACGAGAGAGCTGCCAGCTTGCTCTCGCTGTGTCCGCCTTGGTGAGATTGTGCCCCACAAGAAAACCGATATTGACTCTAACCCGAGAAAGGCGTGGAATGCGTGTACGACTATCATAGGAACAAACCGGGCGTAAAAATCGGGATTATCCAGACGTTGACTCAGAGAGTTGGTACGAAGCACCCATGGTCTCTTGTGTGTAGATACTGAGTGACTCTGCTATAGAATTACTGGAAGCAGAGCTGGATACCGTCAGATCTCAACAAGAAAGACTCAGTGTGGCTCCGACTACAGAGTATAGAGGCCATGATGTGAACACAATCCGCGACGTGGTATCATCCCTCATGGAAGAGTGGCGGAGCAACAACTCTCGCCAGGATGAGACCCGTCCACGTAGTCCAATCGAAGGCATTTTAGTCAACGAAGCATCTCAGCCAAGAACATCTACCACGGCCCCGGATAATAGAACCTCTCGCAAGAGAAGGCGTCAAGAATTACCGGACCAACGTGAGCCCAGCGGACAATCGGCATATCTGCCCTCGGACAACTTGGTCAATGCGGTTCTTGATGCATATTTCTCCGCTGTACATCCGTTCATTCCAATAATTCATGAGATGCTCTTCCGGTCACGCCTGCGAGACCCCGCTGAGCGACCGAAGCTGATCGTTGTATTGCATGCTATGATGGTGAGTGCCCTTCGCTATGTCGCCAATGAGAGATTAGCCAAGGAATGGATTACTCAACATCCCGATGCTCTCCACAGATCACGGGAGTATGTTCTTTTGTCAAATATGAATGATATGACTGTGGAAAATATACAGGCCCTGATCATAATTGCCTTTGTACATATTGGGGACGGAAATGCGAAAAAGGCCTGGCCCACCATTGGGACCCTGAGCAGGGCGGTCGTGCTTTTAGGTCTCAACCGCGAGCCTGATGAAACAGAACCTGGAGAAGCCTGTCTCAAGCCATTGCAGTGTCTACCACCTGCAAGGGTTTGGACTGAAGCGGAAGAACGAAGAAGAGTATTTTGGAATGTGTTTCTGCTAGATCGGTAAGGTCGCCCGACATTCCCACCTTGACTCTTTCTGATCTGTCGCCAGATTCTGTTCTATTACGACTGGGTAGGGTACCAGCTTTCATTTTTTTTCTTTTTCCCCTCAGTTTTGAGCCTGACGCCAAATATTGCAGGTGGAACATGAACCTGTCAAGCGATGATGTTCAGGTCCGTTTGCCAAGTGATGGGCTATACTGGGTAAAAGAGGAGCCTGTGACCACCCCATACTTTAATATCTGGGATTCTTCTATGGCCAGACTGGGAAAATCAGTCTCTTTTATTGCTGGTCACTTTGCATCTCTGGCCGATAAGGAAAAGGAAGCTCCACCTACAGGTCCGAATTCAGAGCGAGTGTCACCCGCTGTCCAAGCCCCCGAAGCTAGGGCTGTCGATGTTTCGACAATCGGATCCTTTGCATATTGCATAGAAGCGACCGAGGCTCTAAACAGAGTGGTTAAATTCTTCCTTCAGCGACCAGTCGATCTCCAAAATAGGCAGGCATTCAGCGCTTGGTTGACACGATTCAAAGAGTTGGATCTTCAATTGATTCAGTAGGAACAATAGCCTTCCATACAGAGATGGCCAAAAGGTTGAGCGCAGCTGACAGATCTATAGCTGGAAGATGTTCCTCCCACGGCGATGGAAGGATTCCAATATATCGAGAGAGCCAGCATTTGTTCACATGGATCCAAACTTGACCCTCGCACATATCACCCACAACACATCCATGATTTTACTCCACCAGAGCATTGCCTATCCGCGAGCACATATTTTGGAGAAGCTTCAGTTGGCCAGCACGGCAAGCGCCGAGACTTGTCAGCTGGCAGCTCTCGAAACTGCTAATATTGTACAAAAGTATCTGCAATACACTCCGTTTGTGGGCCTTGTCAGCCCTCAATTTTCATTCTGCACCTTCATCAGTGCTCATGTTATACTAGGTGAGCTTTTTCAACCGACAGCGCAGGCTCTATCTAACACGCCAACCATAGTGCACTCGAACATTCACAAAAAGGAGCTCCCGGATACTTACAAAATCCTATTGTCAAGCCTACAACAAATGTCCGACCGATGGACTTCAATGAATCCTGAACTCATAATGGATGACAACATCAAAAACTTTGCCGGGGATCTACTCGAACAGCTGCAAGTGTCTCAAGAAGCATCGGCACCACTATCATTTGATTACATCACCGAAGTGAATCGTGCTCTGGGTGTTGAGCGTCCCGCACGTAGCCCAGACAACAGTCAATGGATAGAGGAGCGTCGCGCCCAACAACGTCACAGTATAATTCCAGTCACCGGGAATCGGCCACATTATATTAGCAATGACCGAGTAATTGGAGGATCCAGCCATGATAGTAGTTCCCTAGGCTCCAGGTACATGCACTTCCTAAAGACGTCATGTTTCGTTGCTAACGCCATTTTAATAGCAGGCAAACATCGATGTCAAGGTCCTTTCAAAGTGAGAGAGCGCCAGGTCAAAACCCTATACAGTCTAATACAGCATTGTCATATATGAGAACACCTCACACAAGAGCCGATATGGAACTTGGCGATCTCTTTCCCGCGCACCGTCAAATGCAGCCACTGGCAGGTGGCATTGATGGGTTCGCGCCGCTTTATACCTTCCTTTCGGATCCTCAATTCATTGACATGGATCGTATTATCAGCTTCCAAGACTCATTTGTTAATTAAATACCGCTTTGCAGAATATTGAGTGGAACTAGTCGAATTTAAATTGAGGAACCTTGAAAAGAAAGAAGGTGGGGAGAGGCAGAAGAAGAGCAAAAGAGACTGCTGTAAGCACACACCACCATGCCAACCCCTCCATGGGCTAGTCAGTATCCTTCAGCCCCTGCATGTTACATGTTACGATCGATCGGCCAGCGATGTTGTACACTCGGGCCTCGGGGGAGATATCCACCCGAGATGCCGTCAACGAAAATGGTCGCGACATTCAAGCCCGCTCGGGTTTAAATAACAACTTGCAAGGTCACTCTCAGCAAATAAGCCCAGCACTTTGTTCACTCTGCTAGGCATGGCACCGGGAATTATCAACTCTCCTCCGAGGGGCGGAGACGTGGAAATGGGCGCCGCTTCAATTCTAGCTTCCAAAAAGCCAGTTTCTGGTAAAGTCAGCAGCGCCAATGATATCGCCAAAATTCTTGCCCCGCTTTACAAATCGAGCAATCTGGCCAAGATCTTGAGTACTGCAGAAAAGTATTTGGCCCAGAATGTGAGTGCGCAGACAGATAAATTCGATTCTTGACGTTGGCACTGACACGCATCCCGCAGGATCCCCCCAAACGCTTCCCCGAAACTGTACCCCAAACCGGTCCACAAAAGGGAATATACCAGTGCAGGGATGCCGATTTCTGGACATGTGGCTTTTTTCCTGGAAGTATTTATTGCGTCCTCGAGAGGCTCAGAAAGTATCCTGGATCAAGCATGTCCAAAGCATGCCAGCCAGAGGACGTCCCGCGGGATTTCCCATTCAGCCTTATTGAGCACGTCACAGATCTATGTCAAAAGTGGTCTGCTCCGCTACATGCTATGTCGAAACGAACGGACACTCATGATCTCGGATTCATCGTCCAGCCTGCCCTCAGACGAGACTGGGAACTCTTCGGCAATAAGCAATGCCTAATTTCGTTGTTCACTGCAGCCGAGAGTCTTGCCAGCCGATATGATGAGCGTGTTGGGGCTATTCGCAGCTGGGACAGTTTCAAAAATGCGCACCATAGCATCACCAGTATGGACGATGACTTCCTGGTTATCATTGATAGTCTCTGCAGTAAGATATGTCCTTTGCGATCTTGCTTCACAAAGCTAATGAGCGTCTAGATCTCGATCTTTTGTTCTACGCCGGAAGCTGCAAAAGGTCCCCTCGCCTCTTTGAGATCGCATCTAAGCACGCCGAAACCCTCCTATCTACGCATCTTCGAACAGAGTCCGTCGAGCCCGGAAAAACATTGTTCTCAACCTACCATGCCACGAATCTCTCTCCGAAAGACAATGGGAAAGTGAAGAGAAGGCTCACAGCGCAAGGCTATGACGACAGCTCAACCTGGGCTCGCGGGCAAGCATGGGCGATTCTAGGCTACGCCCAAACTTTTGCTTGGACAAGGGACCCAAGGTTTCTGGAGGCTTCATTAGGCCTGGCGGACTATTTTATCTATCGTTTGGAATCATCTCCGGACGTTGTCGTGGAGAACGGCGTCGGGCGATATGTTCCTTTGTGGGACTTTGATGCGCCGATAAAGTACACAAATGTTCACGGCTCTGAGGCTCCATTGAGAGATGTTTCTGCTGGAATGATTGCCGCAAATGGGATGACTATTCTCTACGGTCTACTTCAGGGAGCTGGGAAGAATGAGCTAGCAAAGCGGTACTTGGATTATTCCCTTGTCATTGCCAAGGACACGGTTGCGCTCGCTTATAATAACGATGAGATGGGCATGAGCTTCGACTCGGAAACAGGAAAGATAAAGACCTACGCGATAGGAACTGTCGACGGAAGATCCTTTGATGGGATCTTGGAAAGGTCAACATCGAACTTTAATCAAGATCATGCAGATCGGACTTGGGATCATGGATTAGTCTACGCGGATTACTATTTCCTGGAGCTGGGCAATAGATTTCTAGATATGGGTCTTGTCTGAGCAGGAATTACCATTGACGCAGAAATTTGAACATGAGACTAATCCAAAATGGAAACAAATCGATTTGAATTCTTATGGATGAGGAGACCATCAGCCCTGGATTGCAGAATCAGGTCGCGTCGTATAGGTGATACTGAATCTTGCATCAATTCCTGCAAATTCTGACAGAAATTCTCCTAGCACAAGCTCTAGGCATCGTTATTTGCATGTGTGAGTGCCTCATATGCCACAAAAAGCCCATTATCCTTAGCCGGTCGCTGTTTGGATGTGAGGTTCCCAGTCTGAGGCATATCGGTACCCATCCTGAATGCGAGGGCATTATATCCTACTTCAGTGATAGGTCCCAAGGTGAGACTCAGCTTTCCTCCGCAAAGCCAAGAAGGTACCGACTCTCCATTCACGAATTGTGAGTGGAACTCGAGTCCACAACGAAGTCGCGTCCCTACATCTGTCTTGTAAAGATCCGATCCTTGGATTCTGGAAGTCTCGGCAACGTGCGCCATGGACGCAAATGAGTAGCCTGTGTGCTCAAGGTCACGACATGTCTCCTGCGCTTGGCCGTCCTCCTGGAAGATGGTCTCGTTGAACCACCAGGCGATAATTGCGCTGGGGGAGGAGCTTTGTCCTCTGGCCGCGACGGGATAGTCACCGTCGCTTTTCATGTAGACTGTTGCTGGGATTCGTTTCAGAAACCATCCTATAGCAGTATTGTATGACTCAGCGTCTTCTAGAAAGACTGACATGAGAATTGCAGCTTCTGTCATGACTAGGGGGTAAAAGGTTAGTCTTTGGTCCTTGCTATCCGAAGAGGACTGTGGCTTACCTAGCTCCCAGTTGGCGACATTATGATCCGTTCCATTAACTGTAAGCGGCATGTAAACATCACGGAGCATCCTCTCAAACTGACTGATGCTGCCGAATGACCATTCCGCATCTGTGTAGCGGATGAGCTCTGCTGTCCTGGCCCACACCGAACCAACCCATCCAGACTGCAACGGCGCATTGGAGTTATTGTGGCCTTTGATCGTCGATGAATACGCATCCATAATCTTAATAGCTTGTTGGGCGTATTCACTGGAGCCACTGATTGCCCAAGCCAACGCATTTCCATACGCAGCGATCGAATCAGTGCGTTCCAGGGTACATCCGACGTCGGGATCCGAATATGGGCCACACTCAACGATAACATGCGGTGATGGGTCCATGGGATTTGAGACACCATCGTCGGCAAGAAGAGACGCGTAGGCATCTTTCCAAGGCTGCTGGCCATCCTTCACTTTCTCGCGAACGAAGTCCAGTTGAGATTGACTGATCATCGCCCCTGGGTGCACCCACTTCGAAGGAGCCGAGGCAGTGACTGTTTGCGAACTACCACCATAGCAGGATTGTGGAAACCCCAGAAGGGGGATAATACTGGAAAGAAAAATACTCTGGAACAACATGATAGATTGAAGAATGTAAAATATTTCACAAGGCTACTACGACCGACCTAGGAACAAGAACCACACGATAACTTAGATTATTTCTACTCCACAAATATCTTTCGGGCTGATTCACGTTTGTCAAATGTGTGTTGCAGATTTCTGATGCAACATTCATGTTGATCGGCATGAGTTCAAGACTAATACGAACGTGATGTACATGGTCGATTTTTCGGTGCGGAGTCGCGGGAGAAGGAATCGCCCGATAAACGCGCCCTGGACGAAGGAAAGAACCGCAATGGTCTTCCCTCTTCCAACCTTCGAATGCCTCGGCAGGCCCACCCAGGAAATATGCGACATCAGCAGGATGCAACTTCCCAGAGCGCCATGGCTCTCATGTCCGAGAAAGGTCCTTATTTAATAGTTCATTGCTCCCGAGAAGTTCGCGAACATCGACGGCGCCAAAGGCCTCACTTACCATCAAGTTGAGACTGCCAAACATGACCACAAACGCCCTTCGTTTGGTTCGCTGCATAGGCCTCTTCATAGCTTTGGTGCAACCCCTGCTCGCCAAGGAAATCTATCTGGACTGTGGGTCGGCTACATCAGGCGATGGAAGCAGATCGCGTCCTTTTTCGACCCTCACCAGTGCCAACAACGTTACTTTGAGCCCCGGAGACTCGCTGAAAGTCAAATCGGGGACTATTTGCGCCGGAACACTGTCGCCAAAGGGCAGTGGCACCCAGGACAGTCCTATTACCTTGACAAGCTACGGAGGCGGGCCACTACCTATCATCAACGGCTCCGGGGCGGCTGAAGCAGTGAGTCTGACAAATCAGGATTACTGGGATATCTCAAATATTGAAATCATCAATCCTGCATCCTCCGTTGCTTGGAGGCGTGGTATCGTTGGGACCTCAAGTGATGGGACAGTCCACCACGGCCTCTATATCCACGACATTGCTGTCCACAATGTTGCCGGGCAGACGAACAAAGCGACCCAGTCCGCCGCATTTATTGCTTCTGGTGGCATTCTCGTGAATGGAACCGAGAACTTCAGTCGCTATGACGACGTGCAAATCTACAACAATTCTATTTATGATTGCGGCGGCGGAGGTATCAAAGTTCGCGTTGGTCAAATGGACAACCGTGGCAAGGGCACGCACGTTTGGGGCAACGAAATATCGTACGTCGGTGGTGATGGCGTTGTTGTCTCATATGGAAAGTTACCCATCATCGAACAGAACAAAGCTGGGTTTCTTGGTCACGGCCATTACCCATGGACTGGGGGAAATTTCGCTGGCATCTGGGTGCTGGGGTGTCAAGACGCTGTTATGCGATTCAATGTTGTTCACGATTCACTCATGTCAGATATAGACAGTGAGGCATTTGACTGTGACTGGGGTAACGAAGGCACGTGTACAGTCGAATATAACTACAGCCATGACAACGCAGGGGGCATATTTCTGAATTGCGATGGCTGTGGAACTCCCGGTGGTGCACGACAGATTGTTCGATACAATGTGTTCCAGAATGACTGTCGAATGTACAGCAATGGTGATAACGTGCAGCTGGACTTTTACAATAATGTCGTCTACTGTCCACAGAAAGATTTCGAAATCGCAGTTCCCCCACGCACAAATATGTCGAACAATATTTGGGTGGGAACCGCAAACTCGACTCTGCCGAAAGGAGACGGGATTGAATGGAATGCGAACCTGTTCCAGACAGTGCCAAAGCCAGTGGAAACCGCCGGCAGCACGGGGGATCCTCGATTTCTCAGTCCCGGTATGGGTCAGGATACTCTCGAGTCGGCAGATGGGTATAGGCTTCAGAATGGGAGTCCTGCATTGGGCCTGGGTGTTGTAATCACCGATAACGGAGGTCGAGACTTTTGGAATAACCAGGTCTCGCTATCGAAGCGACCGAACACCGGTGCCTATAATGGCAGGGGGCTGTAAACAAGAGCAGAATGACACACTTTGAAGCACAATATGTACTAGACAGGGTAAGAACAGGTAATTCTAACCCTCTGTCATAGAGCTGCCACACAGACCATATTTGCGAAAACTATAGTATAATATCACACGAATATACTATATTCCTAAGATACCCGTTTAGACTACGGTCCGGTTGTTGAGGCCAGGACCGCTTACCGCAAATTGCGGTGATCATCGCAACTACTTAAGTGGTGGAACTTAGGTGGTGAACCGGAAGAACTGCTCTCATTATATAATATTTGTAAGACACCTACTTTATGCTATATTGTTATATATTTATATATAATAATGCGGTATATGTTGGGACGGCGAGTCGGAGGCCGAAAGTGGCTTCGGGGGGTGGGGGCGAAAATCCATCACGTATAGTGACATGAGGATACTTGTTTTATATACAGCTACAGTACTTCCTTTAAAAATAAATTAACGTATGCGCCTTTAAGAAGAGAATTTGGTCTCACAAGCGACAGGATTTATAAGAGAGACCACAGTTTCACTGAATTGAATAACTGGAATGCCAATCCCCTTCATTCTTCTCTTCTATGTTCTGTGCTAATTTCCCTCCTTATATCAAATTTATGATATCTAACTACAGTATAATGCTGGGAAATTTACAGACAAGAATTTTCGTTCGAAGCCTAGTGATACTGTCAGCAAAGTGGCTTTATTGTATGAAAATCTTGAATTTTTCTCTGAAAGATAACATCGATTCTAGTCTCAAACGCACGAACTAAATTGCATACAGAGAGGGTGAGATAAATTGACAGGCATCAAAACAACAGAACTTGGTCTATGCCTGAAGAAGCTTAGTAGGGGGAATCTGTTGAGAGAGTTCCCGTAGGGTTGAATAGCTTAGAGCACTGAACTTGTCTAGCAGCTGGCCGCCTAATTGCCACTACTAGACCCACTAGAACCAACCGTTCCACGCTTTAACACACTTCATGTACAAGTTGGTATTCCCCCCGCGCACCAACTTCCAGTAGACGTTGTCTTGCAGCATCTGAAAGATGACGCCGCCAAGGCCCAGTTCCAAGTAAGCTTTTGGCAGACTTCAGCAATGCGTGGAGAGCCACTGAGTGCGTTAGTGTGTTTGCCATTACAATTGAAGTTTCTAAGTCTTGTTAGCCCTTATGTGGATTCCAACACGACACCCTGGTGGAAGGGTAGACGTACTCCCAGATTGTACATTCATAGCCACTAGGAATCTCCATTTGCTGGAGATGGTCGTTGAACTGCGTAAGACTACCGCCATTTAGGGAAACTGTTCAATTACTTCAGCTACCATCTCTCTTCGAAGATGTTCGGGGTCAGGGGGGAGAAATGAGAACTAGATTCACGTACAGCAACTGCCATCAGGATCCACGTTGTAAGGAACAGTGACTCCACTGGTGCTGACCAGAGACACCACAATGGCAGCGTTGGCATAGCCAAGGAAAAGCAAGCTGGCAATTGGTTTGAATAGCATGTTGATTGAGTGGACTCGAAATCCTTGTTGGGCTGGCGACTGTGTTCAAAAAGTATCGGATGTTTGAATCGAAAGCTTGAGCAGAAGGAAATTGTGCTGCAATGTCCAGGTATTTATACCTCACATGGTTGAAGTGAATTTGATGGGATGCCCTATTCTGTACGTCTCATCGATACTTTTGCGGTGAATATACAAATGTAATTCGTCAAACATGCCCAAATTGGCCTATACGAACTGGATTACTGACCGTATTTTGATGATTCATAAGCCACCAAAGAGCCCGCTTGTGCGCATGCACCCCGCCTCCCTTTGATCAAAAAGAGTAAGCTCAGGCAACCCACCATCTATGACGGCTCGGGAATCGCTAGCGTGATCTAACCTCAGCCCTGTTTCAAGGGTCCAGAGAAGCTTCAGCTATTGCGGATGTAGTTCTCTTCCTGATTGGCTAGTAAAATATACGAGCCGACACACCTGATCAATTGAAAAGCCTTTATCTGCAGCCAAGCAAAGATTACATAGACAACCTCACTCAATATTGAAAAGAGGCAGCTGAAATTTGGCACGCCTGGTGAGCACTAGTCCTTGAATCGCTTCAGTTCTACATGTCGGAAAGTTCAAAAATGATTCGACAAGTAAAAATTTGGCTCAATTGATCTCCCTGTTGATAAGCTGATTTTTATATTAGACGCCTTCGTCAATGTACGCAGGATACCGAAGAGGTTTATTGTTTGACACTTAGGCCGATCATGAGATTCCTGGGCTGAAGTAGGGAAAAGTGTTTGTGGCTGTGTTCAAGCACCGTTTCTCCTTAAAGACCAAGACCTCAAGGTGCTTTTGTATATAGGAGACTGGATTTACTCGTCCAATTCTGCTGCAGTACTGGACACTGCTACGCGCCAGGTCGCTGTTGCTGCACCGGCCATTGATTTGATGAAAGGGCTTGGCATTGACGGAATTCACATTAACTGTGAGGTATGACATGAGCCTCTTTAGTTCGCTTTGAAGTTTTATACTAAAGTAGTGTAGTTTCTGACGATAGTCTTCATCCAGAATTATGGTTTCTATGATTGGAAGGCTGCGCGCAGTATGCACAACAGAGTTGAGAGAGACTCAAACACCAAAAAGCACGACTCAACGGACACAGTCATTAGATGTATATACTGCTACAAAGGCCAGCGACTACCAATTCTTGAAGTCAGCATTACTACTGACTTCACTGATCTTACCTAAAATATAGTGTCAGTAGATAAAGATGATTCAACGATACTATACTCCAATTAAAATGGTCAGTGCGTTATTCATGGTACGCGCGATCGCCTATTAGTTTATATGTAGTCCTCGTATATTTGAGGCCTCACATCTACACGGAATAGCATTAAATAATCATCTCATTGGGTCCCCAGTCGGACAATTCTACAAGGGGCTATGTGTAGATGCCAAGAGGCTGACTGTTTTACATGGGAGACTGTGGCTCAATAATGTTCAATGCTCGCCTACTTAGGGGCCATGTAGCTGTCAATGCGATGGAGGGTGACTTTTCATTCGCCCTCGTCTTGTTTCTCACCCATTTTTATTGGCCCCACACTTCTCATCTGGATCGCACGACGCCTAAGTGGCTTTCACCCATGTCATCTTATCTGCCCCTATAGTTAGTTTCCATGGTGGTTTTATACATACGACTATAGTGTGTGAAAAATAGGGCTTTCCGTTCGCTCAGGTGTACTTGACTTGGTTGAAGCCGATTGGCTTTTGTCGCCTGAATATTTCACCTTGACCTTTGGCTTGTTGGCCGTTGCATAATTACGACTTGGGTATAACTGCTCCTTGGAGACGTTAACGTCAGATTGTTTTATGCTCTTTTCAATTCGACGATCGGATGCCACATTGCAACCGTTTCCATGATAACTAGCACAAAAAAATGGAATCCGTTCCCATAAACATCATGATACGCCTAAGCCACGCTCTCTACGTGCTCACTAGGTTCCTTGCGCTCGTAGTTCGGTTGATGAGCGAATTCTATTCCGCATGTTAGTATGATCCAGCAAGGCATGTTTTCAACTGATACTTACGTTCGGCCTTGGTATGCTTAAACATTCTTGCAGGAATACGATTATCAAACAGCACATCGATCTCACCGAATGTTCGATCCTTTGTTTCTGGGAGACGGTACCAGCACCAAATATTGCAGAGAAGGTTGGTTCCTGCATAGAATAGACCGGCCTTGGCTCCCCAATTCCAGGCTAATCATTTGTCTGTCAGCATAGCCATGGTAAATATAATGATGTATAAAGGAAAGCTCACCTGTTGATGAGATCATGCGCGGCGTAATGGTATTGTGCACAATTCCCGTAAGATTATACACAAATCGCCCAATACCAATGGTCTTATACCTTAATCGACCTGAGGGTGTCTCGGCCACAATGGGATAGCAGGCTGGGCCGACCGTAATCATGTTTGCTAGCGTGGAGATGACGAGGAGGATGCCAACCGCAAGCTTTGCACTATTATCGTGGGCGAAGCCAAGACCACCGATCACGACGAGACAAACGAACATGAAGGCCATGCCTGTCATGTAGATAGTCGCTCGGCCGACGTGCGGGAAAAGGAACCAGCAGATAATACCACCGATGATGTAGCATGCCGAGAGGGAGATGTTCACGTCGAAGGCCTGAAGCTCGGTGAAGCCTGCTGCTTCGAGGAAGGTAACGGCGTAGCCGAGAATGGCATTGCCACACAGGATCTGGGCTGCCCAGACGACACAGTTCTGGGGATTGTCAGTATCGGTCCAAGCCAGGTGAAGCGGCAAAGTAAATACTCACGATTTCTGTGCGCCGCAAATTGGTTCCCTTGAAACATTCGAGGAAGCTAGCATTCGATGTCTCTCCCTTTTCCAATTCGGTGGTGTGTCTAATGTATGCAAGGGTGACCTCAACAGTACGTTCCTTATCGGGGCCATCTTGCTGCAATGCCATCAGACTCTTTCTGGCGAGATCGAGCTTATCACGGCGGACTGCGTTCCAAGGAGATTCTGGGGCAAAGTAAGTTCCAATGAAGAGAGGAACTGGCCAGATCCATTGAAGAACAAATGGAAGTCTCCAGCCTAGGTCACCTTCGATGCTGGCTACAGCTCGGACGACTCCAGAAGATAGAAGGATACCGGCACCCCAGCACATACAAACATAAGCGGTCACATATGGTCGGAGGACTGTGGGAACTACCTCAGAAGCGTAGGACGTAGAAAGAGTCTGCGTAAAGTCACGTCAAATCACATCAGTCACAATACTAAACGGTATGTTGGAGGAAAATGTGATACCTGGAAAACACCCCAAGAAATACCACACATCGCCTCTCCAAATGCCAAGACAGGCAAGGAGGGTGCGAAAACCGGAATAAAGATCATGATAAGCATCCAAACCATGAAAAACATCATGGTCGGTCGACAACCAAATCGATCTTGGGTATATGAATTGACAATTAAGCCGGCCAGTTGACCGACAAGAGATGAATTGGACAGCCCGGATTGCCACGACGCGGGAATTAGGTTGCTCTGCGACGCGGGGTCCCATACTCCAAACCTCTTTCTGAATTGTGTTTGGCCGTAGAATGAAGTTATCTGGGCATTTGCTATCAGCGAGGTATTCTGTTCGGGTATACATATGAGGCTTGCGTACAATGACCAAATCATAGCCTTCCATGATCAAACTAGTAGATAGGAACATGGCCCAAAACACGGCTTTCTTATACTTTTTCAGTGCTTGACGGATTGTCAAGTGCCGGTCAGCTGCATCGCTCTGCTCTGCTTGATGAATGAGCTCAACGACGTCGGGGTTGCTTAGTTCGAAGGCTTCAAGCTCCCGTTTGGTCGGGGCGACCTTTTCTGTTGCCATCTTATGTCAGGTCCGAATCTCAAAATGGAATATCAGGCAACAGATCAGTGTGGTCACGCTCTTCGATATGCGTAGTCGAGCTAACTCATGCTGTGGAATTGCGGGGGAGCTAGTGATCATATATAGCCAAGAAAGAATCCCCGGTCTTCATGCAGCCAGATCTCCCCACCGGAGATCCACTAACGCGGCCGAGGATCAGATTTGTATAAAATATTTCCCAAGTGCATTTTCTGTGGGGTTGTGCATTCCGGAACTAATCAGGAGTAGTATTGAGCAAGACCCAGCCCCTTATTCGGTTGTCTCCCCATGCTGCCCGGAGAACAAAACCTGGTGATCCAGTCCGGATTGAAAGCTTGACTTGCCTCCCCCACCGGAGATTCCTTGTATTTGGAGTGACTTGATTGGCTACCCCGTGGTCTCTAATTTCTTTTTTAAATAAGTGCATTCTACGCCAATCAATCGAGTCTGTAGAACTGGTGTGATATACGAGGATTCCATACTATAGTAAAGAGGTGGGAAGGTTGAAGTTTAGAGCATGTCAGAACTGCAGCCATTGAAAACAATTGGTTATGCGGACTTGAAGTCTGGCCTGCAGAAATACATCCCGGCGCATGAACCTCCGCCTCACTTCGGAATGTGAACATTTCCTGCGCATTGCCGTCGGATCGGTTCATTCCCCAAATTCTCGGTCAGGCCACGAGCTTGCTGGTTCAAGAGACTCACTTGGTGAGTCATTAGGGGGTATGGTCCGATAAAATGCGGGGAGGAGGATCGTCAAATCATAAAATTTAAGCTATCGGCTGCTACAACCCCGCAAAACTTTTCAAGGAAACCGGTTGATCAACGACAGACTCGGTAACCACGGCAAGCTTATATGATGGTTTCCGACTTATTCAATTATCGAGGAAAATAAATCAAAATCCATAGGTGTTGCGTGTGTATAGACCTGTCGAACTCAGGCCATAAGTAGTGGCCACTGATTGTTTACAGCAGATACAGATCTAAGCCAGTCAAATTGTGAAGTCTGATGTGCTGTACCTTCATGTGTGTCTGAACCCTTCTGATGACCCTTAAAAAAGGGACTTCCTCCCTGAATTTTACATTTCTTACGGTCGCGGTTTGGTGGCTTGTTCCGGCGGGGGTGGGTTACTCCTCTCCGGCGGGATTCAGATTTGGGTCGGAAGTCGATAATGTAATATGCTACGCCTGATAGATCAGGCCTTCTACCTAGGTGAATAATAAGTCCTAGTTGGATTTGTCTATCTTAGATAATTCAATCCAACACCAGTTTTGCTCCTCCCTTCTTGCATCGTGTATCGTCCCCTGGTCGGATTCTTGCTTTGGTCTATCTGCTACTCTAAAAATACGTGTAGGGTCCTGCCCTCAAAGCCCTCAGTGGTGCCTCCTTTGATTGAGTGTGCTATCTGATAATAGGAGAGATGATCCACTGGCAGAAGAAAAGAGATGGACATGTCGTACTACAGTAAATTCGAGAACACATTATCCCTAGACCCACACGCTCTCTTTCGCAGACCTCACTCCAATCGCGCTAATCTGCATTAGGTCAGAGAAACTCTCGCCATCTTTTCTTGATGTATTCCTAGTAGATCACCAAAAGTATCGTATTATAGATTCCGGCAGTTGACAAACCCTATCTAGTTGTAATTGCGGTGTATAACAGACTGCTCTGATTTGACTTTTGAGTCATCCCAAGTCACCGTCTTCTCCCATGTAAGACTGGGCTCATGTTGTCAGGTTCTAGACCAACCGTAAGCTTTCACTTTTTTCCCTCCCATAATCCACGCGCTTGCATTTTCAGTCCTTCGTTTCGCTCTCTGTTCCTTGAAAGCCTTCCTCACTGATGTCGTCTAGAAAGCACATTCTCCTTACTGGCTGCTCAGCCAATGGGATTGGCGCTGCGCTAGCCCTGGCGCTGGCCCGGAAAGACCACCATATTTTTGCGACTGCACGAACATTATCAAAAATTCCAGAATCACTTGTCTCACTTAACAATGTGACGTCTATCCAACTGGACGTGACATCTCCTGATTCTATTACGGAGGCCGTTCGAGTCGCTGAAGACCATGGCGTGGGCCTCAATGTCCTGATAAACAACGCTGGCATTGGTTATACGATGCCCTTGTTAGACGTGGATATCAAGGTTGCGCAACAGACTTATGACACAAATGTGTGGGGTGTACTGAGGATCACTCAAGCCTTCGCACCCTTGCTTCTTAGAAGTAGGAAGTAGGGGCAAGATTGTCACGTTAAGCAGTATTGGGGGAGTGACTAATAGTCCCGGGTTGGTATAACTCTACAATTCAGTCGATCGATGTTAAGTGATTACTCACACAGTTTAGGCATCTATACGTCTTTCAAGTCAGCCATAACAGCTATCTCAGATACACTCAGGCTTGAGCTTGCTCCTATTGGGATCAATGTACTCACCGTAATGGTTGGTACAGTTACAACCTCATTCCATTACAATGAACCGGAACCTATATTACCCAGTCCTTCCATCTTCCTAGGCGCTGGCGACACCATCGCGCGGTGGGCCTCTGGCCAGGCAGGACCCAAAGGACGGCCAGTCCAGGAGTTTGCGGATTCTATTGTGGACGATATTATGGGAAAATCTGGGGTTATCTGGAGAGGACCCAGTAGTAGAATACTTTGGTTTGCGTCCAAATGGATGCCTCAATGGCTGTGGGTAAGTACGTAGTCGACTTGCTTGAACCACTTTATGCTGATTAAGATATTCAGGACTACCTCTTGAGTTCTCAGCTAGGCCTTCACAACCTGGCCAAAGCATGATGATTTGACCGTTGAAACGGTAGCATCGAGCGAATATTCAAAGACTAGACTCCCTAGCCACATGTCATAAGGTGTCTCAATTAAATGCGTGCCGCTCATGCCAAACTTACTTGGCAAATGTGTGATAAGTATTAGTCAAGGTATTTCGAGGAAATTCTGCACTAGATCTCCTGGGTTCTTGCCATTGAACTGCCCCCTTATCCCAGGTATGTCTTGTTACGTTCTTTCGCAAAGAGCTACGGAAGGTTCCGGTTCTATATGATGGGATTTTCCCGACGGCGCATGCCGTAAGCAAGGATTTGTATTCGTTAGGCTGCCGTGCATTGAATCGTACTCAAAGCACGGAGACGGGCCGAATCATTTTAAGCTGACTTGTACTTCTCATGCATATGCATCAATTGACTTCAAAGAACCTGCCCTACCCTGATTTCTTTGAGACACAGGGCGATCGGTAGCCAGATCACGTGACGCAATAGCATATGATCTCATTGCTATTGCTTGCCGAATGCGAATCCGATATCTGGCTTAACTTTCTCCCGGCTTAGAAAACTGGTTTGTGAAATTTCAGAGATACTAGAATAGTCTCTATGTACCGAATAAGATATCCGATCAAAGAACCATTCTACAAATTTCTTTTTGAATTGTTCTGGGCTCTATTGGTAGTCAAGGATCTTGAAAGCGGCACTTTGCCTCAATGGGCGATGGCGAATCTGTGCTAAGTGTTAAAGTATGATTATATAGCACTTGAAGACGTGGGAAATTGCTGCTTCGACACCTACGTAAAAGCTAAATGACATCAATTGCTCCACCACCAACAGTTTTGCGCTGTGTACAACAGAGAAGCATGATACTTTATTTACAAAAGCCAACACGGCGAGTTTGCTAGATAGATTCATTCAAATTTTCAAACCGTTTGCGAATGATCCCAAGCTTCTCGAAATCAAGTTTTATCAGACTAATTCTCCTAGCTAAACATAGCTGATGAGGTGAGAAGGCCGGCGGACTTGTGCAGCCCACTCAAACCCTGTAATATCGGAGTTTGGAGAATGTCTTTATACTATTGGTCAAACCCGAGAATGAACGAGAGCAAGCCGTGCAATGGACTTGAGGACACATACTAGCATGTACAGTACACAGATAAAAGGCAACTCCTTAGGTCTAGTATTGAAGTTTGTAAAGAAATAAAGCACAAAAAAGCACTGATTAGGAGGCTACATCCGTCTTTCAGTTTTATTGCTGCGTTTTAGTAGCCCACAGCCTTCAACGAATGAAGATGGTACCCCTCACAGCGTGCTACCAAATCACTCCAGTTCTCCACTGTTTCCTTCATGACGTCGGTTCCTGAATCCTCAGTTAATGTTGGTCCTCATAAAACACCGATGCCATAAACTCACCCCACATAAAGTCCTGCCAGCTGTGATCGGCCCATAGATCTGGATTCTTACCAGGGCCCCGGATAGCTTCATCACGCTTGCGTTGCTCTTCACCGTCAGGTAAGTGTAAAGCCTTCCTTGTCACAGCGGCGCTGTTTTGAATGCGCTCTGCACGCTCTTTGCGCACCGCCTCGTAAACAGAAAGCGCCGTAGGGACCGAGTCAGTCAAGGAGAGTGCACAGGTGAGGACCCCAGCGTCTTCAATGGCTTGCGCAGCACCCTGGGCTACATATGGGAGCATTGGATGGCAAGCATCGCCCATTAAGACGCATCTGTTCTCAATCCAAGATGGTAAGGGCAAGTGGGAATTGAGAGTCCATTCCATCACCTCGCCATCCGGGACATAAGTGAGTAGGCTGCGAACCAAATCATTCCAATCATGGTAGAAAGAAAGCATCTCTTTCTTGTCACCTTTGTTGGTCCAGCTCTCCTCGTTGGGTGCATCTTTCTTTTGAGGGTGTAGCAATACCATGTTGTACACAGAGTTGTTTTTAATGGGATAGGCCATGATATGACCACCTGGTCCCATCCACCGCATACCAATGTTATGGTTCAAAAGATCTAATGCGCGCTTGTCGTCTAGCATTTTCTCTTTCGGGATCATGACACGATAGGCTGCATCTCCAGTCGGTTGGCATGTATCGTGAACTCCATGATGGGAAGCCATCTGTTGACGTATGCTTGATTTGATCCCGTCGGCCGCAATCACCACGTCGCCAGAAATCCACTCACCCGACTCCAGCTGTACCTTGGCCTCAAAATCGTCAGGGACTTGAACCACGAGCGAGCTTTTTCGAATTTCGATCCCGGCAGCTTCGCACCCATGTAGCAGGATGAGCTGTAGATCACCTCGGTGGACAACCGCCAAAGGGGCATGATACTTCTCGCCTACCTGTAGAAAGATGAGAATGGACACAAACCAATGCACAGTCACAAGTTGAAACATACCTCGGGCATCAAAGGCGCAGTTCCAAGTTCCTGGTTGTCCGCATACCGCCGCAGAGAATTTTCCTCTAAAATATTCGCCTTCTCCATGACCTGGTCTAATAAGCCTAGACGTCCTAGAATACGAGCAGCATTGGGGGCCACTTGAATGCCAGCACCAACTTCCGAGATCTCATGGACGCGTTCCAGGATCAGAACTTCATGGCCAGCCTTCTTGAGCCCCAGCGCTACTGTCAAGCCGGCGATACCAGCACCCACGATGATCACTTTCATGGGGTTTTTGGCGGTGAAATTCCAATTGAGGGTGTCCTTGAAGTTATCCATCATCCTCTTGTATTGTATTGCACAAGTTTTGCGTCGGAAAGATATTTTATGAGAGGAGAAAGCAATTCCAAATCACTTGATATTCTGTGACATACATGATGCTTGCTGAACTATGCAGATATACTTATATTTGTTCAATTGCCGTACTTCTTTGCCATCATCGATTATATATGACGTGTACGGCTACGCCGGCAATGAGCTCGGAGTCAAGAAGCACTTCAACAATTGATGACGTAAGCACCTATTGAGGCTGGCCAATCCTTTCCAGAGCCGAACGTCTTGTGTGCAAGCCCTGGTTTTCTACAGGTTCAATTCCATGTTAATGAGGAACAGTCAGCAGTGGATTGATTACATCATTAATGACACTAGTTAGCTTGAAACCAAAATGTCCTTTCAAAGGTTCAATTTCACGACCTTTAGCACTAGAATTGCTACTGTCAATAAATCAGTAGAATTCACCAACTCCCGTGGATTATGACGACAAAATCGATCAATCAGAACTGTAAAACCAGGTGTTAGATATTACCATTTTGCATATGATGCATCGCAAAAGGTGGGAGAAACGGAAGAAGCGGCGTTGGTGGTATATTATTTGGTAGTAGATACATATAGAGTTGGGCTAGATGTGGGGAAAGGAGAAAGGTGGTGGCTGGCTCTGATTGACCAAAGCGAGTTCGAATGTTGTGTTCGTAGGTCCGACGTCTCTCTCTGCATATTACGCACTCGCCCTTCTTTTCCTAGTCACGCGACGCTAAAGCGGCACACACCTATTACAGATATGGACCACAGTACATCACGTGGCGAGACACTTGTATTAAACTATATGATCCTTTCCCAAACTGTATCTAGCACATACGACCATAGGGTGTGGAAAACAGGGCTTCCCGTCCGTTCAGCCGTACTTAAGCCACACGCCGGTTAGTTAGTAGTATGGTGGGTGACCACATGCGAATCCTGACTGTTGTATGTTTTTTTTTTTTTTTTGTCTACAAAGTGTTATGAAGAAAGTTCGAGGCTAGGCGAGAGAAGTGAGAACGGAGTGAGAATAAGGTAAGGGCAGTGTGAGGTTATATCCCCTAGACTCCCCTTTACTATTCCTAGTCCATAATATCGAATTTGGAACCTGTTTCAAACCTCAGGAGCAAGGACCTAGGCTCATTTAAAGGACCAAATCGAATCAGACTATAATAGATATCTTAGCTGGTTGATTCAGAAGTCAGGCAAGACAGGGATAAAGACGCATGGGAGTACGGTGCACGGCGTATGAATGCGCACGAAACGGATTTAAGATATAACAACATGTATCGTGAAAGGGCGGAGAAGAAGAAAAAGAAGAAGAGGGGAAGACGCCCATATCTATAGAAGGACAGTCATGTGGCATCACTCTGAAAATTTCATATGTAGACCAGGAAGAAAGCCACCAACACTAGATCCTGCTTTTATCGCGCCCGAGAACGAGTGCAAGGGACCTTGTGTCATTCGGGCCAGTGTAAAGTAGTACAGTGATGTAGTTACTAGTTACCGGGCCCAACTGACATGACATATTCGTAGCAGGAAACTATTTGAGATCGCACATTCGACCTGCTTGGAAATGAGTGGATTGAGCATTGCACGGGGTATATAAAAGTGGACCATGAAAAGGAACCTAACCCTGTGGATGGCGAGAAAGTAGCAGCGGGCTTCCTTGTGTCTATCCGACCGTCCTATATGGTCTCAGGGAGGCTGCTCACTTGTCAAAAAGAGAAACTATTTTGATCCACGCTGCTGCCGATGGAGTTGGCCAGGCTGCCATACAATATGCCAAAATTGTGGAAGCAAATTGTGATAGCAGACATACGCTACGGTCCCACCATGGGAAGGCGTCAACTCATCGTCTCGCAAAAGACCTAATATTTGCTACTGCTATCAAGCGCTGTACGAGAGGCCGGGCAGTAGATATGATTCTGAACTCGGTCTCTGGAGAATATTTGAGAAATTCTTGGGATCTTATTGCACCTCTAGGTCGCTTTGTTGAGACCAAGAGGAGAGACGCGCAGAGTTATGGACGTTTAGAATTGACACCGTTCCTAGGAAATGTCACCATGACTAGCGTGGAGCTTCCGACAATGATGCGCCACAAGCCATCTATGATTAGCCAGCTGACAGCAGACGCCATCCGGTCATTCGAAGAAGGGGAGATCCGAGAGGCGACGCCAACAGCTGTCTTGAAGTATTACCAGGTGGAAGAGGGTCTTCGATTTCTGCAATCTGGGAAGGGAACAGGGAAATTGATACTTGTTCCTGAGCAAGAAGATCGCATTCCGTTGGTACCGAATTCTTTGTCCCCATTATGTTTAGGCCCAAATGCGTCGTACGTCTTGGCTGGTGATCATGGAGGAATTGGTCGAAGCATTGCACGATTAATGGTATCTCAAGGAGCCAAACAACTGATATTCTTATCACGGCCTGGCCGCGCTGAATCAGACGTCGTTCGTGATATGATTGAGGATTTACAGAGATAGGGTCGTCGAGCCGTGATCTCAGCTGTAATATTGCCGACAAGGATTCCGTAGAACAAGTGGTACGAGAATGTAACCCATCATTCCCGTTGATCAAAGGCTGCATCTAGTGTGCAATTATCTTGAAGTTGAATTACACAAGAGCATTTATCTTTCCCCTGCTTGTCCTTTCCGTATTTCTGTGTGAATCAGTCAATGCTTCACGAGTTTGGAACTTAGTTTGTCCCTTGTTATCATATTTGTGTCATGAGACTGGCTAACAAATTTCAAAACTAGGATTCTGTTCGAGAATATGTCATACAATAATTGGCAGGCAGCAGTCAGACCCGAAACTGAAAGGATCGTGGAACCGTCATGGTACTCTCCCAAAGGGTGCCGATCTCTCTCATCAGCTACTGGTATTGTGGGAAACAAGAGCCAAGCCAACTACGCTGCTGGAAACACGTATCAAGATGCTTTGGCTCAATACCGTGTATCCCAAGGCCTTCGAGGCAGTACTGTGGACTCGGGAAGTATCCTTGAGGTCGGCTTTGTCGCTGAAAATATAGAATACGCACGTCATACCACGGCCGCGTTGAGGCCACTGCGGGAAGCCATCTTGGAATACTTTCTGAGCCGGGAAGCATCACATTCAGCGTGCCAGGTCATTGCAGGGCTAAGCGATGAGACCCTTTAACATAAACAATATGTGTTGGCCCCGAGCTACTTTGTCTTCCCACTCTTTACCCATCTTCGAAAACCTTCCGCTATCAGGAAGATGATTTCCGAAACAAATCCATCCTGTCGGGTCCAGTCCCTTCTCCAGGCAGCTACGAGGACGGAGGAAGCGGTCAACATGGTCACAGAGGGAATTCAAAACAAGCTCTCGTCACTACTCGCAACGCCTGTTGAAAACATCGATCCCTCAAAATCCATCGGTTCAAACGATGTGGATTCCTTAGTGGCCATCGAGGTCCGAATATGGCTGGTGAAAGACTTAGGCGCAGAGATACTGTTATTGGACATCACTGGGACTGGTACCATCACGCCCCTCAACGCTGAAATTGCTACAGTCAGCAAATTAGTAGCATTCAATACCTTCCGTTGAACCTCACGATGAAGTCACTCTACCAGGGGAATATACCAGGGAATAAAAACAGGTGTTGGATATCTCCTTTTCGCATACGGCGCATTGCAAAGGGTGGTGGGAGGGGAAAAGCGGTGTTGGGGATGAAACATGGCCTGCATATTAGTCTGTTGTTTTCATTATAGCTCTGCTTAGCAATAGAAGTGGCTTTACTCGGACGAATAGCCGATGATTTACCGTCGTGCAAATTGGAACGCCGAAGTCCGATTGGTCGAGCTGGGCACCGGTTGTGCCGATAAGATTCCCGCAACAGTTTCGGAGAACAATCTGCAGAGCACCATATAGCAGCAAATCCTTCACAGTCTAGCAGCTTGATTTCTTTTTTCTTTTTCCCTTATAGCAGAGGGACTGCCGATATTAATATTACGCGTCTAGCTACGTGTCATCGGACTAATTCGTGCGGATTGATTTATGAATTGAATGATTAGAGTTAGGCCGCTCCGTGCCGGGTTACATTAGTACCATCAGAGCAGGTGATAGTGCAGCTTATGCTGACAGCCCTGCATAAGTATGTGCTGACCTATCGACTGTTCACATGGTTACTAGAAAGAATTAATTGCATCCCACGACATCCCTTAGACAGATCTAATTGGTCCTTACCCCTCGCGATGATCAAGGTCAGTGACTGATCTAGTTCCACCTGTTCATCTATGATCTTCAGAGTTACCAATACCGCTCAAGCCTGGTCCACGTGCCCCACCCCCACCCTATCCCGCCCCTTGTGCCTGACGGCACATTCCTTGAATATGCTAGTCTGCCATTTGCGTCGTCTGTGTCAAGCTTTTAGAACCACCGACTCTTCACGGACACTAGCCCGGGGAAGTGACCCATTTGGGATAGTCTCATCTGGTCACAATCCAGCACGATGTCCTGGCAGGTGCAAGTCTTAGTGCGAGCGAACAAGACCTATAAATTTGGCCGCGATCGCCCGACCATGTCGATCTGCCTCAGTGCGTGACTTTACAACACAGGCAGCCTACTACCAGGGTTACAAAGATGCCCTCAACTTGCCAAGTGTTGACCTTCTTTGCGCTCGCCAGCCTCGCAGCTGCAGCGCCTGTCAAGGAGGCTGACCGGAAGCTGCGCAAGCGCGACACGCTCCCGGATTATGCCATCACTTACGCGCCCCTATCGTACCTCTATAGTGGCGAAAAGTGGTTTCCGTCCGACATCACGACGCACTTGGCCAACGTCGAGCCCGAAGAGGACTATACCGCTATCGGGACTAACGGATCGGTCACGCTCGACACCCTCGACTCGCTCTCATCGGATGTCTATCTAACTGCTTCTGATGGCCCCATCCTGGACCCATTGGATGGTACCCCGGCCTGGCTCTCTTCGGACTACGGTATCCCCGATAGCGATGGCCTGAGCGCCGCTCCTGGGCTTATCATTGCCGCGGAGAAGAACAGCACTACGACCGACGTGTTCTACTTCTATTTCTATTCCTATAACTATGGGGGAAAGTGAGTACCCAAGCCCTTCCCAACGCTGCATGCATATGTGGTTTGCTAAACTTGACCTCTCCGCAGGGTCCTGGATATCAATTTTGACGACCACGTTGGCGACTGGGAGCACGTTATGGTGAGCACATGAACACCTGCCGCTCACGTTTCTAATCTTCCACGCGCTTGGTTTGCATCGACTCTAACAAATTCCTCTGCAGATCCGCTTCGTCGATGAAGTACCATATGCTATATATTGCTCCCAGCATAGCGCCGGATCGGCCTATTATTGGGATGTAGTGGACTTTTCGGGTGATCGCCCCATCACTTACGTTGCGTACGGCGGACACGCCAACTACGTGACCGCAGGTAGCCAAGACTACACTATCGCGCTGGGCATCATCTCCGATACAACCGACGCTGGGTACCTGTGGGATATGACGCTCAACTACCGGGGCTACTTGTACGACGTAGACGCGGAAACCTTCACCGTCGCATCTGGAGCGGGCACAGGCGCTACTGAGGAGGCGGACGAGTCAGCCGATTGGCTGAACTGGCTGGGACGTTGGGGCGACGAGGAGTATCCAGACGGACTTCTCGATGACATCGAGACTGGCCAGTACTGCATCTCATCTGAGTGTCACTACACAAGCGGGCCGACAGGCCCAGTGGACAAAAACCTCGGCCGGACTACCATGTGCGAGGACGATGATGACTGTACCGTCTTCGATAACATTGACGATCTGACGACACAGTCTTGAATAAAGAACCATGTTTAGAGCGAGGTTAGACTGGATAGAGCTACGATTAGTTTGTATATACGTTTCACTCGGCTTACGATTATCTGGCAATAATTGATGTACTCCCCGGTTGGAATTATGACCATGATGGCGCAAAAGTTTGTAGCATACTTATCAGTACAGTTATTCACCCCTATCTTGCTGCTGCTGCTTTTTCGGAACAGCAGGGGTAATCTAGAAAGTGATAACAGCTACGTATAGACTCTATTTCGCGCAAAGTCTAGGTAAGTTTTGAAATATTCTTAAGAAGGCATGAGCTCAACACTATCCTAGCTCAAGAGCAACTTGAAGGATCAGGACCTCGTACGACTATCAATATAGCCCTCGTTACTGGAATTAATAGTCAACTACTCTTCTTATAATGGAGGTCCGGCACTAAAGCTGCTAATCACCGTTGTGGGTTTCTCTTGGTCTGTATAGCCCGACCCTGAAGAATGTATTGACCACGATACTTTGGGAAATGACAAGGTTATTCAAAGTTTTCATCACATGTCGGTTTCTGTGCCAGTTGGATCAATGCCAGTCGGATCAAATGCTAGCCCGTTGTAAACGCCGGGCAACAATTGAAGCAGACAATCGCTTCGCTCACAGGTACGGAATTACCCAACTCGATATTTCAGGCCCAGTCCATTACCTACCGGAAATGATCTTGGTGGTTCTTGCCACAAGCTAACCACGGTGGAACCGGTAGTCTTACATTACATACTCACTTATACCACCTCCGGGTGCGTGATGCTAGAGCGACGCTCTCGCCCTCTCACCCTGTCTATTGCGCACTCACCCGTATCATTTTACTTGTATCAATACAACCGAAGTCCAAGTACATACGACCATAGGGTGTGGAGAACAGGGCTTCCCGTCCGCTCAGCCGTACTTAAGCCACACGCCGGTTAGTTAGTAGTATGGTGGGTGACCACATGCGAATCCTAACTGTTGTATGTTTTTGTTTCTTTCGTTAATACATTGATTTTGTTTGTGAAGTGTTATTCCATCCCCCGAAGCAAAGATATAGGTCTATTTGAAGGGCCGGATTGGATCAGAAAATAAATATGTCAGCTAGTCGGCATGGAGATCAGAGGAGACAGGAATAAAGGCGCGTACGAGTACGATGAATTGAATACGTAGGAAACGGGACTAGACATAACAATATGCTGTGTCGTAGGACGGTGGAAAAGAAGAAGAGGGGAAAGCGCTGATATCTATAGAGTGACATTCCTGTAATATCACTCTGATAATGTCAAGGGGAAGGCCCCCAAATGCCGTATCCTGCTTTGATCGCACCGAGCTTAATAGAAGGCCAAGGAGGGAATACAGAATCGCAAGAATTTTATCTGCGCAATATCTCAGATTTTGAACCATGCCACCTGGGTTACGTTGATAGGTCTGGATGTGATAACGGGATTGGAGTTAGACTAACAGGCTGGTCACCAGATGGTGTAGCCCCAGTATAAGTGTCATAGCTTACCGAGATGAGCGGTTTCGAAAAATTCTTGCGTACACTTAGGATGGTACTCTGCGCTGTCGCGTTTTCGCTGTGTCACGGGTGCTGCTGTGTTCGAAAACTTCATCAATCAATTTGTTCGGCACTAACGTCATAGTATAAGTCCGTAGCGATAAGTGACTACTTATGATCGAACTATGCCCTTTATATCCCGCTTGGCTATGGAAGGTCACCAAAAAATGGAAGGTTGTTCTAAGTATACTCTATTGGCTAGTACTATGCGCATGTGTTGTCGGGGTAAGCTGACATAGTATAGGCTAGTACCCATTAAGATGAGTAGGCTGACAGGCAAGACCAAGCGAAATCAATCATACTCAAATATGTTGTTTTGTAGAAGAGGTAACGAATATCATGAAGTAGGTTATACTACCCCATAGATGGCTAAGATAGGCCGGTGTCACAACAACCATAGTCCCCAAAGTTACTAAATCAGTTACCGCTCTATGTCTCTCTAATTTACCCAGAAGCGGGTGCATTGGAGACATTCAGTCGATTGAGGAAAAGTCCAGCTATGGGATTACTTAGCCTCATGACGTTCAGAATTGACACAAGATATTGTAGCAATGGTCTGATTGTTGGATCGTTAGGCTGGAATTCCAAGTGTAGCACAAAAACCCGTGCCGCCAGAAATAAGGGGAATGGGACAAAGGTGTTGCACTATTCGTGGTCAGCTCCGTTGTGCGTCGAAGGAAGAAAGGCGCTAAGTACCTTTAGCAGGTCAAAATCCCTGATCATTTTTGCAATACTAGTTATCTGACTCGCCGCTAACAGGCAACGATGGTCATTTCCCATCATATACCAATCCAGCACCCTGCACATTTTGCCCGACATGATTGCTTTTTGACGGTACCAAATGGTGGAAGCATGTACGCACAGATTGGCAAAGACGACATTTGTATCATTCATGCTGCTGGATAGTTGAAGATGCCTGGGAAGACCTTGAAGGATACGGATGGGAATGTCATCATAGCTGTGATGTTCTTCCCAATAATGCTCGTCCAAGCCGCTATCCTTACCAAATGTTTGTATTCGGCAGATATGGGACAAGCTACGACCGAGCAGACTGGCCGAGACACAAACGTAAGCTAATGATGACAAGGTAGATACACCTTCACTGGCGAAAATTTCGCATAGCCGAAGGGTGCGTTGTGGCTTGCTCTCCAGGAAAGACTGCTCAGAAGCGGGAAGGGTGGTCATAATCTGCATACGATCAGTTAGCGCCATTGGAAGGTTATGCCAAACGAGCAAAGTAGCACACACATCGGTTTCGTTAATAAGCATAGGCCGTCCAGTTGCAATACTTGCATATTGATCAATACAAAACGCCATCCAAAACACCCTCCGGCGTTCCTCTCCTTCGACCCAATCTTTTGGAGAAGGCATACACATTTTGACACGTTGGCTTGGCCCATCCAATAGATTAAGGCCAATATTTAAGGAGAGGCTGGAAGCATTGCCGATACTAACCCATGCCCGTGGGATGAGAACCATGCGCAACTCGTAGATGGACATCAGTATCCACGCTTGGCAGTGTGACAGGGTGACGATCCCGTGTCCCAAGCTTTCCGTTGTCTCGTCAAGTTCAGCATACTTGCGAGCACGCTGATAGAATTCACCGTGGAAAGAGTAGTACTCATCACAGAATAATGCTGCATGACACCAAATCATATATCGCAAGGAAAGCGGTAGATGTAAATGGGCAGAGAGACTTGAGTTGCCCAACAAGCGGCGAGGGTGGATGATGGGTATAGATGGGTAAACTTTTTCAAAGAATATATTGTCCCTTAAATAACTGTGAGCATTTTGCTTTCAGTTTCTTCAAACAGGTTCGCTTACAGGGCACAGATAATGTCCTCGGAAGGGAGTTGTTCCGTGAAGGCCAGGCCGATAGAGCTGGATTGGCAATTGCTCGAATTACCTGGAACCCCCGGAAGGAGCGTATGGCTGGCCTGAGAAGCTTCTGTGCCACTTGCGTAAGGCTTCATCGGGCTAAAAATGGAATAATCAAGCCGTGATGTTTTTGATGAAGGGATGCTGAAGTGTTCAGACACAGGCATGTTGGGCTGATCCTTTGGTGAATGAGAAGAGGCCGTTGGCAGCATGTGGGGGGTATTTTTCTCGTGAAGGAGTTCTTCGACTCTGGCTATAAGAAGAATGATGATTAGTCGCGTGGTGAACGTCCAAAAGCCGCGGGCTACCGCATTTAACATACTCAGGCGTGTTTCTAGGTCTTCTAAGATCTTTCTTTTCGGACCACTCTTCTTGCGCATTGCGCTGTAGGTACAGTGTTTCCCTAGACGTGAACAAAGGCCACATCGAGGTTGTTGCCTATCACATTTTGATTTCCTGCTCCGGCATATGGCGCACGCGTTGTAATTGAGCCTAGAGCTGTCCCTATTGTCCATGATTTAAGGTATTCAAGATCACACGTGACCTTAGCGCCACACTTTGGGTGTTTTCGCCGCGTTTAATTATTGAGAAAGGGTGGCCCAATCCCAAAGTTAGATGGTGCAGCTGGGCCTTTTTGGATTTTTAAGCTTATTTCACGGGGATGATGGCCAGGCTTTTGGTAATACCTGATCGAATCACATTTCCACAATGGGAAGCGTGAAATCGGGCCAATTGCCGACCCGACCCCGACTGGCCGGTATCATTAGTCTCCACTTGCACGGCAGTGATGATTCATCCGTTGTATTTTAATCGGATGGTATCGTACATTACATGGTTGTATTCTTCATCGAATGAATTTCAATTAGTTTTGTAATGAAATTAAGGTTTCGTACCAAAGGATCCGGTATTCGGTTTTCGCCACCATTATGATATCCAATTTGTTTCGGATTGTACCCAATGGGTACGCTCTGGTGGGAACAAATATATAAGAAAATCGAAATAGATCAGATTAATGTCAAGGCTCCAGACCCATGACCCATGATAGCCAGCACAAAACTAGAAACAACAATTAAAAAGTGCTTACATGCGATGCTACAGCGATAATTTCAGCATATATGCAGCCTTTGTCACCAGAAAGAAAACTAGGGAACAGGATACGAGTCATCAGAAACGCACACACACACAGATATGAGGGATTATCGGGAGAAGGGGGTCATTCAATACCAAAACAAGAGTCTAACAGGAACGGGGTCTACTTACTAGCAGTAATCACAAGCGCACGTCCAGCACCGGCCTTCCCGCTTCCGCTACCCAGTGTCAGGATATAGCGCAGCCAGCCGAGAGTCAGCTTTTGGCCTCTGCGGTCAAAGTCTGGCACTAGTGTGCTGGCAGCTTTGAGCTTGCTCAGCTTACCTGCGTATGGTGGATAGCGGATGGCAAGGATAGACTCGAGCCAGCTGGGACTGCTTGTGATAGGCCGCCGGTGCACCCAGACGTCGAAGCTGGAGCGACCGCGGTAAGCACCATGGCCGCTTTCGCCGACACCACCAAAAGGTAAGGTGGGGATGTGTAGGGCGGCGTCATTACAAGAGACACCACCGGACCGAGTGGAGGAGATAACTGGAAAGTATATTTGTTAGTTTTAACCATATCTGAGAGATCAAGGGACAGGAGGTAGGAAATACTTTTAGCAACGTCGGCCTTAGAGCCGAAGGGGTAGAGACCAAGGGGGGTACTCTGCACCCCGTTGGCGAGGCTAATAGCCTCGTCTAGGTTCTCGACCGGTAAAATCGGAATGAAAGGGCCGAAGCTCTCATCTGTGCATAGTGAGTCCTCGACAGAGTCTACCAAAACGATTGTAGGCTCAATAAAGAGCTCCTCCTCATCTACAGCGCCGCCAAGAAGGATCTTGCCCTTGCTGTTGTCAAGCATCGACTTGAGGCGCTGAAAATGGCTCTTGTTGATAATGCGCGAGTAGTCCGGCGACTCCTTAGCGCCCCGGGGGTAGAAGATCTTATAAGCTTTTTTGAATTCATCTACTACCCGAGGCACAAGCGATTTATCGACGAGCAGGTAATTTTGTGAAGTGCAAAGCTGGCCTGCATTCACCGTTTTGCCCCAGAGCAAACGGCGCGCAACTAGGCGTGGGTCAGCTGTCTTACTGACTATAGCCGGGTTGATACCGCCTAGCTCGAGGACCACAGGGGTCAAATAAGGTGCGGCTGCCTTAGCGATAATGCGACCAACATTAGCACCGCCTGTAAAGAAGATCTTGTCCCAGCGCTCGGCCAATAAAGCCTGAGTCTCGGACACACCTCCTTGAACAACGGAGTAGCATAGGGGGTCAAGGGACGCCTCGCAGATCTTTTGTATAACAACGGCGCTATGGGGTGCGTTTTCGGAGGGCTTGATAACAACGGTATTCCCGGCAGCAATAGCACCAATAGCAGGGCCCAAGGTCAGCTGGAAGGGAAAGTTGAAAGTGCTAGATGATATAGGGAAAAGCCATTAGATTCTCTCGCCGCTCGTGGCGCAACCTTGTGCAGAAGAGTACAACATACCCGATCACCAACACACAACCGAGGGGATCCTTCCGAATCGTGGGCCTCATCAACTTGAACTGCAAGTCGATATCAGGGGCTTTCTCATCTTTCACCCACTTATGCAGGTTGCGAGTAGTGAAGACGATGTCGTTGAGAAGCCAGTCGATTTCGGCGAATTCGGTCTCGAAACGCGGCTTGTTCAAGTCCTGAGCGCAGGCCCGGATGATATCCGCCTCATGGTCTTTGATGCTGCAGAAATTGTCAGTCAGTCTCTCTTTTCATTTTTCATAAAATTATTGTGTTAATTTAGTAGAACATGTATCACGTACGCCCAGTAGAGCTTACGAAGCTGGACGAGACGGAACTCGACATCGCGGGTCTTGTGCTCCAAGAACGACTTGCGGGCCGTGGAAATGCTCGCGGAGATGGCGTCGAGCGAGCTGTATTGGAGATTAGAGTGGTCGACCGTCATAACGATGGCTCAAGGAGCAAAACAATGTATTGTAGAATGGGAGATGCTCCGTCCGAACTGTGAAAGAAATCTCTTACTATTACTTTGCGATGTGGTTCTGGACGTATAGACAAGTTTTTATAGTCTAGGCATAAGAGGCATCATATGGAATATTACTAGTGTGTTATTGTCAGTAATCCTAGTTTCGATGTGATTGTAATCTTGCGACTGTCCGGTGATTAGGACCAGTATCAATTCGGCTTGATTGTTATACCGGAAAGGACAAAACGACAATGAGATTCTTCTACCGAGGCATGCACGTGACACTTTAGAGAAAGAAAAATTAGGTTCATCGAAGTATGGAGAATTTGAGTTTGGTGGTGCAGCCTTATTGGGACTAGCCGGATAGTTTGTTCACCCGCGCCCCCCCCCTTTCCATTCCAAGCTATCTCTTGGCTTGCGAGCTAAAATGTTTAACTTACGGGCTCCAGAAAAAGTTTGGTGGATCCAAAAGATCACTAGTTTCTCGGGCGATCTCATTCTTCCTCCATCTAAGTCATAAGCTCTGAATGGCCGCCTCCGCCGCCTCGCAAAGGGGACATACACCAAGTTTGTGCAGACGACCCTGACATAGCGCTGTACACCCCGCCCGCCCCGTACCCCTACGCTTTCAAAGTTGCCAAGCATGGCTAAGCGAATCTTGCATGTCGTCACCAATGCCGCGCATTACAACGACCCATCCCATCCGACCGGCTTGTGGCTATCCGAACTTACGCACGCTTGGCATGTCTTCGAAGAGCACGGATATGAGCAGACCATCATAAGCCCGGCAGGGGGTCTCTCTCCAATAGAGCCCAAGTCGTTGAAATTTCCCAACTACGATAAGACTGCGAAAGCGTGGAGGGCTGATCCCAGCCGAATGTCGTTGCTGAAGAACACTGCTCGACCCAACCAGATCAAGTCGGCTGATTTCGACGCTATCTACTTCACTGGCGGGCATGGAGTGATGTATGATTTTCCCGACGATGAGGGTCTGCAGCGGATCACCCGGGAGATCTTCGAACGGGGCGGTATCGTCTCCTCTGTTTGCCACGGCTACTGCGGGCTGCTTAATACCAAGCTCTCTGATGGTTCGTACCTGGTCGCCGGACGTAATATGACCGGTTTTGCCTGGCGGGAGGAGGTGCTTGCTCGTGTGAGTAAGCTTGTGCCCTACAACAGTGAAGAAGAGGTGAAGAAGCGCGGCGCACACTATAAAAAGGCCAAGCTTCCTTTTGTTTCTTACACCGTGGTGGACGGCAACTTGGTGACTGGGCAGAACCCGGGCTCGGCGAAAGAGACCGCGAGGAAGGTCGTCGCCGCCCTCAGCCAGTCATGATCGGTGTTGCCGGCCGCCTGGTAGGATTCTTCCGTGCTTGATATTTCACCAACACCGTCCTGACAACCGAATCGCAGGAGTCTTCGTCGAGTTTAGAAATATCATAATATTGAAATGATTGAAATAAAGGGAGAATTAAGGTGGCCAGTTGACCCTATGTTCGTCATGTCTAGAAGCCTATCATTACACCTATTTGACGAGCGCTCGGGCATCCCAGATGCTCTGAATCCTAAACTACTACTCCTGAGACCTCAAAAATTCACAGGTAACTAAGCGAAGTAGTCTTCTAAGGTGCGATGCTGCGGATCCTGAGCACTGATTCTAAAATGAGGTACAGTACAATCACTCCGCAAGAAATGCTATTCCTGCTGGCCTGACATTCTCAACGCCTTCGCCCGTGTCGGATAAGTATACAGTGCCGCTCGCATCCTCATTACCTAGCTGGAAAGACAATCGAACGATGATTCTCAAAGCTTGATATTTTCAAACGCTTTCAAGGGTGTGGGCATGTTCAAGATCATCTGTGCATCCTTGAGAACGTCCATTCGCAGGATGGTCGAAACGCCCAGTTCGTTAAGTAGTTTGCTGAGTGGACCTTGGCCCCGGGAGAGCTTGACATCTCCAGGTAAAAGACGCTGTGCTCCCAGGAGTGGGTTCGTCTGGACTGTCACCTGGTGCCATTTCCCGTCAATCTCGTTGATCGCGTTGTTAATGCCGATCGAAGATTGCGACGGGATCGATTTCAGGGCTGGAAGTGGTACTTCCAATGTCAGATCGCGGCTCCCGTCAGCCGCGGTGACGTCGGCTTTAATATCATATTCGTCCATCTCCAAGTTGATATGGGCAAGCCATTTGGGAAGTTGGTATCCGTATACACCGCGGACTCGAGCGATCTCGGTATCGACGGGTAGAGCCAATACATACCCATAGAAGGTCCGATTCCATATGGAACTTAGCAGTTGTGTCGTACTGTAACTACCTTTACCCGGCTGACGGACGATAACGGCGATCGATACCTCATTGTAAGGATCGTTGTCGCAAACGAGGTACGAATAAAACGTCAACGCGACCAAGCCATAGCCGGGAAATGCGGTGATGGGCTCTAAAGGCGCTGGAAGCTTCGACCTCAAGTTGTCAAGGGGCGCAAGAAGGACAAGCTGGACACTCTTGGTGCGATAATAGAAGTTTGGAGCATATATCTGACCGACCCTCGAATCTACCAGTCTCTTTGGAATTTTCCGGAAGAAATCAATATCGGATCCAACGGCTGGATCGCGGGCTACCTCGTCTAGGTCCGGGTTCATACGATAACGGTCGTAGTAACCGCCCTTGGGTACATCAACCTTTTGACCTCCAAACTCGACTTCGATGGTCGGACACTTAGAGTGTCTGCTCGGTCGTCGAGAGAGTCAGTACAAAGTCAGGGTAATAATGAGACTTTAGAGTGACATACGAAGCAGAGATCTTCGATGATGCGGCAGAATGCATGATGCTGGCAGTATGCTGACGCAAAGGACAGGTTTCGGCGGACTTCTTCGTCAGAAGCTGTGCAGTGAGGGATAGCAGTGGCTGCGCCTCTGCAACTGGCTCAAGATATGGTTATCGGGTGGTTGTAGATGGACTTGCGATGCTAGTGTCAAGAAGATGGCAAAGGCAAATGTCCAATCCTCATTTGAAGGTTATATGGCGACAGTGAGCTTCGTCTACCGAGGTAAATACGCCAGATTTGGTTAAGGGAGTACGAGTTCCATCATATGTTTGAGAGTCGAGTTTGGCACGGCCCGGCATCATTGCTTGGGCCGGGTGGTTGGTTGCCCCGGTGCGTCGGGCCATGTCTCCTCAAAGCCGGGCGAGCCTAGGCCATCAAATTGCCAACTTCCAGGTCTTCCGAGGCAAATTTACTAGAAAAGTCAGTTCTGCTTGGTTTGTAACGGAATAGTGTTCTTTAGCATCAGAAATAGTAGAGTGTAACTGAGGCACACAGAACATGATTACTAGTATATTACCAAAAATACACTGCAATCAAGTAATCTAAAGAGGCTACGTGATCACGCTCCAAATATTACCTGGTCTTATAAATATACCTAGTGTGATATATTGACCACTAAGATAGGTATTCAAAACGTTACGCCAGTCGTAATGCCAAGGACACCAGATTACTGTACAAAACTGTGGATCACTCAGTATAACCCCTGTCTAGGCGGTAAGTCACCGCTCCATATTTTGTCAGGATCTATCATTCCAAGGTTGTGCATACGCTTGGCAGTCTTAGAATGTAGATAAATGTGTAATAATGATCTTCCAACAACAGATAGTTTTATTAATATCACATGAAAGTGTACGTCATTGTCCTGAAAAGGATTGGCTAAGAGAGTACGGGCTACAAGTCTATTTTCGACAGGTCACATATTTTACCATGTAGCAATCAATTATTGGTGGCTCATCTTACCCTCAAATGGATCTGGCGAGAGAAATTCTAGGCAGATGAGTCTAGCGAACAGCAGCATCACAAACATATGGACGGCCGGTCGTAAAATGTTCTTTTCCATACCTATGTAAGTTAAGCAACATTAGCGCAATAACCAGGGAATAGCTCGTGAGTCTACCTCCATTTCCATCCTATTTCAAATTCTCTAAATGTGGCGATTCAAAATCTACGGGAAATGGTAGGTTTAGATAGAAACACTGACCAGCTCATGTCATTAAACTAGCGCATCAATTATTGAATTGCATGCGTAGCATTTCAAATCTGGCACTAAATATAAGTGACATGTTTATATGTATTCCTTCGAGTTTCATTGTAATGAATTTCCAACTTATCCCTCCCAAAAGTCTCAAGACTGAGAATAAGAGACTCACGACTTGATAAAATCAAGAAGGTCTTTGTTAACTTCATCAACGTTGATATTATGAATAGCGTGAGATCCTCCTTTGTAGATCTTCAAGCTGCCTTGAGGCAGAAGTTTTGCTGACTTCATTCCGGATGCCTCAATGGGTACAACTTGATCATCATCCCCATGCAGAACCAGCACTGGGATATCGATTTTCTTTAGATCTTCCGTGAAATCTGTTTCCGAGAAATCCTTGATTGAGTCGTACGCTGACTTGAAGCTGGTGTTCATCCCCTGCTGCCACCAGCTACGAATCTGCCCTTCGCTTTTCTGCGTACTAGATCGATTGAATCCGAAGAACGGTCCGCTAGGGACGTCCAGGAAGAATTGAGCGCGATCTTTACGCATTGCCTCTCGGAACGAATCGAAAACGGATTTATCAGTCCCCTCGGGGTTGGCACTGGTCTTTACCATCAAGGGGGGCACAGCACCGACTAGAACGGCTTTCTTAAAGCGGCTTGTGCCATGCTTTCCAAGATAGTGGGTGACTTCTCCTCCGCCATGTGAGTGGCCAACCATCACTGCATCTTTGACCTTTAGGTGAGCAAATAGCTCCTCGAGGTCATCGACAAAAGTATCCATGTTGTTTCCATCCCAGGTCTGAGTTGATCGCCCATGGCCACGCCGGTCGTGCGCAATGACACGGTAGCCGCGATCAGCGAGATACATCATTTGATTTTCCCAATTGTCACTGCTCAAGGGCCACCCGTGGGAGAAGGTGACGATGGCCCCTCCGGGATTGCCCCAGTCCTTGTAGTAAAGCTCAGCTTCATCCCGAAGTTTTAAGTATGGCATGGTTGTTCACAATAGCGCTCGAGCTTTTTGAGTGTATCGATCTTTGACGGTTTTATTTCGAAGGGTAGTGTGAAGGTGGGGTGAATTAGTTACTTTACTGCCGTAATTTTATAACCAGCTAGAGCAAGTCATGACGTCATGCAGCAACGCTAGTCAATCATTCTCGGATAGTTTGATCACCCCGCCCTTTTCAGGTCATTCAGCTATCCTCGCTTGATTTGTCCAAATGCAGGAACTATCGTCAACACTTGTGAGGTGATCTACAGCGGGCGGGGAGGGCTTGGAAAGCTGGTAATCTGCGTTTCCACGCCCGTGCAGCCAGCTCAAAGCTTGGATCTGGCATGTTATGGTTAATTACAATGAACTGAGCTACTACATGATGATCCTGTCCTTGCTTAATCAAGCTGTGCCAAAAAGACTATAAAGTAGAATCCTTATATAAGTCATTGCAGTACAGAGTAAGGATAGTGGACCCACAGCCGCAAAACATTAAGTCAATGGTAGCGAGAGGTGTCAGTAGATTGTCTTCCCCCTCCGTCACATTAGATACAGAAATATGTCGGTACAATTTTATTGAATGGATAATCAATTCCCATTGCCGGCTAGGCCAAAGTCATTGGTGTTGTCTGCTCGTTGTTCGATATTCGGAGCAACAAACTCTCCGTTACTAGGCAGTGGGACCCCAACGCCCGATCTTAACAATCTCCACTTTTTGATCGGCCCTTCTTTCCTCAAAACCTGTCGAATGTTTGCCTCGGTAGAAGACTTTTGCTTCCGTCGTGTAATAATCAATATGCTACTGAGTCGAACAGACAGATGTTAAAGTCCAAAGACTTACTTCCATACGCTATCATGCTAGGCAAAAGTACTCATTCATTTTCTGTTTTCTACCCAAAGTTTTATGCCAGCTAGTTTTGCACTTGTTTGAAGCAAATCATCACAAAGCGATGGCGTTGGATTGGCTCACGTTTTACTTCAAATTGCGCATCCTGAGATGGCTAACGCGGCTTCTTGCTTGGCTGGATCGCAAACGAAGTCCTACTTTAACACTCACTCCGAGCTCCCGAGCTTTCATTCCATCGACTCTGTCCACTTCACCGGGCAATTTCGATCTTCTTTTCTATCACCCACCTGGTTACAATGAAGAATCTGCAAAAGAAGGGCAATATCCTATCGTCATAGTCCTGCATGGAGGAGGCTGGTGTGTCGGACATGCTCGCCATGACGAACGTTTCATCGCTACACTTACAGCACGCGGTATTTTTGTCGTAGCAGTCAACTATCGCCTCGCACCCGAATTTCCATATCCTGCTCCCATGGCCGATTGCCTCGATGCTTTACTCTATGTCTGGAGAAACGCTGCAGCTATGGGGCTAGACAAGCACCGTACATTCATCACCGGCTTCAGTGTTGGTGGTCAGATGGCGTTTGCTTCGCTATTCATGCTGTGGAAAGCACTACAGGACAGAGACCCACGGGTTGATCCTGCGGTAGTGGGCACAGTTAAGGGTATCACCGCATTTTACCCGCCAATGGATCTGACCAAATCCAGAGCTGAGCGTGCTGCCTCCAATCCAGCGTTTATTGCGCTAAAGAAAAAGCCTGCATCGTCTTCCAAGCTCATCGGTGACATCTTTGACCGAGCATACTTTTGGAATGTACAACCAATGCCAAGCAAAGACCAAATGTACATCTCTCCTGGACTTGCTTCTCTGGATATGATGAATATGGCTTTGCCTAACCGGATTTATATGAAACTTGCGGGCTTGGACCCCTTATTGGTGGAAGGTGAAGCTGCAGCCGCTAGACTCAAGGCCGCGGGGAAGCATGTTGATCTTGAGACCATTGAGAATGTACCGCACTATTGGGACCATTTAGTGAAGACAGCAGATGAGAAAAAAGTGCGGCAAGAAGTGTATGACAAAGTGGCGAATGAGATTGAAGAGACTATGTAGACTACGAAGTGAACCTGTGACGCGCTTTAGACGATGCAGTGCGATCGAACTTTCAGTTGCAGCTTTTCAGGCAATGACACACTTGAGTCAGCCTGAAAGAAACAAAGAAAGCTATCGCTCCATGGAAGAGATACTGTGAATTATTGTATTACGGAGCCGGAACTGTCTTGGAATACTTAGCAGCCTCCATGTGAATGTGAGGCGACTACCAAGGTGGCCGAAAGGTCCTAAAAGAAATGTGGTATTGCTTTAATGTCACTTTAGCTTTTCTATCTAAGCTGATTCTACGTTCTGCTCATTCGGAAAATATTCTCTTTCTTGATCCTGTGTCGTAGGTTGTAGTTGACGTCTATTCAGTGAGAAAAGCGAGTGAACGAAATACAAATGTCTTTTCACACACTCACTTTTGGGTTGAGGAATTCATACTCGCACCTGGTTATTAGATGCCAGGACCGCACATTTAACTGCCTATGAAAGGACGCTGTAAGGCTGACGCCATACATTCTTGTATTTGCAGAAGCCGATAGGTCCACGTCTGAATTAATACTTGCACTAGAGCAAGCCTTTAAAAGGCCATAGAGCTAATATGAGAATTGAAAACAAGATTGTCAAGTCGACGCGTGGTATCAAATACGCTCTAGGTGAACGTGTCTTCTTTTGAGGTACGTACTGTTCTCTCAATTCAAACCCAGAAAGGACGCTGTGCGCATTCCACAACTATACCTTTACCTAGTAGAATATTATGTGCCTTACCATTTACCTTGCCTTCCTGTAAAAGGGGTGTGTCCAGAAATTTCCGTCAATGTTTCATATTAAACTTAGATGATAAAACCGCGCGTGTATGTTCGACATTGTTATACATGGAAAAGGCAAAGGAAGCAGAAAGACAGCAAATAGGAGACTAGGACCCGAAGAAGGTTAGGTTTGGAGGATTCCATGCCTCATTGAGCCCAAAAGCATCTCAAACGAACACAATCACAGATTTTCCAATGCCCCCTTTCCCATCATATACCACTTGACACGCATCCCGGACCGCCTTAAGGTCCTTGAAGTGCGCTTTTGTTCCCACAATCGTTCTCACCTTCCCTGTTTCCACCCATTCTCGGATGGAGTTCAGATCGGTCGCGTTTGGTTCCAAGAAGATAGATGAATACTTGACCCCGTAGCGAGATGCACGCGCCCGCCGGGTCCAGTCCATGACATTCAGGGCAATACGGATAGGGAAGGGCACAGTCACCTTGTCTTGCTTGTTAGGTATCGTCGCATAACGCTCGAGTTTTGGAGCACATCCCCCGAGGTGAGTATGGAAACTGTAACAATGGCTCCCTTGGGGCGCACCAATGATAGATACTCCATCGCGCTTCCTGTGGTGTCAAAAATAAAATCCACCGACCGTGGAGGAATTACAGTCATAGGATCAGACTTCTTATAGTCAATGACTGATAGGGCAAGTATGAGCTTCTGTGCGGTATACTACTAGAATGGAGTCGACTTACTTTCATCAACAATCCCTTCACCCAAGAGCTCCTTCACTTTGTCCACTTTGCTGGTGGAGACCGTGGTAATAACCTTGCCAGCTTTGAAGATATTCTTCGCTAGTTGACATGCGAATATACCAGTTCCACCCACTGTGCCAAGGTAAGCATGCGGTCTACAAAAAAATGAGGTTCGGGAGAAACTTACAACCGGCAGGTATAAAGACAGTCTTTCCTTCGAGATCCCCTTCGTAACCCCGAAGCGCCTGCAGTGCCGTCATACACGCCAAAGGAATTGAGGCAGCGTCTTCCATCGAAATAGCGCTCGGTTTCATTGCAACAAATTCTTCAGTTGACCTTGCCAGCTCACTCCACGATCCTCGATGACATTCTGGCAATCGAACAAAAACTTCATCACCAGCTTTAAACCGTTTCACTTGGGATCCGGTCTCCAAGACCGTGCCCGCGCAATCATAGCCGATTTTGTAGGGAAAGCTTCAAGGAACATTTAGTATGAAGATAAAGCCGAGGACAAGAAAACTCTTACCTGTCCTTAAGGACAGCTTTGGTTGCGCCCGCCGCTTTCTTGACGTCGATCGGGTTGACACTCGCAGCATGGACTTTGATTAAGATGTCGGTTGGGCGTTCTACTGTAAGGGATGGAACTTCGCCCAATTCGTATTGATCGGGCGTAGCATGCTTTGGAATATTGATGGAAAGCATCCTGCCTACCGTAATAGTAGTGAGAGTAACGAGATGGCAAATGAAGTGAAGAACTTGCGCGTTTGACTGAAAATCGCGGCGTTTAACAAAGTAAACTCAAATCGTCCCGGAGCATTAAACTGCCCGTCGGATGCAGAAAAAGCAGAGCCCCTTCATCTATTCCGGTTGAATTCTCCACCCTTTGCCGCGGTCGGGAATGCTTTCCTTGGCCGCCTGTATTTTTTCCCAGTAGTCTTTTCAATAGCGTAGCCGCTCAGTCAGATTAATTTCTTAAGGGAGAGCAAAAAACAACCTCTGACGTGGTAGACATATGTCAAGGAGAGAGTGGGAGCTGGGATTGGTTCATTCGTTACCGATCTGTACGTGTTCGTATGTAATCAACGCGTAACGACTTGTAACTAGTAAGGTCACTCGGATACTCTGTTACACCGCCCAGGGATAGCTCATGCCCGGTTTGATGCCTTGGTCTAATCAATCAATATCTGATTGTGTTGTCTCTTTCGCCATTATGTGTACGAGCTCATACACTGTCACAAGACGGAGGATATGTATCTCACCCGCTCTTACCCTTTCGCCCTGTCCATTGCGCACTCGCACTTCTCATTACATGTACGATATTACTCCTTTCATCGCAATATCAAGTACATACGACCATAGGGTGTGGAAAACAGGGCTTCCCGTCCGCTCAGCCGTACTTAAGCCACACGCCGGTTAGTTAGTAGTATGGTGGGTGACCACATGCGAATCCTGACTGTTGTATGTTTTTGACTGTTAATTTATTTTTTTTGGAAAGATCTCTTGCCATTTACCTTTACCTAAACGCAAAGCATTCTAATCTTTTTGAGGTTTGGATTTATAACATGAAGATTTTAATGTGACGAATCTAAAGTAACCCTCTTTCGATGTTGACTACCTCTATAGCCAAGAAACATAACAGATATAGATAGTGCTCCATGAAGCATTGATACAGCCATGTATTAGAATACTTAAAGACTCAGTGAACTTGCTCGGGCGAAATATTGACTTCGAGTGCTCACCACAGACGCTGAGAGGTCCTTGTTTCATGCCCTACCCAGATCTGCCCATAAATTCAGAAAGCGTCCCGGCATGGGCATACACTAACAAAGTAGGATCCCATCTTTAACAAATTGCACCAGTCTATCCAAGATGTTACAGTCGCGCATGAAACCGCCATAGGTCACAGCACCAGTTGTTATCGCGATGAACCCGAATGGTAGGATAGTGCGGTCAATCACATTATATACCACGTTAGATATGCGGAGGACGCAATTGACCATGTCCGGGATGCGGGTGGAGAGAAAATGATCAACAAGAGTGTTGCGAAACCGGACACGCGGAGCAGCCACATGTCCTAGAACCTCTTTCTTGTTCTTCTCGAGTCCTTCATACTCGGCGATGGACCCGCAGAATGACGATTGAACGCCATGGCTCGGCGAGTTCGACTCATTACTCTGGCAATTATCTTTGGACGAGCAGTAATCGTGCATCGCGCCAGTCGTATGATAAAATACCGACTTGTACATCGACTGAGACTTGCCGCGCCCAGAGTAGGTGAAAATCAGTGCCAGAATGACATGGGCTCCGACTACCCAAGTTCCAATCCAGCCGATCTTGTGGTGGGCGTTGTTCTTATATAGATCCGGTGTTTGGCTATTATAGACAATGCCCGAGAGAAGACCAAAGGTATTGAAGAACAAGAAAATAAACTGCGACGGGAGCGCAAGTCGCGATCGTGTAATGCTCAGAACGACCGCTGTTGCGATAAGTTAATTGCTGCTCTCATTTCCTCCATCGGACCAAACAGTGTTGAAGTTTGCTTACCTGCGGGTAGAACAAGGCACCAACCCAGCATCATCAGCGCCATATGTGCCATGATCGTATCCGAGTGCTTGCCATAGGTGAAGTAGCTCATGCGTCCATTGCTGTTGATATGCGGCACAGTGGCTGTCGCCGCAACGCCAGCGTCCATGTCCTTCATCATGAGGAACGGCAGTCGCGAACGAGATCAGAAAAATACCTTCCAGACAGCTCTAGTAGCTATCAATCGCATCGAGCCCACAGTTTGAATCAAATCTTCTCGGCTCTAAAATGCAATTTTCACGAAGTATTGCGTTTTTTTAAGAAAGAGTATGAAAAAGGAACAAAGAGAAAGGGGCTGCAGAGCTCCCACGGCGCACGATCGATACTCCACTCCTCGAGATTTTGACGTGACTTAGACTGACGAATATGGGGAATGTAAGGCCCCGCGTGCTTCTAGATTTCTCTTGAAGTATAATCAGTAGCTGGAAGAGATCGGAGCCAATGATCACTGCCACCACATAGTTATCCTACGCGTGTGTCCTTGAAGGGGACGACAGTAGTATAAAGTAGCAGCCCTGTAGTCGATGGGGCAGGGTTTGGAGAACCAATAAAACCATCGAAACAAAGCGCCAAGAATTGACTCGCAGATTGTGAGGCAGTGGGGATATGGAAAGGGAAGGAAGAAAAACAAGGGTCGCGGGCGCTGATTCCGGATGCTTCGGATAGTAGCCTTCCAACTTAGCAATATTCCATTTCCACAATACGAGAATTGCGATCAAAATGATCTTCTTTTCCGTTTGCCGGAGGGTCCGGGCTAGTGAACTAGCCTAATCAGAGGCCGAGGTTTGCTCTTGAGTCATTAACCTGCTAACAGCTGAATACTCACTCGGACTCGGTGTTTGTGGCATCCGTCCTCGGTCCAAAGCGGATCCGATCTATCACGGGTGATTTCCTTGGCATGATATCTTACTAGTCAATTAACTACCGTCTAGCCAGAAGGCTTAACTGACTAAGCGGGCGAGATCTTCCGACTAATTTACCGACTCTTTCCCTCGGGTCATGCTCTAGTATACTTGCCTGAACGGGAAAACCATTTCCTTAACCTATTCCTGAATACTGCTTACCATAGATGGGATAGCGAGAGCATGGTTTTCATGCTCGTGGTCTAGATGTACGAATACGATGTCTGCGGAGTTTCATTTTAAGTTTGAGTCTTCAAACTTTTAGAAGTGGGCCCATTGTTCTACCCTAGATTTTCACTCCTTAATTTATCTCCACAATCGCTTCCCGCGAAGAATACACGGTCAAAAGGTTACCATTCATCTACGGGTACATAAGCCTGGATACAGGCTAGAAATTAGGCCAAATCCTGCATATAGATAGAGAGAACATATTAGATGTAACATGCGATGAAAGGTGATGGAGAGGAATAGAATAGAAGGCGGTAGAATGGTCGGCAAGTTTTGCTCTTGAAACATTTTGAAGGATAGACATCCACTTTGTTTTGGTTGGTTAATTCCTATCGTGGCAATTTCAGGTCTGACGAAAAACCGTACCAGTCTTGCGTTATGGAGCTGGCATGTGTCGCGTGGACAATGACCTCGAGAGGCAATAAACCTCAAAGATGAGGACGAGCGCGATCTGAAAATATATCGAAAGTCTATGCAAATTACACATGCATTACTTCGCCCCCAGTTGTCAAGATTCTGACGCCCAAAAACTCATGAATTAGCTATCATCTCGACTTCGTCGACGCTATTGCCACTGCCGCTGGTACCAAAGATCGAGCGAGCTTGGACGCCCACAAGCGGGTAACGGATTTCGGAGAGATATACGTTCCGGTCATTCCGCTTATTCCCTAAGCCCGTTCTTTTTTTTATGCACAATAACTTGAAACTTTAGGGAGGTAGATCATTCGGTCAAGGGGTAGGTAGTTTTAATAGGCACGTGACACGCGACTGTACGTGAGGCGTCCTATCTAGGGGTCTCTTGATTTCCTGAAGTTTCTGTTGTTTGGCGCATAAGCTTGCTTCAAGCTGTACTCCCGTGGGCTCCAGATCGAATACATCCAACGGAGCTTCACTCAGGAGACGACTGGCCTCACCCTGCCTCTGAGGTACTTCCATCAGAAATGTCCACGATAGCGGCCACCAGTTCAAACATGGCGACTTTCGCAACTCCCACTGGCCGCGCTTCACCCGACTTAGGGAAGCCACAATTGGCATCTCACACATGGCTTGAGCCTATTGTAAGTTCAATATATGCACCTCTGTGGTTAGGCCTGTTAATAATCTTTGAGACGCAAAGGTGGTTGTCAGTATCATGGTTGGATCTTTAATTGTGAACCGCAGACGGAACTCCAACAGAAACTCACTGGAATTGCCAAACTTCGTACGCCGAAGTCGAGGTAGCTACGCTATACTAGAGGACGGCGATGCTCATATCACCAACGAACTCCATTCGAATACCGAAAATGTGTACGGCATTACTATCAAAATCCGAGACTCATCCCGCTGGTCACACCACATCCACAGTAGGATCTTGAGCAAATTTCCATTCTTGGTGGAAATGTTCTACTGGATTATGAATTATTTGTTTTATTCTGTAACCAAGAGCACGTCTCAGTGGTTGTCGCCGGCCCAGATAGGAGTTGTCCAGGTTGCGCGAGACCATGCCATCAACATCCTCGACTTTGAACAACAAAGCGCCCGTTGGATATTCCCCATTAAGGAAGTGGACTTTCAATCGTTTTTTATCCAGAATCACCCAACAATCTTGACTGTGTTCAATCGAATCTATTCCTTGGTGCATATTCCGGGGACTGTGTTGTGAGTGTCGTTGACTTCTTAGTAATCCCACTTGTCCATCAGCATATTAACCAATCCGTTAGATTCCTCTCTTGGTATTACTACGCCGCGAAAGACCATGATTCCTTTGCTGTGGCTCGTCGAACTATGACCCTTGGAAACTTTGTGGCATTTTTAGTGTTCTGCGTCTACCCGTGCATGCCTCCTCGGCTACTCCCCAAGTCCTATGGATTCTACGACACCGTCCGACAAGGGAATGCCGAAAGTATATGGGTTGGTGGTGAATCTGTGAACCAATTCGCTGCCATGCCCAGTCTGCACTTTACATATGCGTTTGTGATTGGCTGCACGTTTCTCTACCATTCTGGAGTGGTGCAAAGACTCTTTGGCAAGCCAACGAACAAGTCATGTCTGACCCAGATCTCTTTCTTGGTGCTCTCTATACTCTACCCGATCCTTGTCCTGAGCGTTATCGTTGCTACCGCCAATCACTACTGGTTGGATGCTGTCGTGGCCATTTTCTCAGTCACCCTATGCTTCCGCTTCAACCGGATTCTTTTACTTTTTCTTCCTTTCGAGTATGCAATTTGCTGGGCTTTGCGACTAACAAAGCCTGTTCATACCACCGGTGACAGGTCAGATAAACGATAGATCCAGAAGACAGTTGCATGTTGGTCGGTGCTGGTGTGTATTGATATATAATTATTACAGAAAGAGGACAAACCTGGGGTTTCCCTATCGGAATTCTATTTTGCCAGTCCTGTTTCATTCTTGATAGGGAAATTGCGATAAATCTAATTCAATCATAGAAGGCGTTAGAGTGACACATACATGACGTGGTCCATCCTAACTTCAATCATACGAACATCACATTTGTACTCCATATACGATTTGCGGCTTACAAGCTTATCTATAGCTATTTTTGCCAAAAAGAGGCTGAGGGGCCCTAGCTAGGGGTGCGAACGGTGTCACGGGTGACAAGAACTGTCGTTGAGAGCTTTTCTAGGGCATTAGGACGACTGAAATGATGACGAATTTATATTTAAGAACTTCTGTTCAATATAAGATTTGGTGTTGAGATCAATATATATAATGTCTCGCTAGCTGGAGGGAAGTGATTACATCTGATGGCCAAAGTTTTTGGGAACTCTTATCCCGCGCTACAGCCACCAGCATCAGGCGTGCACTAGATACTGAGATTCTGAAAATATGGCTACAGTCTGACGTCAAAACTACAACACCGGAAGCCATCGGACCTTGGGAAGCTTTCCAGGAAAACTGTACAGAAATGACTAGCGTTTATTCATTGAACACGTTGCCGATTTCCTGGAAAGCAGAATGAAACCGATGGAGGACACATCCCATTCCGATGACGATGTAGCCAAAAAGAAGTCTTACGAGGCACTGCTTGAATCCATGTCTCGATACGAGGACGCAATTAATAATGCCAAAGACGATCATGGATGTGATGAGTGTGACTAGTAGGACGTCCTAGATGTGAGCAGGAGCATGTATGCATGCACATTTTGTTATGATATCGGGCTATGCGACTTATGTCTCCAGCGTTTCAAGAACGGGATGTTCAAAACACCACTTTGCCGCGTCGATCAAGAATGGATGCAGCTCCCACCTTGGAATGCGAAAACCCATGTTCGGGCATTGCGGCGCAGAGTTTGTATGGACGCTACTGTTGCAAATAGTGGGGCTCTATAGGGTGGCCGAAAAGTCTCGCTTGTTGGGTGATTAAATTCCCTGAAAGTCAAATGGGGTCCCCAGAGAGTATGGAAGTCCCGGTAAAGGATGGCAACTGCTTAAATTTGAGAGCTATATCAGATTGTGGGACGTTCTATATTCAATGCTCTAGCCGCTTCCAATAGACAAAATGTAATTTATGCATAGCCAAAAAAGCCCTACGCCTCAAAGGAATAGATTTTAGTACCAACATGAAACTGTGATCCTCTTCAAGCCAAAGCCATCTTCACCTTTTCATAGTCTTCGGAACCAGTGGCAAGAGAAGTAAAACTTTCTCAGCTAATGGAAACTTGAACGGAAACCCTGCGACGGAGGGTATTCTTTCACCCCCGCTCTCACCCCCAGCCACGCGACGCTAAAGCGGCATTCCAAAGTTCCCATCCGTGCCGCTGTGCCGCACCGCCCACATGCACAGCTATTTTGCTTCATCTGTATAATTCTGTTCTTTGGTTAGCATAGTACATACGACCATAGGGTGTGGAAAACAGGGCTTCCCGTCCGCTCAGCCGTACTTAAGCCACACGCCGGTTAGTTAGTAGTATGGTGGGTGACCACATGCGAATCCTGACTGTTGTATGTTTTTT
>JACWFT010000132.1:0-14013 GCA_019775415.1 Penicillium sp. VS I D KN
CGAACTAATCGCAAACTGCCATGGGGGTCAGTTACTGGGATAGCAACGCGAACTATCTCTGGGGTCGCGGTGTTCCGCATCCCTCGAATCTCTGTGCTACCGCATAGTCGATTGAGTACAGCTCGAAATCGACTCTGGTCGTATTGTGCTCCAGTTAGAATAGTTCTCATCAGATAATTGAGCCAGGCGACTATTCCTTTTTCTTTCAAAAAGACCTTCTCGGCTGTTCTTTGAAACAGCTCTATAGCGTCTTCAGTCGTAAGCTTCAAAAACGCAAGAGCCCCCACATTTAGGCTTCCTACATAAGTTGGTTAGTAAAGCGAGCTTCTAAGGATGTTTTATCAGAAAGAGGTTACCTGTACTACACCCGCTGAACATGTCAAAGAAGTGGTAAGGATGTAGTTTACTAGGTAATCCATCCAGAGATCTTCTTATTGTCAATAACTCTTGCAAACCCCGCACGCCACCGCCATCTAGAGTCAAGACTCGCCAGCCGGCTTGTAGCGGTCGGCCACGAACCGTGACATGAACCTCGGCCTGGCAGGCCGGACATAATTCGAACGTGCATATTGAATGAATCGGCGATTCTCGCGTCGAATGCATCCAGACATCACGCTCGCATATACTATGCCCGCACGGAAAAAATACAAGCGGCGGGAGACTCCAAAGACACGCGGAGCAAAAGTGTCGATTAGTAATAGATTTCATGAATCCTGCAGCTTTTGATTTGCCGGCTTTGAGGCTTCGTGTCTGCTCCATGATCTCATTGAGAAAGCATTCCATTTGTGTCTCTGTGAATTGACTGTTTGTGATTGAGTTGTCTCGCCACGCTTTGACGCACAAAGGCCTATAGAAGGTAATGAAAAGATCTTCGGCTTCTATGTCGGAATCTTTGAATGTTGTGTCAGTTCCCTGAGCCAACTCTACGCGCTCACTCACACACCTACCTTGACTGACCACTTTACCATCTTGATAGAACAATTGAGCGAACTGACAAGCCAGATTGTCTCTACGCTCCTCACTTCCATCAAGGAGATGCAACCAGTCGCCCAAGTTACTATACGCCTCGCTTTCGATGCCCGGCCAATAGTTCATCCGTTCTGTATAGGCGGCTGGAGCTGGGTAATTCAGAAAATATGTCTCAACCTGGGACACAACGGTCGTCACTGGGCGTGAAGAGAAGCTCCTGATTCGAGACGTTGATTCGAGCTGATTGATGATCGGTGCTTCGAATTGCATTTCTATTCTTTCCAAGATTGCTTTCAGCAGATTAGCATACCTACCACCTTTTCTAGGGCTCTGTCTCCATTTCCGAATGATTTGTCTTCTAAAATCTCGACTCGCTAGTCTTGGAGAGCCTCTGTGAGTAGCATTATCCCTTAGTGAGATGATCATTTTTGGCCAGCTTGCACCGAGCGGACAATCCGGATCTTGCGAGTCAATGAGTTTGAAAATGCTAATCGTCGCGTCACTGAAGTCTTTGGCGCTCACCCATAACACATCGCTTATTTCCATGCACAGCCGACAAAGAAAGACATCTGGGTCACCAGTCACAAGGTTTATCACATCACGCGAAGGATTCTGCGGAATGTACAGCCTGGTTCCTTCACTGAGGCAGAGTGTATTCAACATTGTCCCACCTTCGGATAAGTAAGTTTCTATTCCAACGCTGCTTCTATTCTCTGTGCTGTTTAGAACCGTGAGTACGTTTACTGCGACGTCTGGTGTCAACTTTGAATAAGGCTGCAGAAGCTCTAGCCGGTTGCACGACTCATTAACTTTGATCCACTGCTTTCCCGGCGACATAGGACACTGATAGTAGCTACTATTGAGCACAGGTAGGTGTTCAAGGTATTACCAGCGAGTTTTATAAAGCCATGCGGGTGAATAGTCCAAAATAGGCGCTCTAAGTTCATGGTTCGAATAACTTGGCCTTTGGGCTTGAAAGTCCATTTTCGGGCCCACTTTGGTCTCTTCAAAACATGTCAAGCCTAAAGCAATCGGACGAGAGGAATCGGATGGGTCCGCTGCTTTTATTTCACGAGCATCCTCCAACACGCCTTTCCTAAAATCTCACGTGACTGTACATATATCGTACGATTGCTACAGCTCGTTCCGGAGCCCACGCGTATCATTTTACACCGGCAAATGGCGTTCCTCCACCTCGATGCTTTAAGAGGTTTTTGGCTCCCCGCAGTTATGTGGGCAGAAGCCATGGCTAGTGATAGCCTAGATAGAGTGATTAACACTCTAAGAATGAAGAGTGGACACATCCTAGCATTCCCTTTTAAGGGACTTGTGATTACATAACAGCTTGAGGTCTTCATATGTGATAAGGAATTGGTGCCGTTTACCTGAGGATGATAATCATATACTGCAGGCAGCTGAATAATTCTAAGAAGTTGGTCTAGATTCCATGGAAACATACGACTTTTGAACCAGCCAGCGGTAATATTTCTGTAGGTCATCCTCGCCGTCCGTGCTCAATCTTAGAAAGAACCGAAATGTTCCAAACGGACGGCATTAGCTCCACCCAGACATAGGAGGTGGATTTGTCCCCGGTAGGCCGATTTGACTGAAGCTTATGCGAGGTATGTAACGGAATTCGAGAGTGTATAATATTGCTCTCGAGGCAGAATAAACATTCATTGATAGCGCCACGGAATTCTGCGCTATCTTCCTTTTCATCTTTCGTCTTGTCCCATAGACATACATGTTGCTCTCCCTGTTAGTACCGTAAGTTAGACAATTCTCACTTAGAGGACTATTAGTCACGGGATGACAAGTCTACGCTCAATTAAAGCTCCCTACCGATCGGGTAGTCATTTTATAATCTTCGACCCAACTACATATATACGGGTTCAGCGGAGAGCATTGTATGGCCCTTTCCCATGAGATTGATCCACTAATCGACATTCTAGGCTTAGCTAGAAGATACTCTGAGTTCGCACAAACTGTTCTGCGACGATAGGAGTGACAACATGCAAAAATTCAAAAGCAGTTTGCCCTCTGGAGACTTCTTGTTATTTTAGCACGTCGTGCACGGGCATTGGCTGTCAGTGGAAGATGCCGCCGATCTTTCAGTCGAGTCTGGTCCAGGCTCTCATAGTGTACTTCTGCTTTATTGCTCTGCTCCATTCCACCATCCCTTTCAGGGGAGATGCCCGAGATTGTCTAGGGCCTAGGGAAGGACCAGCCTTCGCAATAATGCGACAGCGCTGGCAAATCTTCATCAGCAATATCGATTGCTCCACGATACGGATGCATTTAGGTTTCTGCTCATAGATCCAGTCAAGTTGGTGTTTTATTTCTTGTTTCGCTCTTTCACCCTGGTAAATGCCTAATTCCAGTTTCTCTCTGCACAATTTCTCCTCGTGGCAAAGTATCAGCTCGATCCTTTGATACAAGTCGAAAGGTACATCGTGCTGCACGTCCAGTTTTATGGACATTTTTGAAACGACATAAATCGTATTATTTTCGAGAAATCCAATCACACGATGATTTATGGTGACATTCCTTCATTTAACTTTGGGTGAGGGAAGACCAAACGCGTTCTCTATCAAGTATGGTATGGGACAAATAGCCCTGAGACATATCGTGATAACGAAGGATGGAAATTGGAATATTCAAGACATGTTCTGCTCAAGTTAATTTCCATAGGGACCCTAAGTTGAAAGCTGTTTAAGATCAGATTTATGTTGGCCATCTTCAGACTCTACGGGCCTTATATTGGACCTTTTAGTCCTCACTTCTATGCGTGTTGCTATTCGATCAAGTCTTTTTCCGTCACCGCCTGAGTGTCGAACTCTACACCTGAAATCTTTTACGGTTGGTTGCGAGCTTCTGCAGCGAGAATTAAAGGGCCTCAAAAACCAAGCCCTACTGCATGTAGCGTGCACCCACCACCTATAGATATTTTTCTTTCCTATGAGCCTTGTTTTTGTCAAGTATAGTTTATTCTGCATGTGCAAAAAGCGTAAAAGATTTATCCTGAGGCATATAGTTGTCGCAAAAGTGAATCCCGAGTGGACCATGGGGCTCGGCTTACTGTACTCAATATGGAAACGCATATCACTCCGGAACAAGGTTCAATAATGCGCGTAAGCGAGTTTAGACCAATTCCAATTTTGGACCGAAGGAAACTGCTGCGCGCATCAGATCCGATGCCTCTCAGGGTGGTCTACCTACTGCAACCGACATAAAACATCACTGCTTTGCTTCTTACACGCCCGTGCAAGGGCAAGAAATCTATGGAGGCCAACAACCTGTATTTCCAACTATCAACAATCCAATACCTCATGTCTGAAGCGGTAAAGCCAGTTCTCGAACAACATCCTAATCTATTACGGAAGTATTCGAAAAGGAGAAGAGTACAAACACACATGAGACAAATGCCTACAAGAGGGCGACCACTTTCAATGTGGTTTGCTTGACCGTGGCCATAGGCGCGAAGTCACAATTGCGTGGTGTTTTTACACCGATGCCTCACTTGGATAAATGGGGCCACCATCATCACGAGCCCTTCATCGCCCACAACACGGCCCCTTTGCCGCTCCACGCTCAAGGATAATATACCTACCTGCTCGGGAAAGGAAAACCATACTATACTGCATTCTATCATGTATCGTACTTGAAGGTGAGCTTTCTAATACTTTCCCAAAGACTTTGGGTTAGACTACAAATATTTACAAAATCATATGGGTCACAGATACCTGCACGGTGAACGCTCATTGGAGATGGAGGCGAGACATTTATCTAAATCAATGGGATATTACCCGTACCCTGAGTCCTTTCCCAGAGATCCTTTCCTTTTCTGATTATTTTAAGATGCTTCTTTTCCAATCATAGTGCCCGAGTCATGCATTTAATTCCGGTAAAACAGGCAAGTTAGAAAGTAAATGAAACATCAAGATGTAGTTAATCGATGATGATTTCACGAGCCTTGGCTTCTCAAAGGTTGGAAAGCTCCCGGTGAGCTTTCTAAATGATAAACCAACTTGTCACTAGTGAAGACATGCCGGAGATATAGGGCGAAAAAACTGAGGTTGTCGGGGAGAAAGCCAATGAATTTTAGAGAAACGTAAGAGAATGAATGCTATAGCAGGCAAGGTTACCTTGAAAGAGTATCTCAGACCGAAGGTCAAATATGCACCTCTATAAGCCTAGATATTCCACTAGCATGATCTTTTAGTCCAATCATCCGACCCGCCTCACAGATGCCTTCACGGGCATAGAATAACCATATACATCGGAAATGAGTATATACAGTCCTATAACCATGTGTCCCTATCTCTCCTATAACGTGTTCTTTCTAAAGTGTTAGATTTACTAGGCTCGTTCTCTTGCGATGTCAATCCGAAGCTTCACATCAAGCCGCTTGCGTATACGCCGTAGAGATCATCCCATTTTGGTAGCCCACTGTATAGTCCGTGCATGGAGGTACACCAAGGTGAAACTTAGGGCTGACTTGACCTTGTTGCATTGTACCAAAATTGCATACAGATTTTGGGGCAGAAACAGGATCGAAATCTCAAAGGCCCAGAAAACCCATGTACGCTTTTTGGCCGCCGTGAGACACCGTATTACTCAGGGCTCCTGATTAGTATATACCGAAAGAACACCTATAGATGGTCGATTCTCATTGCGTAAAGCGACTGCTATGAGTCAAGAGTTACGTCAGGCATGGAGGACCATCTCATAACATAACACAGACATTTCTATTGCATGTATGGTACACTTATCTACGTTATGTCCACAAAACGTCCCCAATACCAGCGTCGGCAATGGGGCGGGATGGATGCGTCACCACGGCCAAAGCCTATTGTACTGTTTGGTCACCTGCTGAACATCCTTTGGCGAAATGGCACATCTATTCGAGGATCAGAGCTTTCCCCAGGAGGTTGAACTTGATATATATGGCTTTTGTTCCAATATTTTGTTTCCAGTAGCTGCTGCTAGGGCTGTTGGAAAGAACATCCTCCATACTGACGGAATTGAAGTGCGCATTCCTAGTGCTTGAGCCCCCAAGAGCTCTCAGAGATGTGTATTTTCAGTCTAGCAAGACCTTGCACCCATCTGCACTCCTGACCACAATTGTAAGAACTTGCCTTTCCTCTCCAGGGCGCACGATAGGCATTTCAGGTGGTAGTCTCAGGTTCGGGAATTTTGTAATGATTCGGACGATAGCATATGAAGCTGAGGCACCATGAGTACTACAAATAAAAGCGTGTAGTTTCCTCTGAGGGGTGACTATCAGAGTTTCCGATTGGCGAGCTACTCAGTCACATGCAGCTTCCTTGAGGCCATTCGGTATTCATTCATATGCTTATTCGTTTGACTATGTAAGGGGGCATTCCCCTGACATTTTTAGCTTAATAGCTTTTTATCCCTACAGTATTCACCATTCGGAGTTGCTTTCCCTTGTGATCTACCATAATAGCACCTGTTCCTTTAATTGCGACCAAATGCGTCGCACCATCCTGACTACTGTGCTAGCGATGGCTGGCACCGTAGTGTCCATGGAATTGCAAACAAGAAGTGGCCCTCCCCAGCTATCCTGCTGCCACTTTATATTTGGCCAACCGACGATTTTCTCTAAGACCTCGTCTACACAGCTGCTGAGTTGCATACGAAAATCCAGTTCCAAGTGATAATAAATCCAGATAGTGGTCCTGGATATACTGGTCAGATATTCACTTCGCACCTCGAAGTCCCACTGCATTGTTAATGATTTCTTCCAGAATTTCCCCCGACAAGCTACATTACAGCTGTTGCGCGGCTGAATACCTATGATAATGTTTTTATGCTGGGGTATATCCCCACTTACCATGGCAACAGAGACATTTCCGACGTTAAAAATGACATTTTGATCTATAGGTTGGGCATGTTTCAAAAACCAAAATATCGCGCTTTCAGGTATATGTTTCGATGAAACTCCCAATACTAATGAGCAATCAAGTATTCCCTACCTCTCGAAAATATCAAATATCGCCTGAGCTCACCACCTGAGCACTGTCATCTACAACTCTGGAACGAAACTGGAAGAAGGCTCCGTAAACGCGTATTTTGAAGCTGCGGACTTTATCGTTGAGTTCGAAAACTCATCTTCCACCTGGACTGATACCGTACCGGCAGATAGCTTCCCGCTGGCCTTATTGTATGATGTGTCTTTAGACACGGATTACTATCAATTTCTTCGAGAAGCAAAACAGCTGGGTTTAGGGGCCGTGTATCTGACCAATAACGCTGATTACAAATCTCTTGAATCCATATCAATGATTGCGGCTATGCTGAAGAGAGCCTTGTAAGGGATTCAATAATGACGTTCAATTTATTACACATTCTAAATAGTCAGTTATTGTCTGTGTGCCTTATTGACCTACAACCCACAATCAGCACGGACGTAACTAGCCATGAAATTTGGTGAATGCCACTGAACAAGCGCTATAGACAGCAGGAAGAAACTTTATCGGGCCCATCACAGATATATTCAAATCTATGAATAATGAAGGTCACAAAACGTCCACTTTCCTGGCGCTCTGCTCCACGCCATATATCCTTATAACCTCTCCTAATGCGTATTGGGACACGGAAGCTTCTGACATCCCTGAGCAAAACTAGTAGCTATTATTTACCATTCAAATGGCTTTTCATACGAAGTATTCGTAAAGTATTGGAATTCGCCTGTTGCTACCGCTATGCTACGATGGAGGTTTGAAAGCAAGTGGCTATTGGCAATCAAGCGAAGAAAATATTCCAGCTGCAAATATGCAGCATACTAAGTAAGACAAATGAATTTGTTACCAAAGAGATGATTGTAAGAGGGTAGAAGGTATGCATGCCTTCATAACGCTCCACGGATTTTCGCGCTTATAGCGTGCAGTCTTTGAGGGGCTAAATGATGTCGACTGGCAATTTCTATTGACACCTTGTTGCTGCCGACCTCACCACACCCCTTTAAACCGCGAGTTCTTTTTCATCAATACCCTCGACAGAATTGACCTCAGTCTCTGCACTGATCATAAGGTTGGTCGGTAAGCCATACTCAATGGACTAGTAGAAGGAGCTAGGCAAACAAAGATGATACCAAGCGGACCCTGCATTGCGGGCAAATCTCACGAATATATATGATGGGATTAGAAATCCCCCAATCTGCACACCGAAAAAAATCTGGACACTCTACTTCCCCATAAAGAATTGTCGTGTGGCGCGGAGGATTTCAAAGCAAGCTTTCACTTAGCATAATTGCGGAATCAGAGGTAGAGTACAGTTCATCTCGCCTCCCTAGCAAATCCATCTTACCAGAGTCTATCAATTTGTGAGCCCAGAGAACATCCTGTATCTTGATAAACACGGGAGTCTCCATCTTGAGCTGGCCCCGGGACCAGTGACTCAAGGCTCGCCCTATTTGCTGCCGCGTGGCACAGAGCGACCGGCGTAGTCCAGCGCCTTTTCCAGCACATTCATCGCCAGGACGTCGATTTTGTGCACCACTGCATGCATTACTTCAAAACAGCCTACCTATGCTACGAATCTCTCGACAAGGGGAAAGCTTTTGAGAGGGACGCAGCTTTCAACTCGGATGCAGCTCTTGACGGGGATGTGAATTGGGATATTGCAAAATCCCTTTTGGGCCCACTGTCTTGCGTATCTCTACCTTCTGTCACAGTTTTCTTCCATGTGCTTTGCGTTGCATGCGTCGTTGGGAGCATAAGCCATGTAAAGAAATTTCTGGCGAAGGTGCCAGACCCCGACACTTGCCGCCGGCTATTCGAAAACGATCCTTCCTACCCTCGCTCCCAAGGCCACGCCTCCATTGAGTGGGCACTCACGCTCGCAGCATGCCGTGGGCATTCAGAGGTTGTCCAAACACTAGTCGAAAAAAGTCGTAAGCTCAAACAAGATCTCACTCGCTGCAATGCCCTTCAGTATACTTGCTCTTCTGATTTGACCCATCCAATTGCGCAAGAAGTTGTTCGGATCCTGATACTGAACGATATTGATATCAACTACAGAGGGAACAGCGGGGTCTCGGCGATAGCATATGCTCTATGCCAATCGAATTGGTTTTTCGTCAACGAGCTTATATACGCCAATGCAGACGTTGATGCAGGTGATATCACGGACGGGCGGGAAATGCTAGAAAGATTGCGCACAGTCTCTCATAGATTCGAGACAAATTACACCCGATAAAACTGGATATATTGAAGGAAATTATATCTCAGGAAAACACGTCGTTTACACGCAAGAGAAGGACAGGCTTTACCGTACATAAAAAATGGGTAGCTGACAGCGTAGCCGGAAAGATAGTCATGGTATGTTAATTGATCGAAGTGATCGGTAACAAAGCTGACTTAGCGTTCCAGCTGGAGCAGCTTTTGTCGTCAGGAAGTCTCGGTACATGAAAGCACCAGTAGAGTGAAGAAGGCCATATATTTTAAAACCGTTCGACGGACTTCGCTTACCGATCTTGGCAATGACAATGTCATGTACTACTGGGCCAACTTAATGGAGCGAGTCAGACAAAGTGGAAGATACTCACAAGACAAAAACACTCCTTTGAGTAAAAGCTTCATTGAAGCAGCATACGGTACTCTCATGCTCGCTGTTGTTAGTATGTGCAATGAGGTCTTGCTTTCTGGATGTCCCACTAGGTCTTGACTGACTGATTGACCTAGCAATGTCGGACTATGATCAGATACCTCCAGATCAGGTGTGGAGCTTGGAACTTGGAAATGAGAAGTCTGATGTTGACGGATTGAAGAAGAGGGCCCTTGAAGCTCTTGACTACGACTTAGGGCTCTCTAGATGGAGTTTGGCTATGGAAAAACTGCAATGCCTACGTAACGCTTCGCCAGAAGTTAAAATGGAAAGGCAGGCTGGAGACGACAAGAGTTTCAGCAAAGCAATAAGGGACTATAGATGCATCAAACACTGCCTAAGGCAGGATTGGAATGGCTTACTGGTATCAACAAAGGACTCCGTGACCCTGGCCTTCATATCCTATATCCTCTTACTCTGAACATATCATTGAGCGATGTAACTACTTATTGTGCTCTCTTAATTCATCCTGCTCTATCAACAAGCTATATTGCATTGCTATGCACCGAGTACTGAGATCTCATCTCTCCATACATGTAGTGGCCACGTGCGGAAAGAATACCGTCGGGTGTATGTATGGAGAGCATGTTGGGTATGTGGCAAATAGGTAACCCCACGCAATGAACTCAGCCTCGCCGTGGAATTGCTGGTGTCCCCTGTGGCCACCGCAAGGCCGCCAAATAGTTTTAGAATACTTCAAAAGGGACTGTGAATGCCTTTCCGTATGCTTCGAACAAGAGAATCATTATCACCGAGTTCTAACAGAGGTAGTTGTGGAGGCAGTTTCGGCACAGAGTTTAGATAGGTAGAAGTTTGTTTCGGATCATCAATACATTAGCACCCGCGCCCTGACTTGGAGTAGTGTGACAAAATTGTATATGATCAAGAACAGCCTAAACGTAGGGATGTGGAGAGGAGGATTAGATTCGCACACCGGGTAGAAGTATGGTTTTATTCGTGACATTCCCTGTGAGATCTGGACTTACTCTCACCAATTGCATGATCAATTGCCTAGATCTGCCTAAGAACCCTGTTAAAAGCGTCTCTTCCACTACTGGTCATCCGTCTGATACTAGTGTGGATATATCACTCCCCAGATCAACTTTTCTTTGGAGTAAAACAGTAGCAAGAGTCTCCATTGATATATTCTCTCTACTAGCGGACACCTTGAATGTCATAATATAATCTTATGGTGGGATTCATTTGAGGCTTTGACGATCGGTATGGAATTGGGAATATACGCGGCTGGCCAAACGGGCCCCTCCTGCTTTGGTCAGTCATGTGATGAGTAATGCCCTAAGTAGACTGCGGCATATCCTCTCCATTGGATATTAGGCTCAATACCATATCCGCAAATTGAGGATAATGGATACTACTTCCATACCATATCCTCAATAAGGATATTCATGGATATCCGCGAGGATATGAGGATATTTTGCGGATATCCGCACTAGCATAACTCTCGCTTCATTAACTACTTAGAGGTAGTCATGTGCCTGTTATACAGCTTATTAATTCATTTTTCAAAACAAAAGATACACAGGTTTGGTCCTGACCATACTACCACCCTTGTTTATCTTATTTCCTAATGAAATATTAAGAAATACGTTTGTATTAACCAGTATTTATTAACTTCATTATCACTTATAGCATCAATCTTATTTTCAAAGTGTATTGGGGGAAAAACATGATTTTTTGTTGTTCCACTTTACTTTACCATGGAAATATATATTTACTCAAGTAGAAGTACAGCATCTTTTGGCCGAACCAAGTATATATGACTAAACTCGCCATTTCGTGGTCAAATTTAACCAATCTAGCTTCAAATTAATGATCTAAGCCTATCTTCTAAGTATATCGAGTTTTTAAATTGATTCTCTGAAATATTACCGGTCGGAAATTCCAATATTATTAACAGCGGACTCAGTGAGTATGGCGGCAAGGTTGAGGATATCCAAGGATATCCATGCGGATATCCTCAATATATCCACAATTATCCTCAAATATCCACACTAGTGATTAGTAATAGCCAATCATCGCCATCAAAAGTAAGAGATATATCAAAAACGCACCCGCAACTTACGAGTTGCAGCTTATTTGCCATAACCCTGATATTTTCAGCTCGTCCTATGTGTACGTTTCTCTCTCTCTCTTTCTCTTGCATAGTGATCAAGTACAATATGTCTTACTCACAAACATCTCAGTCCCACTACTCCTTCTGCGCTGATTCAGATCTAGGTCTGAATACCGACCTCCTTTATTCAGATGATATCTCTGAGCTTATTGGCAGTCAAACTCCATTGACATCTGCGTCCCAAGTTTCATTTCCGATTGCACCACTCTCGCTTACCCGTGTTGGCCTCCCTCTTCAGCAGTACTGGGTCCTCTATTCCTCTGAGCCAGGTAGCGAGATGGATGAATCTCGTAAGCGCTTTATAAGTTGGTGGCTAACTACAGAGTCTGGATCAAGGCCTGATATACAAGACTCTATCCGTTGGGATGGGAAAAAGACATCAAGTGTCTGGGACAATTTCAATCAGGTTGCACATGAGAAGACTGGCAAGCCAAAGGTTATGTGCATATCATGTCTCTGTACCCTTGTTCATCCAAGATATCGCCGTGCTGGGTCATCGCCGATGGATGCACATATTAGGCAGGCACCTGTACTCGGAAGCCAGTTACCCAGAGGGTTGATCAGCTACTAAGAAAGATGGTATATTACTCTATTATCAAAACTCTTAATATCTCTTTTACTAATTTTGATAACTATCCTCAAGCCATCTATCCCAAAACACCAACCCTTCTCCCAGGAGCGTCTAGTAAAAGCGGTACTAGACTTCATTTCAGCGGCTCACCTACCCTTCCGAATCGTTGAGCATACCCAATTTAAGGACCTAGTAGAGGTCATTCAACAAGCCCAAAGCAAGATCGATATACCATCCGCGCGAAGTATATGACGTTACCTTGATTCTGCAGTCAAAAGTGACCAGAAGGAGATTCTTGGAAGACTTCCAGATGGGAGTCGCCTTTCACTAGCGCTTGATTGCTGGACATCGCCATTTCAGCAAGCTTTCATGGCTATCACAGGCTACTTCCTTGATCAGAATTGGAGTTACTGTGAAGTTCTTCTTGAATTTGAGCATCTTTATGGATCTCATACTGGTGAAAATCTAAGTAAGACCGTTATTCAGCTTCTGAATAATCATGGAATCACCAATCGTGTATTATCTGTGACAACAGATAATGCAACTAATAACAATACCTTGATGATAAACATCCAAGAGACTATCCAGTCGTAAAGCCAGTCAGATACCCTGATCTTGCGAGTTCCATGTATTGCGCATGTGACCCAATTAAGCTTGAATGAGCTTTTTGGGAAGCTGAAAGTGACACCACCTAATAAAGAGATTGAACTAGAGTGGTCTGATGAGCGAACCCATTCATTTCAGACTAAACAATCTAGCTCAAGTCGGCAAATTGCAGATACCTTAAAGAAGATTAGTTCTCTATCTCTATAAGGCTTCTGAGTTTATTCTAATAAGAGAGTCTAAGATCCGAGGTCTTGCGGACTTTATTAATGCGAGCCCACAACGCCGGGAGGCATTTATGGCTCTACAAACCAATGAGCCTCGTTTGGTTCCTATTCAGGATGTCCAAACCCGATGGAACTCAACCTTCATAATGCTCAACCGTGCTAAAAGGCTACAACCATTCTATGACCAGTATTGTATAGATCATCAGTATCTACACTTCAAACTTGATCAAGAAGAGTGGCGACGGATTGAATATCTTCTTCTTCTTACAAAGCCTTTCTTTGACTTTACTACTATGTTATCAAAGACTAGGGATGTTACTACACATAACATCTATAGTATTTATAACAAGCTTTTCTCTCATCTTGATGAAGCTGAGAGTAAGTTGAAGACTAAAGGCGTTGTCTGGAAGAAGCATATGCTCCAGGCTCTTCAGACTGCTAAACGGAAGCTCTCAAAGTACTACACTGCGACTGATTATGAAATCATATGGTGATATCTATGCACTCGCGACAATCCTTTGCCCATCAAAGAAACTTCGATATTTTGCATCTTCAGACTGGCAAGGTGAAATTGACTATGTTGATCACTATCATGGAGTTCTAAAGCGAGAGTTTCATCGATGTAAAGAGACACTTCACTGTGATTTAGATAATTCAGTCTTACAAGATACCACGAGAGAGGCCCCGGATGATGATTATGGTGATCTTGATGCTGCTTGTGCATCTCAGAGCCAGCCCCAGGATGAGCTCTCAAAGCCTGAAGATGATGAGATTGCGAGGTATCTTGCCCGCGGGATTGAGAGTCAGAAGCCTAGAGCATTCTGGAAAGACCATGAGCATGAGTTTCCTATTCTTGCGAGGATAGCACGGGATATTCT
>JACWFT010000133.1:0-12752 GCA_019775415.1 Penicillium sp. VS I D KN
CGAACTAATCGCAAACTGCCATGGGGGTCAGTCACTGGGATAGCAACGCGGACTATCTCTGGGGTCACGGTGTTCCGCATCCCTCGAATCTCTGTGCTACCGCATAGTCGATTGAGTACAGCTCGAAATCGACTCTCGTCGTATTGTGCTCCAGTTAGAATAGTTCTCATCAGATAATTGAGCCAGGCGACTATTCCTTTTTCTTTCAAAAAGACCTTCTCGGCTGTTCTTTGGAACAGCTCTATAGCCTCTTCAGTCGTAAGCTTCAAAAACGCAAGAGCCCCCACATTTAGGCTTCCTACATAAGTTGGTTAGCAAAGCGAGATTCTAAGGATATTTTATCAGAAAGAGGTTACCTGTACTACACCCGCTGAACATGTCAAAGAAGTGGTAAGGATGTAGTTTACTAGGTAATCCATCCAGAGATCTTCTTATAGTCAATAACTCTTGCAAACCCCGCACGCCACCGCCATCAAGAGTCAAGACTCGCCAGCCAGCTTGTAGCGGTCGGCCACGAACCGTGACATGAACCTCGGCCTGGCAGGACGGACATGATTCGAACGTGCATAGCGAATGAATCGGCGATTCACGCGTCGAATGCATCCAGACATCACGCTCGCATATACTATGGCCGCACGGAAAGAATACAAGTGGCGGGAGACTCCAAAGACACGCAGAGCAAAAGTGTCGATTGGTAATAGATTTCATGAATCTTGCAGCTTTTGATTTGCCGGCTTTGAGGCTTCGTGTCTGCTCCATGATCTCATTGAGAAAGCATTCCATTTGTGTCTCTGTGAATTGGCTCTTTGTGATTGAGTTGTCTCGCCACGCTTTGACGCACAAAGGCCTATAGAAGGTAATGAAAAGATCTTCGGCTTCTATGTCGGAATCTTTGAATCTTGTGTCAGTTCTCTGAGCCAACTCTGCGAGCTCACTCACACACCTACCTTGACTGACCACTTTACCATCTCGATAGAACAATTGAGCGAACTGACAAGCCAGATTGTCTCTACGCTCCTCACTTCCATCAAGAAGATGCAACCAGTCGCCCAAGTTACTATACGCCTCGCTTTCGATGCCCGGCCAATAGTTCATCCGTTCTGTATAGGCGGCTGGAGCTGGGTAATTCAGAAAATATGTCTCAACCTGGGACACAACGGTCGTCACTGGGCGTGAAGAGAAGCTCCTGATTCGAGACGTTGATTCGAGCTGATTGATGATCGGTGCTTCGAATCGCATTTCTATTCTTTCCAAGATTGCTTTCAGCAGATTAGCATACCTACCACCTTCTCTAGGGCTCTGTCTCCATTTCCGAATGATTTGGCTTCTAAAGTCTCGACTCGCTAGTCTTGGAGAGCCTCTGTGAGTAGCATTATCCCTCAGTGAGATGATCATTTTTGGCCAGCTTGCACCGGGCGGACAATCCGGATCTTGCGAGTCAATGAGTTTGAAAATGCTAGTCGTCGCGTCACTGAAGTCTTTGGCGTTCACCCATAACACATCGCTCATTTCCATGCACAGCCGACAAAGAAAGACATCTGAGTCACCAGTCACAAGATTTATAACATCACGCGAAGGATTCTGCGGAATGTACAGGCTGGTTCCTTCACTGAGACAGAGTGTATTCAACATTGTCCGACCTTCGGATAAGTAGGTTTCTATTCCAATGCTGCTTGTATTCTCTGTGCTGTTTAGAACCGTGAGTACGTTTACTGCGACGTCTGGTGTCAACTTTGAATAAGGCTGCAGAAGCTCTAGCCGGTTGCACGACTCATTTACTTTGATCCACTGCTTTCCCGGCGACATAGGACACTGATAGTAGCAACTATTGAGCACAGGCAGGTGTTCAAGGTATCACCAGCGAGTTTTATAAAGCCATGCGGGTGAATAGGCCAAAATAGGCGCTCTAAGTTCATGGTGCGAATAACTTGGGCTTTGGGCTTGAAAGTCCATTTTCGGGCCACTTTGGTCTCTTCAAAACATGTCAAGCCTAAAGCAATCGGACGAGAGGAATCGGATGGGTCCGCTGCTTTTATTTCACGAGCATCCTCCTACACGCCTTTCCTAAAGTCTCACGTGGCTGTATATATATCGTACGATTGCTACAGCTTGTTCCGGAGCCCACGCGTATCATTTTACACCGGCAAATGGCGTCCCTCCACCTGGATGTTTGAAGAGGTTTTTGGCTCCCCGCAGTTATGTGGGGAGAAGCCATGGCTAGTGACAGCCTAGATAGAGTGATTAACACTCTAAGAATGAAGAGTGGACACATCCTAGCATTCCCTCTTAAGGGACTTGTGATTACATAACAGCTTGAGGTCTTCATACGATAATGAATTGGTGCCGTTTACCTGAGGATGATAATCATATACTGCAAATTCTAAGAAGTTGGTCTAGGTTCCATGGAAACATACGACTTTTGAACCAGCCAGCGGTAATATTTCTTAGGTCATCCTCGCCGTCCGTGCTCAATCTTAGAAAGAACCGAATCGTTCCAAACGGTCGGCATTATCTCCACCCAGACATTGGAGGTGAATTGTCCCCGGTAGGTCGATTTGACTGAAGCTTATGCGAGGTATATAACGGAACTCGAGAGTGTATAATATTGCTCTCGAGGCAGAATAAACATTCATTGATAGCGCCACGGAATTCTGCGCTATCTTCTTTTTCGTCTTTCGTCTTGTCCCATAGACATACATGTTGCTCTCCCTGTTAGTACCGTAAGTTAGACAATTCTCACTTACGCGACTACTAGTCACGGGATGACAAGTCTACGCTCAGTTAAAGCTCCCTACCGGTCGGGTAGTCATTTTATAATCTTGGACCCAACTACATATATACGGGTTCAGCGGAGAGCATTGAATGGCCCTTTCCCATGAGATTGATCCACTAGTCGACATTCTAGGCTTAGCTAGAGGATACTCTGAGTTCGCACAAACTGTTCTGCGACGATAGGAGTGACAACATGCAAAAATCCAAAAGCAGTTTGCCCTCTGGAGACTTCTTGTTGTGCTAGCACGTCGTGCGCTGGCATTGGCTGTCAGTGGAAGATGCCGCCGATTTTTCAGTCGAGTCTGGTCCAGGCTCTCATAGTGTACTTCTGCTTCATTGCTCTGCTCCATTCCACCATCCCTTTCAGGGGAGATACCCGAGATTGTCTAGGGCCTAGGAAAGGACCAGCCTTCGCAATAATGCGACAGCGCTGGCAAATCTTCATCACCAATACAGTATGATTGCTCCACAATCCGGATGCATTTAGGCTTCTGCTCATAGATCCAGTCAAGTTGGTGTTTTATTTCTTGTTTCGCTCTTTCATCCTCGTAAATGCCTAATTCCAGTTTCTCTCTGCACAATCTCTCCTCGTGGCAAAGTATCAGCTCGATCCGTCGATATAAGTCGAAAGGTACATCGTGCTGCACGTCTGGTTTGATGGACATCTTCGACACGACATAAATCGTATTATTTTCGAGAAATTCAATCACACGATGATTTATGGTGACATTCCTTCATTTATCTTTGGATGAGGAAAGACCAAACGCGTTCTTTATCAAGTATGATATGCGACAAATAGCCCTGAGACATATCGTGATAACGAAGGATGGAAATTGGAAAATTCAAGACTTGTTCTGCCCAAACTTAATTTCGATAGGGACCTTACGTTGAAAGCTGTTTAAGATCAGATCTATGTTATCCATCTTCAGACTCTACGGGCCTTATATTGGACCTTTTAGTCCACAATTCTATGCGTGTTGCTATTCGATCAAGACTTTTTCCATCACCGCCTGAATTTCGAACTCTACACCTGAAATCTTTTACGGTTGGTTGCGAGCTTCTGTAGCGAGAATTAAAGGGCCTCAAAAACCAAGCCCTACTGCATCTAGCGTGCTCCCACCACCTATAGATAATTTTCTTTCCTATGAGCCTTGTTTTTGTCAACTATAGTTTATTCTGCATTTGCAAAAAGCGTAAAAGATTCATCCTGAGGCATATAGTTGTCGCAAAAGTGAATCCCGAGTGGACCATGGGGCTCGGCTTACTATACTCAATATGGAAACGCATGTCACTCCGGAACAAGGTTCGATAATGCGCGTAAGCGAGTTTAGACCAATGCCAATTTTGGACCGAAGGAAACTGCTGCGCGCATCAGATCCGATGCCTCTCAGGGTGGTCTACCTACTGCAACCGACATAAAACATCACTGCGTTGCCTCCCACACGCCCGTGCAAGGGCAAGAAATCTATGGAGGCCAACAACCTGCATTTCCAACTACCAACAATCCAATACCTCATTTCTGAAGCGGTAAAGCCAGTTCTCGAACAACATCCTAATCTATTACGGAAGTATTCGAAAAGGAGAAGAGTACAAACACACATGAGACAAATGCCGACAAGAGGGCGACCACTTTCAATGTAGTTTGCTTGACCGTGGCCATAGGCGCGTAGTCACAATTGCGTGGTGTTTTTACACCGATGCCTCACTTGGATAAGGGGGGCACCATCATCACGAGCCCTTCATCGCCCACAACACGGCTCCTTTGCCGCTCCACGCTCAAGGATAATATACCTACCTGCTCGGGAAAGGAAAACCACACTATACTGCATTCTATCATGTATCGTGCGTGAAGGTGAGCTTTCTAATCTTTCACAAAGACTTTGGGCTAGACTACAAATATTTACAAAATCATATGGGTCACAGATACCTGCACGGTGAACGTTCATTGGAGATGGAGGCGAGACATTTATCTAAATCAATGGGATATTACCCGTACCCTGAGTCTTTTCCCAGATATCCTTTCCTTTTCTGGTTATTTTAAGATGCTTCTTTTCCAATCATAGTGCCCGAGTCATGCATTTAATTCCGGTAAAACAGGCAAGTTAGAAAGTAAATGAAACATCGAGATGTAGTTAATCGATGATGATTTCACGAGCCTTGGCTTCTCAAAGGTTGGAAAGCTCCCGGTGAGCTTTCTAAATGATAAACCAACTTGTCACTAGTGAAGACATGCCGGAGATATAGGGCGAAAAAACTGAGGTTGTCGGGGAGAAAGCCGATGAATTTTAGAGAAACGTAAGAGAATGAATGCTATAGCAGGCAAGGTTACCTTGAAAGAGTATCTCAGACCGAAGGTCAAATATGCACCTCTATAAGCCTAGATATTCCACTAGCATGGTCTTTTAGTCCAAGCATCCGACCCGCCTCACAGATGCCTTCAAGGGCATAGAATAACCATATACATCGGAAATGAGTATATACAGTCCTATAACCATGTGTCCCTATATCTATAACGTGTTCTTTCTAAAGTTTTAGATTTACTAGGCTCGTCCTCTTGCGATGTCAATCCGAAGCTTCACATCAAGCCGCTTGCGTATACGCCGTAGAGATCGATCCCATTTTGGTAGCCCACTGTATAGTCTGTGCATGGAGGTACACCAAGGTGAAACTTAGGGCTGACTTGACCTTGTTGCATTGTACCAAAATGGAATACAGATTTTGGGGCAGAAACAGGAACGAAATCTCAAAGGCCCAGAAAACCCATGTACGCTTTTTGGACGCCGTCAGACACCGTATTACTCAGGGCTCCTGATTAGTATATACCGAAAGAACACCTATAGATGGTCGATTCTCATTGCGTAAAGCGACTGCTATGAGTCAAGAGTTACGTCAGGCATGGAGGGCCATCCCATAACATAACACAGACATTTCTATTGCATGTATGGTACACTTATCTACGTTATGTCCACAAAGCGTCCCCAATACCAGCGTCGGCAATGGGGCGGGATGGATGCGTCACCACGGTCAAAGCCTATTGTACTGTTTGGTCACCTGCTGAATGAACATCCTTTGGCGAAATGGCACATCTATTCGAGGATCAGAGCTTTCCCCAGGAGGTTGAACTTGATATATATGGCTTTTGTTCCAATATTTTGTTTCCAGTAGCTGCCGCTAGGGCTGTTGGGAAGAACATCCTCCATACTGACGGAATTGAAGTGCCCATTCCTAGTGCTTGAGCCCCCATGAGCTCTCAGAGATGTGTATTTTCGGTCTAGCAAGACCTTGCACCCATCTGCACTCCTGACCACAATTGTAAGAACTTGCCTTTCCTCTCCAGGGGGCACGATAGGCATCTCAGGTGGTAGTCTCAGGTTCGGGAATTCTGTAATGATTCGGACGATAGCATACGAAGCTGAGGCACCATGAGTACTACAAATAAAAGCGTGTAGTTTTCTCTGAGGGGTGACTATCAGAGTTTCCGATTGGCGAGCAACTCAGTCACATGCAGCTTTCTTGAGGTCATTCGGTATTCATTCATATGCTTATGCGTTTGACTATGTAAGGGGGCATTCCCCTGACATTTTTAGCTTAATAGCTTTTTATCCCTACGGTATTCACCATTCGTAGTTGCTTTCCCTTTTGATCTACCATAGTAGCACCTGGTACTTTAATTGTGACCAAATGCGTCGCACCATCCTGACTACTGTGCTAGCGATGGCTGGCACCGTAGTGTCCATGGATTCTGCAAACAAGAAGTGGCCCTCCCCAGCTATCCTGCTGCCACTTTATATTTGGCCAACCGACGATTTTCTCGGGACCCCGTCTACACAGCTGCTGAGTTGCATACGAAAATCCAGTTCCAAGTGATAATAAATCCAGATAGTGGTCCTGGATATACTGGTCAGATATTCACTTCGCACCTCGAAGTCCCACTGCATTGTTAATGATTTCTTCCAGAATTCCCCGCGACAAGCTACATTACAGCTGTTGCGCGGCTCAATACCTATGATAATGTTTTTATGCTGGGGTATATCCCCACTTACCATGGCAACAGAGACATTTTCGACGTTAAAAATGACATTTTGATCAATAGGTTGGGCATGTTTCAAAAACTAAAATATCGCGCTTTCAGGTATATGTTTCGATGAAACTCCCAATACTAATGAGCAATCAAGTATTCCCTACCTCACGAAAATATCAAATATCGCCTGAGCTCACCACCTGAGCACTGTCATCTACAACTCTGGAACGAAACTTGAAGAAGGCTCCGTAAACGCGTATTTTGAAGCTGCGGACTTTATCGTTGAGTTCGAAAACTCATCTTCCACCTGGACTGATACCGTACCGGCAGATAGGTTCTCGCTGGCCAAAGACCACTATAAACATGCACTATTATTCTATGATGTGTCTTTAGACACGGATTACTATCAATTTCTTCGAGAAGCAAAACAGCTGGGTTTAGGGGCCGTGTATCTGACCAATAACGCTGATTACAAATCTCTTGAATCCATATCAATGATTGCGGCTATGCTGACGAAAGCCTTGTAAGGGATTCAATAATGACGTTCAATTCATTACACATTCCAAATAGTCAGTCATTGTCTGTGTGCCTTATTGACCTACAACCCACAATCAGCACGGACGTAACTAGCCATGAAATTTGGTGAATGCCACTGAACAAGCGCTATAGACAGCAGGAAGAAACTTTATCGGGCCCATCACAGATATATTCAAATCTTTGAATAATGAAGGTCACAAAACGTCCACTTTCCTGGCGCTCTGCTCCACGCCATATATCCTTATAACCTCTCCTAATGCGTATTGGGACATGGAAGCTTCTGACATCCCTGAGCAAAACTAGTAGCTATTATTTACTATTCAAATGGCTTTTCATACGAAGTATTCGTAAAATACTGGAATTGGCCTGTTACTACCGCTATGCTACGATGGAGGTTTGAAAGCAAGTGGCTATTGGCAATCAAGCGAATAAAATATTCCAGCTGCAAATATGCAGCATACTAAGTAAGACAAATGGATTTGTTAAGAAAGAGATGATTGTAAGAGGGTAGAAGGTATGCCTTCATAACGCTCCACGGATTTTAGCGCTTATAACGTGCAGTCTTTGAGGGGCTAAATGATGTCGACTGGCAATTCTATTGACACCTTGTTGCTGCCGACCTCACCACACCCCTTTAAACCACGAGTTCTTTTTCATCAATACCCTCGACAGAATTGACCTCAGTCTCTGCACTGATAATAAGGTTGGTCGGTAAGCCATACTCAATGGACTAGTAGAAGGAGCTAGGCAAACAAAGATGATACCAAGCGGACCCTGCATTGCGGGCAAATCTCACGAATATATATGATGGGATTAGAAATTCCCCAAACTGCACACCGAAAAAAATCTGGACACTCTACTTCCCCATAAAGAATTGTCGTGTGGCGCGGAGGATTTCAAAGTAAGCTTTCACTTAGCATAATTGCAGAATTAGAGGTAGAGTACAGTTCATCTCGCCTCCCGAGCAAATCCATCTTACCAGACTCTATCAATTTGTGAGCCCAGAGATCATCCTGTATCTTGATAAACACGAGAGTCCCCATCTTGAGCTGGCCCAGGAACCAGTGACTCAAGGCTCGCCGAATATGTTAGTGCGGTTTGATTGATAGGAAGTTTCTATTACCAGCCCCTACAGACGATCACAAGGCATTGTATCTAGAACAACTGGCCCAGTATTACATTGAATCTAGATGACAGCACGTGGAGGGGAAACCACAACATGACCCTTGCCGTCAACCTGTCTATGATGTTCGAGTGAGAGATTAAGATGGGCTGGGGTGGTGAAACACTTGCTTGTCACAAGCCTTCGTCAGCCACAAGATAGATCTCAATGTCTTGATAAGCCGCCAAATGTAGATTCTCCAGACAAAGCGCGATGCAAAAACTATTTAGTACTTAGAACACCAGTACTCTTCTAATTTACTTGTCAGCAGGAACACATCAGGATCTCAATGAACCCCCCCTGTATTGCTCAAGGTTGACTCCGACTAGCCAAGCTCACCTTGGGGGAAAGGAAAGAATTCCCCCTTCCAGATGGCCAGTACTATAGACGCACATTGCACTCCGCTGCACTGTTTAATGACCAAGAAACTGCTCAGAAGATGGTCCGGTTTGTCAAAGATATCAATGCCAAAGACTGGCTCGCTGGATATGAGTATAAGTTGGTACATGATATTTGGGATAGGTTCGGTTACCATCGGTCCGTTGAGCATGACATTCAACATGTGACGGCCCTTGAAATAGCCGTGCTTATAGGTAGCCAGGGCCTAGGCACATTATTTCTCGAAAACGGCGCTGATCCAACCCGGATGCGCTGTTGTTATTGCAGCCTATCTGGGACTGACAGAGATTGTTTCGTTGTTATTGAAAAAGAGTGAAGGGGCCGAAGCCAGTAATGCCGACTTCACCGCGCTTCACGCCGCATCCGTCAAGAATCATGTTGAGATTGTAGAGATACTCATTGAAGGCGGCGCTCACATCCGGCAAACCGATGCGCTTGGTCCGACAAGCCTATTTGCTGCCGCGTGGCACAGAGCGACCGGCGTAGTCCAGCGCCTTTTCCAGTACATACATCGCCAGGACGTCGATTTTGTGCACCACTGCATGCATTCCTTCAAAACAGCCTATCTATGCTACGAATCTCTCGACAAGGGGAAAGCTTTTGAGAGGGACGCAGCTTTCAACTCGGATGCAGCTCTTGACGGGGATGTGAATTGGGATATTGCAAAATCCCTTTTGGGCCCACTGTCTTGCGTATCTCTACCTTCTGTCACAGTTTTCTTCCATGTGCTTTGCGTTGCAAGCCATGTAAAGAAATTTCTGGCGAAGGTGCCAGACTCCGACACTTGCCGCCGGCTATTCGAAAGCGATCCTTCCTACCCTCGCTCCCAAGACCACGCCTCCATTGAGTGGGCACTCACGCTCGCAGCATGCCGTGGGCATTCAGAGGTTATCCAAATACTATTCGAAAAAAGTCGTAAGCTCAAACAAGATCTCACTCGCTGCAATGCCCTTCAGTATACTTGCTCTTCTGATTTGACCCATCCGATTGCGCAAGAAGTTGTTCGGATCCTGATACTGAACGATATTGATATCAACTACAGAAAGAACAGCGGGGTCTCGGCGATAGCATATGCTCTACGCCAATCGAATTGGTTTTTCGTCAACGAGCTTATATACGCCAATGCAGACGTTGATGCAGGTGATATCACGGACGGGCGGGAAATGCTAGAAAGATTGCGCACAGTCTCTCATATATTCGAGACAGATTACATCCGATAAAACTGGATATATTGAAGGAAATTATATCTCAGGGAAACACGTCGCTTACACGCAAGAGAAGGACAGGCTCTACCGTACATAAAAAATGGGTAGTTGACAGCGTAGCCGGAAAGATAGCCATGGTATGTTAATTGATCGAAGTGATCGGTAACAAAGCTGGCTTAGCGTTCCAGCTGGAGCAGCTTTTGTCGTCAGGAAGTCTCGGTACATGAAAGCACCAGTAGAGTGAAGAAGGCCATATATTTTAAAACCGTTCGACGGACTTCTCTTACCGATGTTTGCAATGACAATGTCATGTACTACTGGGCCAACTTAATGGAGCGAGTCAGACAAAGTGGAAGATACTCACAAGACAAAAACACTGCTTTGAGTAAAAGCTTCATTGAAGCAGCATACGGTACAGTACTCTCATGCTCGCTGTTGTTAGTACGTGCAATGAGGTCTTGCTTTCTGGATGTCCCACTAGGTCTTGACTAACTGACTGATTGACCAAGCAATGTCGGACTATGATCAGATACCTCCAGATCAGGTGTGGAGCTTGGAACATGGAATTGAAAAGTCTGATGTTGACGGATTGAAGAAGAGGCCCGTTGAAGCTCTTGACTACGACTTAGGGCTCTCTAGATGGAGTTTGGCTATGGAAAAACTGCAATGCCTACGTAACGCTTCGCCAGAAGTTAAAATGGAAAGGCAGGCTGGAGACGACAAGAGTTTCAGCAAAGCAATGAGGGACTATAAATGCATCAAACACTTCCTGAGGCAGGATTGGAATTGCTTACTGGTATCAACAAAGGACTCCGTGACCCTGGCCTTCACATCCCATATCCTCTTACTCTGAACATATCATTGAGCGATGTAACTACTTATTGTGCTCTCTTGATTCATCCTGCTCTATCAACAATCTATATTGCATTGCTATGCACCGAGTACTGAGATCTCATCTCTCCATACATGTAGTGGCCACGTGCGGAAAGAATACCGTCGGGTGTATGTATGGAGAGCATGTTGGGTATGTGGCAAATAGGTAACCCCACGCAATGAACTCAGCCTCGCCGTAGAATTGCCGTGTCCCCTGTGGCCAGCGCAAGGCCGCCAAATAGTTTTAGAATACTTCAAAACGGACTGTGAATGCCTTTCCGTATGCTTCGAACAAGAATCATTATCACCGAGTTCTAACAGAGGTGGTTATGGAGGCAGTTTCGGCACAGAGTTTTAGATAGGTAGAAGTTTATTTCGGATCATCAATATATTAGCACCTGCGCCCTGACTTGCAGTAGTGTGACAAAATTGTATATGATCAGGAACAGCCTAAACGTAGGGATGTGGAGAGGACGATTAGATTCGCACACCGGGTAGAAGTATTGTTTTATTCGTGACATTCCCTGTGAGATCTGGACTTGCTCTCACCAATTGCATGATCAATTGCCTAGATCTACCTGAGAACCCTGCTAAAAGCGTCTCTTCCACTACTGGTCATCCGTCTGATACTAGTGTTGATATATCACTCCCCAGATCAACTTTCCTTTGGAGTGAAACAGTAGCAAGAGTCTCCATTGATATATTCTCTCTACTAGCGCACATCTTGAACGTCATAATATAGTCTTATGGTGGGATTCATTTGAGGCTTTGACGATCGGTATGGAATTGGGAATATACGCGGCTGGCCAAACGGGCCCCTCCTGCTTTGGTCAGTCATGTGATGAGTAATGCCCTAAGTAGAGACAATGCCGGTTCTTGTATTCTTTGTCTTTTCAATGATAGCCTCTATAGGCGTAATTGAGCTACTTTCCCATATCAAAGAGAAAGAAAGAAGTTGTAGCAAAAGCGGAATCATTTTACCTACTCAAGATGGGAGAAGCAAACAGCGGTGACATCAGAGCAGCCACGCATCAGCCAGGGTCCTGGTGCTTTTCGAGTGGACTGCAGCAAACTGGATTCGATTCTCGGCCTGCGACATTTGGGAACAACCGGATCTCAGTTCCGGGTGGATGCAGCGCAGATTTGAAATTATTATGGATCATGAATTCTCACTGATCAAGCAAGTTAACCCCCAGGCATGCCAGTATATATTCCATTATTAGCCAGAATTCGACATGCCGACGGATATATCTTTTCGGGTGTCTGACACCTGGTGAGTACTTGACACAGCAGATCAGTATCATACAACCTCGGCGAAGTTACTATATCCAACTTCGTAACACCGGAATCCTGGAACCATACTTCTGGCATTGCTCTGACATTCGTGCCAATTGCCCGGCCTGCTTGTCAGCTCATCTCGATCATCGAACCCTCCAGGCATCTACCCATTTACCTTTCTGACTTTGTACCATGGAGCCGGTTTGGGTCATCATTGCACTTGGATACCTTCTTCTCTACGCGCTTGCCGTGGACCAGGTTCAGGATGCGCCCACGTTCAACGGGTTGTGCCGTATCTAAATATGTATGGCGGTGATAGCATAGATCTGAATGCCTTTGTCGCCCAGAGCACTCTAGCTGCATCAGTCCCGCTGCGCCCTGCGTCTACTGCGAAGCTTGGCTTGGTTCGGCGCGGAATTGAGCGCCAGGACGACTTCCCCCTTGTAATTCGTCCTAAAGCCTGGTGTTCCACTTTTCAGTACCACGACACATTTTTTGAGCGTGT
>JACWFT010000136.1:0-12103 GCA_019775415.1 Penicillium sp. VS I D KN
GGTTACTGACCCAGCTTTCAGATGAGCGAATATAGAGTTATTCGACAAGCCTGTGGAGGACACTGCAGCATTCCGAATAATATGCTATTAGTATGGCTAAACGAAATACTTATCTTTGGTGTAAAAGCCCATCAGCTTCACCGCACTCTTCGTCATCAGTATTGCCGATCTTTTGATGGTGTCTTCAGAATCAGGCAGGAGTATCTCACTATGGCTGTCTTCGAATTTATCTTAATTCAGGCCACAGGTCGTCCATACCACAGTCTATGATATAGGCTTGCCCCCAACCACAGAAACATCGATACAAGAAATTGTACACCCTTCGGTACTGGGCTTATACATAGCTTCCAAACAGCTCCTTTCATAGTGAAATATTTCTTCCTGTGGTACAGCCACGCATCAGTGCAAGCCTTGTGATAAATATGGTTGCAATGCAGCCGCCGATGATCAGGAAATGGGCCAAGCCGGCCAGACAAGGTGGACAAAGATCCCGAAGCCCTTCTGCGGTACTTCAGAGAGTTTGCCAACAGGGTGCATTATCTGCGCTTGTATTACTATGTCGTATTTTGGAACACTGCATTGTCTTTAAAAACAGGGATCAATCAGGTAATGCACTGTGCATTTCAATTAAGATTTGTTGATGTCCACTCAGTCATGACCAGCTATGTATATACAAAGATTTGTTAGGCAGTTCTAGTCTTGTTCATCTTGTTCATCCAAATCCAAGATTTTGCGCTGCACTTGGCGGTCGCGGCATCTCCCACGGCCCTGATCAGCTTGCGCCAGATCCGGATTTTGTTCTGACAGACGAGTCTATTTGCCTTCGTTTATTCTTGCAGGAAAAGCCGTCAAACAAGAGTTTACCTTCACGTGGCCATTGCTTTTTCGGGTGCCGGCCGCGAACGATGAGCGAAGGCGATGATGTTGTTTGGGCAACGGTAATTTTCACTCCGGTAGACAGGGTTGCGATCAACCCAAATAAAACTTTTTGCTGCATATTCTTGTTTGTTGCATGGCGGAATTGGAACCTAGGCCAGGCAAAGAGGAAAGCGAGGTTGTTGCTGCCTACTTGCTCGCTATATTTAATATTGAGGGAGACCGACTGCGAGGTATCCTCTGGATCGCTTTTCGCACTCATTTTGGCATTTTCCGCCAGTCGTTTCTGGCCTCGCTTAATGATCACTTTGGCTGAGCCCTCTCCCAACGAGTCTATGGTAGATATAGAGAGCTTGCTCTCAAGGATCGGAATGTGGCCTCTCCTCGCCTTGCCATAACATAGCATATGGACTGAGAAAGAGTGACAACTCCTGTGGTCCGAAACATGTTGGAGCGGTAAAAGACTAGATCCAAACCCCTTTCCGGTGCTCTACGTTTGGGTTCGGACTCCCGATAGGCACTTTCAAGCAACTGGAAGTTTCCAAATAGGCGAGCGGAAATATCAATCGTTGGCGATGGCTGCATTGAATAACCGAGCAGCACATGGGGTTGACAAGTGGTTGTGAAGCACAATTATCCTTTCTGTGGCCCATCGGGCCCGCTTTGAATATCATTATATTTGAGGTTTCCTGGCTCTTGGGGCACGGCAAGAATGCCGATATAGCCGAAAAAGGCAGCATTTCAGAAGCACGGTCCACACCCGGAACCTGGTAAAATGCCGTCGTGTGCGTAGTTGCCTGGTGGAAGCGATAGCAGGTCGTGCCATAGGATGAGTGGCAGGGTCGCGCAGCCGTCGAGCAAGTAAAAACCGGTGTCAAAAAGAAAGGGACAGTAGAAGAGGTTGGAGATGAAGGCAGGTGGTTTAAAACGCTACTCCTTCCCACACTATTTGTGAGTTGTCGAGCACTAACCTGGCGCTGAGAAGCACTCGGGCGTCATGCTTGTACCGGTGCTGTCGGGCTTGCTCAGAAAGCCACTACCGCAGAGTGTTTCGGCTAAATAGATGCTGCAATTTGTGTCTCGTCCGCTCCATGCATAATGTAGTTACTCTGCGAAGACATATATTGGGTTCCCGAAAAACAAGCAACAGCTGTGGGAAATATGCCTTCCTTCCGACCTTGGCGCGTTGGCGGCAGGAAGGACATGTAGGCTTACCGCATTCTAGCCACGTATCAATGCAGACCTTGTGATAAACATGGCTGCATTGTAGCCTCAGGAAATCAGGACTTGGACCAAATTTGTCCGGACAAATCGGACAAGTATCTCGAATTTCTTCTGCGGGACTTGATTTCAGAATCTGGCCAACAAAATGCACCACACGCTCTGAGATTTGGATTAAACTAATAACCTGGGTAAACTTCAATACTACCGTTATGAAAAGATATGACAGATGTTTTGCTTGGGACACTGGCAGCGAGCCACTATTCGGTTTCTTACTATGTTCATAAGAGAACTTGAAGTAGTTTTTGTAACTATATATATTCACGAACCCATATTGTGAGACATGTATTGTGAGCACATGCTTTACAAAACGGTACTGCTCTATTCGCGTTATGGTTTGAAATGGATTTTAATGACCACAACTTACCAGACGTGATGTCATGACCCGGATTTTGAAAAATGTAACGTTCGGCGCATATGAAAAGTCCGCCATCATAATACAGGTTTTCGAATATCACCGAATGGGGGTAGATTGTCACAAATCGACACAAAGTCCCTCAGCCCTGTATCGGATGGTTTACTGCGGTGCGAACTGCAATAGCTTCCAAGTATGAGGGTGCTTATCAGCAGCTAGATCCATCCCATAATCACACAAGGTGATTGCTGCGTCCATAATTGTCAGAATAGTGCAACAAGGCCTTCTAAATTGTGCCTTCCCAGGAAACGTGATTGCTACTGCTCATTGAGTTTGACGGTCATTCCAGATTTAGAACTCCGCAGAACCCTGATACTGAGTAATAACGCTGGTAGAAGAAAGCACAAGTCGATATTAACCAAAAGAAATATTATCCAAATGAAGCAGCAATGTGGCATGAGAAGGAGCATACAATCCCAGACTTTTTGGAGTAACTTCCACCACTTATCAGCCATTCAAGAGAAATACAGTAGCAAAAATCCTTGGCCTCCTGGCGGCACATTTGCTGTCGAGAAACGCGACTGTACCGGCAAAGGACCCACGGTTATGCTTTCCCGATTCGTCTACTAAAGATTTAGAAGCGAGTGTTGTATATCAGGATCGCCCTTATTGTAGGCCTCATTAATAAACGCAGTGCTTTAGGCGACGGTATCGGTAGGCCCGTCCCGTGCATCTTGAGCGTTATGTTTTCTCTCTTCATTCACGTCAATTTCCTTGCGATAGGACCAAAAATTGAATAGCTCCAGGAAGATTGCAAGGATTGTGAAGAGACTGGGTCATGTTAGCATCAGAATATTCCAAGCAAGACGTTAAAACGATAGATTTACAATGCTGTCTGGACAGCATCTTCCAGGGTTGTATTACTTTTCACAGGTTTATTTCAGGCAGGCAATTCATGAGAAACAGCAAAATCATAGGGTTGTCCTTGGACGGGTCCTTGACACGGCTTAGCAAAAACTGTATCACGAAACGGAAACGTAGGAATTACGTAGCCACCGAATTCCCATCCAGTTTAGAGCCCCCTACTTGGACGAGCAGCCGGCCTGCCTAATTTCGCTTTTCTTATGACGATTAATGGGAATTGCCCCTCGGAGATTGATCGCGGGTCGTGCTACCCGCCTTGGACGGGTAAGACAAACAGACCCGGGGCAACGCCGCACAATCACAAAGGTTCTGCGGCATTAAATAAGAACCAGTCAGGCTGAGCGTGAATGTGTCATAGTTACTGCTGACAGTATTATAGCGGTAACACGTGATAATTCCTCGTTTCTCGGTCAATAATGTTAAATTATCTGACCAGGTTCCGGCAATTAAGCAACGCCAAAATTTTAGTACCAAATCCAGTTGACCAGTTGATGCGCTTTACCCCATCCATGAATAACTTGAATATTGCCCTCTTTACTTTTGGAATAACCGATCTGCGCCAATTCGGTCACTACCAGAATTTGAAGCTAAGTGACATTCATATGCTATAAATCAGGCTCTCCAGGTGTTCGTGTAACTGTAGTGAGAGGTCCAGTACCCTGCTCCCCCCACCCCCCTAATCGCGCGAGGAATGAACTCTCGCCTCGATCACGGCTTAAGAGAAATAAATGTACGTGCAACAGCGAGGAGTAAAGCAATAAACAATACAGTACGAGGGCATTTATCCCAGATTATTCGTGTCAGACCTTTAGTAGAACATTGTACTGACATTAGCAAAGTGACGGAAGCGTCGGATGCTGAATACCTAAGACACGAACTGTTCACACCTCCAGCACAGAAAGATTATACTCTATCTCGAGAGTTGGGCTGATGAAATTGACGACTAGAAATTGAGACAAATTGTATTCGGCAAAATCGTCATGGCTTAGGTATTAGGTTCGCCAATTCTTCTTTGAAGATAAGTTTAAATACAACAACAAGATATACTTCTTCTTTGCGGCGATCTTTGAACACGTAGCGAGGCGTGTGGGTTTTCTCACTCACATACTTCAGTACTTTGATCTTGATTCCGGGTAGCTTGAGGACTACCCGGTTTGGGTCAAAATATGGGTTGTAAAAGTCGGCAAAATACGCGCGTCCATTCTCAAGGCTGAACCCTTGGCGATTCATAGGAGAAAGGAAATATTTCCTACGGCCCTTTGATTCCGATGGGATCCCTAGATCCTGACGAATTGCATACCCGTCACCATCCCCCCCCCTCTTCAACAACAGGTCGCTCAGCTGCGGTCGATAAAGTTTCAAGTGATCTCTGTGACCCGCCACCGTTCGGTACCTTGGGTTGATGCTCACCCACTCGAAACACAAAAAAACAACTCAGAGCCGGGCCATAGGACCACGGTCGGTTCGAGTAAGCATCGCAATCAATTCCCGGCTCTATAACCGTTTTCGTAAACTTGTAGGCGATATTGAAGCCTGGTGGTAGTTGACCGCGAATGGGATGGTCGAAGTCATTGCCCATACAAGGTCTTTCGAGTTGATAGTTTTCTCCGGAATAAATGAAAAACAATCGAGTAAAAGTCTCTCAAGTGTTTTTCATGATCGAAGTAAACAGAGGTTTTAGGAGATTCAGAGGGCAGTCCTTCAAAATCTCTTATTCTGACATGCAACTGAATCGACATATGAGCACTCTCGATAAAAATGGTTCGGGATCGTTGACTGTAACGATCCGATGAGTCGACTCTTCGTATGATGGTCCCGCCATAACTAGCAGCTTATACTCTTGCTTGTCTTGTGCATTGCGCGTCATTTTGAATCTGAAACACCATGCATAAATACTAAATTCTCAGGAAGGCAGAGACCATAAGGATCGGTTTTAAAAGGGTTTAGAAAGAGGATTCTAAGGGAAACCATAGAATTTCGGTTACTACGGATATGACAGCACACGGTTTACGGAACGATGACGACCAGCGGAGTTACTCCGCAGATCTGTATGTGCTTACGTACCGGGCTTTCTCTGCTAGGTGGGGTTTCCTATTTAATTGCCGCCGCTTTTAACGTATTCAATGGTGAGCTGCCACCGACGTCGCCCAGAAACCCCCGCCAATAATGGCAAATTAACACAAATGGAACAGAGATCGCTTAAATAGTCGATAGTTTCGATGGGTAGTCGCGATGCAACATCCTGGCATGCTAGGGTGCGCGAAAAGGCTAATCAACTACTCGCCGAGCGCGTATCAATTGACTACAATCTGTGGGCTAGAATGGGATTACAGCTCCGACCTGGGCTTAAACCTCGCTTTCGCCGATGATGCGGACTATAAATGGCAAAACAAGAGGATTGGAAGTTATCCCAGCGTGGTTTGAGACCGTACATGCTACAATTCAGCGAGACGGTATCCTCGGCGAGAATACTTATGATTATGATGAGACAGGCTTCACGATGGGCGTTACGGTGACAGCAAAGGCTATTTGTTGAACAATTCAGTCACACGTCATGAGTGAAAATCAGCACCTATCTTCATAGCCACTTATTTCAGCAAGAAGCCACTTAACACTGGAGTTTCATTATTGGCTGAAACTCTAACTTGATTATTTGCTATAGTCTAGGGACTTTTGCAGCTCACTCCGACTCGTGGTGGAAAAAGAGTTTATGACGTCAGTCATATTTCATTTTACTGAAATATTCATCAATGGAATAATAGCGAATCGGCCAGTAGTCATGCGTGAACATACATGTTTGCGGGGATAGGTGATCGATACTCTGGGGGCCCGTAAAGCCATATATCGCCGATTTCGTCCGCGATGCCGTTTAGCCAGTCATCTGCTCCTTGCTTTTCTGAGTCTTCGATGTTATCGATCGGGTGTGAAGGTGGTAGGGGATCGGTTGCCGGGTCGGGCTGCCAGGCCGGGTCCTGCCGCACTGTAGGTGTTGTCCATTCCTCTCGTCACACAAGGCGACAGGCGTTGGAATTGCGCTTGGTTCCTCTAATCGCCCACTTCCAATGGGTTCCTGTACCCGCTCAGGTGTCTGCTCTGCTGGCTGGTCGACCGGTCCCATATCATCTTGTGATGTTCCAGGATCGGGGTGTTCTAAGGCGTTGGTCCCTGCTGGTGTCTCGTTCTCCGATTCTACGGCCGCTATCGGAGCAGGCAGAGGCCCCGACTGTGTCTGTCTGTCGTGGTCAATCTGGATGCTATGCTGTTCCGGTTGTGCGATATTTTCTTTTAGTGGGACGTGCCAGTAGATACTGCGGACCTCCTTAGCTCGTTCCACTCTTTGCATCTCTTTCCTCCTTTCTGGGCAGGCGTTGCTCCAGCGGTACGAGCATCTTTGCATACTGTGCATCGGGGAGTGAAGCCCTCTACTCCCTTCTGCCTGCAGTGTTTCGTCTCATGTTGCTCTGCGCAATAGCCACAAGTTTGGGATGCGTTACATTGAGTGCCGATGTGACCGTAATTGTAGCAGCGGAAGCATTGTTTTGTTCTGCACGCGCGGTCATAGAGCTGGCATTGATGTATCTGATCTTTCCATGCCATCCCCGCGTAAATGATGGCGTTAGCCATTTCTGGGTCTGTCAACAATGACCGAAGACGCACGTTTGAGCGTGGCTTCCTTTGTCAGCCATCCTAGATATGAGGTCTCTGCGTTTGGACTCACTGTGTAATTGTCCGCGAGTATGCGTTGAATCGTTGCTTCTTGATCCTTGGTATCGATGGAGTTGGCAGGAATGCCATGAACAATGACGCCATGGGTTGGAAGAACAAGCTCTGCACGTTCCTCAAGGCCTTTAATCGAGCCCTCGTTCTGTTTAAGCTGTGCGGCCTCGGCTGTTGTTCCTGTGAATATTTGTATATCTCCGCTTTTGAGTTGGTGTGCGGCGGCCACTTTCACCTGCCTGGTCGATGCATTGTCGTGTATTGAGGTTTCCACCTGTTGTCTAGTCCATGCTGCGGGGTGTTGACGATATCACTGTGCGATACCGTAATCTTTGATTCTGGCTACTATGACTCGGTCCTTGTCTGCGGATTGTGTTTTGGTAGTGTGCATTCCCTGCGGTAGTGGTGGGGGTAAGGCTGGGGCGCCTTTGGCTTGTGCCGCAATCTGAGCCCAGGTTGCAGTGGTTGTTCTTCCTCCGGTGAAGCTGGCCGAGACTAGCGGAGTAGTGCCTAGCCCAACAGAGTCCTTGATGATTGCGATGTCTTTATGGAGGTTCTGTGTGCATTTGGCCGCGTCGTGGACGTGCTGGAGGATCTCTCCGATCGCAGGTTGTCGCAAGACCTTGCCAATGAGCACAATAGTTGAGGCCAGATATGACTACACTGTGCTTCATGGGACCTGGTTCTGCCTTCCTCTGCCGACCATTTGCAGCTGATTGCATGCTTCCCTCAGGTGCGTGGAGTGCTCGTTGATGTGTTCGGGGCCATCATTCACCTATGGCCACCTAGGCGCCATCCCGACAATTTGGCCGTGTTTGTACGCATTAATTGGCGTAAATGCCTTCTAGGGGACCGGCGATTCTACGGATTGCAAAATACGACGCGGTTCCAAAAATTCGTTCTGAGCTATGGGTGGTGTTTTTTCGGAAGACGCAAGTAGCTCCAGGGACACAAGTATCATGATTCACCCTGATTGTAGCTTCTCTCTGTCCACAAAGGTTCTATAAATATTGCTGCTGCTAAATAAAAGTGGTAAGTACGTGCTCAAATGGCCCAATTCTTGGTCCGAGCCATGCATCAATCTAACACGCTCATAGTGTGGCCATATAGACCTTCAAGTTGCGCATTCCAGTTCCTGATGGTACTCTAATTTCTCCTCTTGCAGTGCATTTTTCTGTAGAGTTTCTTATGCGTCATCATCTACAAACACCAGTTAACAATCGTTCATCCAGTCCGCTATGTTTGCCCATACGCCACTGATCAGCTCTAGGCCGCAAGGCTCGTGCATGCATAGAATTCCATAGAGCCTGACTTCGGTGCGGCTTACCATCCGGTTGCCCTGTAGATTGTATGTTAAAATGCTGCCGGGAGTTGTATAATGGGGGGTGGGCGCTGCAGAGCTTGGTCCTGATACAACTCGCTAGACTCATCAGCATACTTCATTCTCCCCCAATTACCTCGTACACATAGCTTTAATGCATTCTTCAAACCACTGGGATACATTAGTGATATGTGAAATGGAGGTTGTGCCCTTGGTCATCGCAGTGTCCAATTGTGGTGCCACGGGAAAGGGTACACCGTGCAAGAACTCGGTCAAAGCCAAAGACACTAACGGAGGCCATCGGAAATTGACCAATCTTGCTGGTACCTCATAGGATCTGGCGGTACTAGGCACCAGATCGTAGAAGACATATGACTTCATCAACGCTAGGGTATAACACAGAAGGCCCTCTTTCCCTGATGTGTGAATCTTTCCCTACCTCATAAGTCAGACCCCAGTTAGATGTCTCCGCCTATTTCGACGATCATGGTATGTTACACTCGATCATATTCGCCATGGAGCTTTCACAAGTCAGAGATCTTAGTTGACTCTCAGGACAGAAACATCCCGGCTTTACTCAGAGTACATCATTCGCATAGCCTCTTGCCCGATGGCTTGATTGTAGTGGCGAGCACCCAACTGGAGATTGCCAGTGTCGAACGTTAGGTGTCGAACGTTAGCCACCTTTAATACCTTCCAAGCTTGGGGACAACCGTATGCATGCTACAGTTGAACACCGTAAAGTCAGGACTGTGGATGGAAGCACTCATCAATGACCGTCAAAGCGGAAACCCGGAGTTTGATTCCGGTTTCGTCGAACTCAATTAGCACCAGTAAATTGCCAATTGTTCCGTCGGACCCGTCCGTGTTGACCACGCAGTACGCAGGCAGTTCGGATGAATGACGTCACGGAGTTCAACATCTATCCACCGTAGCCCGACCGAGCCAGTTGTCGTTTCGGAAGGAAATATACCTTCGTTCGTTATCACCGCGGAAATTAGAGAACATTTGTCAATCATTGTTTAGTTGCCGTATTGCATCTCAACCATCGCCATGGCACCCGGCATTAGCGACACGATCAAGAAGGATCATAGGAAGATTGAGTCGTATTACGACAAGATTATCCATTCCTCGGACAAGGATGAGCAGATGCGCTTTCGGAATCTTTTTACATGGGAGTTAGCTCGACACGCTATTGGTGAGGAGCTTGTGGTTTATCCTGTATTTGAGAAGCATCTCGTTGGTGGCGTCGATATGGCTAATAAGGACCGTGAAGCGCACTTGAAAGTAAGTCTGAAACCTTATCAGTATCCACTGATTCACAGCTTCCGTGAGTGACCATTTTAGGTCAAAAAGCAATTGAAGTGTTTTCAGGATATGACACCTTCGGATACGCCATTCATCCCTACTATCAAAAAGTTGATGGAGAGCCTGTCCGAGCATATCAAAGAAGAAGAGACCGACAGTATGCCTAAGCTGGAAGAATGCCTATCTCGAAAAGACAGCCAGAGCTATTCTAAATGCTTTGGCCGAACCAAGATGTTCGTTCCTTCGCGTTCACACACTTGTGGACCAAACAAGCCTCCATACGAGACAGTTGTAGGTCTTTTGACGGCGCCGATTAATCATCTCGCGGATCTTTTCCGCAAGTGGCCTGATACCTCGGAGATATCCGATTCGTCGTCTACAGAATAGCTTCGGACCGGTGTGAGGCTTATCGCTTGATTGTTTCTGGTACTACATGTACTCTACTCGAAGTACGGCTTGGCTCAATGTTGTTTGTATTATCTAGGGTACTCCAGGGATGATACTACATTGCTGGCAATAAAAGAAGCGCTAATAGGTCCGCACTGTACGAATGAGTCACTTGGAACATCACTAGATGAATATCCTTGCCATGTGTTTTCTCCCACTAGTTGAGCATATTTAATTTGTTAGTTACTTGGGTAGATCTCATTCTACTTCAAGGCCCTTTGGCCTCCGAAATTGGGAGCTGAATAAACGCATTCTGAACCAAATATCAAGATACCTCTACAGAGAATGACCTGAAGGTACTTTTTAACAGTTGTCCCCACCCCAATATCTCATTGGTTCCATTCCCGCCCACGAATTATCACCTGAGGCTTCCGCGAGGAACAGAAAACCTTCTCGGAAAGCCTCTCTTCCAACACCAGAGCATGTCACATCCAAAATACAAGCTTGAGACAATTATCGCCCTCATCTACGCTGAACACACCAAGTTGCCTAGAGCGAATTACCAGATGATGGCCGTTCTGCAACAACGGGACAAAGAGAAGGCTGGAATTGAGGCACACATGTAATACCAACATTGGTGCCTTCAAGCCTCCGAGCAACGGGCTTGGGAGCTCGAATAACAGGTCAAGAAAGTGGACGTTGAACTGGCACCTCGGAAGGCGGGGACATCCCAAAGTCAGAATGGACACCGATGAAAAAAGCTGTAGGAGTCTTTTTATCGTTTCTACTGTGCACGTACGGATAAGAGACTGCATGCCCTGTTTACAGTCCTGGAATTGGAACGAATCGCTCAAAGTCAAACGTAAGCTATAATTGATTAGCCCAGCACAATACTGAAATCCAACCCATGCTATGCTTTGTTCAACTTATTTCGTGACTTTTGACTTTCATTTATCTATGTACTTCTCAAACTCACACTACTGTTCAAGTTGCGCCGCAGAGGCCTTGGCCAAAGGTATCTGGAAACAAGCCGACCTTGAGCATAAGAGACATGTATGCGGCGAATAATATTCGTTGTAGTGGTAACTTGGTTCAGGATGTGCTGCATTCGTTGCTGAAGAAAGCGTGAGGACTTGGGCAGAAAGTCAGAACCGTTAAGGACATTTTCAGCAATTAATCCCAATTTTCGTGATGTCTTTGGCTGCAATAAGGAAAGAGCAGTGTGGGGCTCCTGGCATGCACAAGTGTGTTCCCAAGGCGTCGAGTATATCGCTACGTCTGCGGGCAGGCAAAGTAAGGCTTAGCCGGTAGCCCAGCATCCGCTCACCCGCTTTGTGAGAGTTATTTAAAAGCTCTTCATATCGCTCGCCATCCCAACTTTGTCGGAACTTTTAATGCTAAGTCGCTGAACACCATAGTTGCATCAGCCCCATCGCTCTACATCGACTTTATTCGTCTGCTTGAAACCGACGAGATTTTCTAAGTAGGCCTTTTTCATATCTTTTACTAATGTAGTAATGTTTACTCTATAAGGCCGAGAACAAAGAAGGGCTTAGCAAGAAAACAATCGTTAAGATCGAGGATATAAATACACCGAACAAGATGTTTTTGGTTTTACCAGAATATCTTTATTCTTATTTAATATAGAGGAGGATTAAACCTACGTAATACTCTATAGGTACACTCGCGATAGCAGCGACAGAAAGGAAACTCTACTTCGACCGCCGATCAAAAACAACTACATCTATTAAAGATAAAGTTAAGTTTTCCCGAGTGATCCTATCAGCTATAGAAGTAAAGGATCCTAAAAGGGGTGATTATGAAGTTATCCAGAAAAAACACGTGACGACGTGGGATGATAACCAAGCTCCTGCCGAACCCCGCTCGATGTGACTCTCGAGGGTAGACCTCCGCACCGGCCCACAAAGCCCATA